>CM076571.1:30418084-30844113 GCA_034641835.2 Pinus albicaulis | reverse complement strand
TCTAGTGATAAGCAACTTAGACTTCTTAAGGATTTCTTCTCTACTATGAGTATGTATGTTAACACTGACAGAACAAAATTTATGATTATCAAATCCAAGAAAGACACTTACGTTAATTCTATGTATGACAATAGTAACTTGAAGGAAGTGTCTTCTTACAAGTACCTAGGAATTGATATTCATCACAAGCTCAATTGGAACTATAGCATTCAGAAAAGGATTAATGGGGGGTGGAAAGCTTATTTTGGTCTTGAAAATAATTGTAAATCGGCAAACCTCGTAATGTGGGATAGAAAGAAGTACCTCTTTGAAACTTTAGTCACTCCTGTTATCTTATATGGATGTGAGGTTTGGGGTTGCAGCATCTCTAGAGAATCCTGGAGAAAGATTGAGCAAATCCAGAAGCGTTTTATAACTTATAACCTTAAAATTAAAAACAATACACCCTATCCTATTCTCCTTATAGAAGTGGGTCTTTCCCCTATCGAGAGCCTAGCTATGACTAGGCTTCTGTTGTACAAGCACAAGCTCAATAGCATAGGAGACCATAGACTTCCTAAGCTAGCTTTAAATTCTAGCCAAAACCACCTAAGGCTTAAATGAGGTTGGTATAAAGACACCAGGGCCTGGTTAAACCATTGGGAGATCGACGAGAATGTTGCATTGCAAAACATTAATAACATTAAAAAAATTGTTACTTCTAAGGTTCAAAGAAAAAATGTGTTGTGAGAAAGATCTAGCAACTAAAAGAAAATTAAAATATTATAAGGAGGTCATCAACCCCACCCTAGAAGATCAAAAGTATCTATCTGTTTTAACTAGCTCAAAGAAGAAAATTAATATAGCCAAGATTAGAACGAACTCTCATGAGCTCCATAGTGAAACAGGTCGTTGGACAGTTCCTAAAACACCATGGATGGAAATGATCTGCCATCTCTGTGAGAATATGAACATCGAGGATGAAAATCACTTCCTCTTAGAGTGCCCCGCATACAACCACATTAGAGCTCAATTTCATAATCTTTGTTGCAATACTGAACTTCCGAGCCTTTTAAGATGTCAAAATTATAGTGAGCTCGTGAGGCTTCTCTCCAAGCTTTTTGAGCATAGGAATAAAATCTTAAATCAAACTAAATAACTCTTTTCTTTATGTCTGATAGACCAAAGATTGGTCTCAGTGGACGTTAATCACCATCATCATCATCATCATTATAGAATTATTTTGATAATAATCACATATAAAATAACTTTGAGAACGCTTTTTGAATCAATGTGATTCATCATCAAGACTAGGTGAGAGATCAAATGAGGACGTTGAGTATAAATAGATGTAGAGATGGCTAAACTAGCCGTTAGGATGACTTTAAGAATTAAATTATATTAATAACCACTAGTTTTATCTAATTAATTAATTAATTATTTAATTATTAAATCTATAATTTAACTTTGAAAACTAAATTTGGTTAATAACAGCTAGTTTTAATTAATTAATTATTTAATCTATAGTGATAATATATATATAAAGATATTCTTATTTAATTTAATTATATATATATATATATATATATATATATATATATATTCTTTTATTATTAATATTAATATTCCATTTTATTTTATTATATATATCTAAATGAGAATGAGGTCCAATGAAAAACGAAAACGAAAGCAAAGTGAGCAACAAAGAAACAAAAGGCAACCCTGAAAACAGATGGAGGGCGGAAACACAAGACAATTAAGAAAAAAGGGCAAGGATCCTGATATTCTAGCCGTCATCTCTGTTGAGATTAACGTGCATTTTTCAATTTCTAAGGCCTCTCTTAACTTCCGATGATGGAAATGGTCGATCCTAGCAATGACCTTAGCCTCTTCAATGCAAATATGATAGTTAGTCTTTTTTACAAATATGATAGTTAGTCTTTTTTACATGTTTAACTAGGGCAGAGGAGCAAGATGTTCTATGTTTAATGTTAGCAGCATGTTCACAGATCCTTTGATTTATAGACCAACCAATTTCACCAATGTAACCCTAATAAAAATTATAATTATATGATGATGATGATGGTTACCGTTTGTTGAGACCAATGGGTCTATCAGACCTTAAGAGAGAAGAAAGACTCTAAATTTGATTCTTTAAAATCTTGGTTCTCTAGTCAAAGAGAAGGGAAATAAGAGCTCCAAGATCGTTATAGGTGGGTTGGCTTAAAAGGTTGAAAAGATTGGAAGTGTGAAAGATGGTAGGGAATTGAGAGCGAATTTGAGTAAAAATCAGGCAGTCTAAAAGGAAGTGATTTTCATCTTCCACCTGCTTAGAATCACAGATCTGATAGATTCTATCGTACCAAGGGGTCTTGGGAATAGACCAGCGCCCGGTCCCCACTCTTGATAATCAAACCTATCTCTCCGTGCATTGTTCATCAATAAAAAAATATTAAATATCGCTAAAATCAAAACTAATTCCCTAACTCAAATTCATAATTTTAATAAATAAATTTTAATTAATTAAAAAAATGAAAAGAAAAAAACCAAACTAAAAAAAATAATCTCCACATTTCTGGCTGATCACATAGAAACTCACCATCACCTCATGATGTGAGGAACTGGTAAATAATTGCTGTGAAGGTTGGGATTTGTTTGTTAACAGTTAAGATAATAAACACATTTTCCTTTACCTTCATTTCTATAAAGGGGATGTGGACATTATTTTGAAGCAAGAGAAGCTAGAGAAAACATGTCTGTAGGTTTGGAATTTGAAGGTTTTTTTTAAATGTAAATTAAAATTTTGAAACTTCAACATTAAAAAATAGATATTTAACCATGTAATTCTAATTAGTTGATAAAACAATTTCCTCATCATCAAAGCAAAGTATTATTTCTTCTCATTATGACAATGTAATGACAAACCTCTCCTATTTAAATTTGGTGAGCAATGTTTTATTTCTCGTTATGACAATGTAATGACAAACCTCTCGTCGTTTCTTATACTTCATTCCCAACCGAAGTTAAATTTTAAGTTTTTTTTAATATAAATATTATTTTGTGAAATTTACATATAAAACAAAATTTTAACACATAAAGCCTAAAATAACCAACATAAAAAACTAACCCTCGTAAAAAACCTACCGGGCAGCGGAAGTAATTTGAAATTACAGGCCTGCGTGTGCCGCCTGTACATTCATTCTTGGAATAATAGAAAAGGTCAATAAGGTGTGACTGCTCACATAAACATATTTCCATACCAGCTTAGTCTTATAAAAAAAATTATAAATTAATTTTGAAAATAATAGAAATTTTTGTAAGACTATTTGAAAATTTGTGTTACAGTTATCAAACTAATTCAGGTAAGATTATGAAAATTCAAGCATAAATTTTTGAAAATTTAAGTTATAGATGTCGAACTTCAGAATTTTGGGTGCCTTGTTAGTTTTTGATAGTGTTGAATTCATTTCAATCATAAAAAACACGATTCAAACACTCCAACTACCTGATTTTTTGAAAAAAATAGATAAACAACTCCCTCTAAAAAAGTTAAAAAATAATTCGAACACTTCAATATTTTGATTTTAAAAAAAAACCAAATTAAAAAAAATAATAAAAAAACAAAAACCAAACACAACAAAACAAAACAAAACAAAACAAAAAACAATAAACTACCCTCAAACAAACAAATTTGTAACATTAATTTGTAGACAACGCCTTTCATATGTTTATTATGTCTGTTTTATGACAGACGAACGATGCTACACATGTTGCTGTCAGTCGTCGATGTCATCATGGAAATCCTTTTTCATTAATACCTGCCATCTTGTTTGCTCTTGCAATCAGTTTTCTCCTTGTCTCATTCATGATTCAACTACTTGTAACCATGTGCACTCTCTGACATAGAAATTAATGTAGCAAAGGGTTAGTGGTTGGGATATATATGGTTAATTTTGAAAGAGAAAGTAAAATGGGTTATAGTTTGTTTTTTAACTAAAATTTGTTAATATAATTTCTGAAATTTTTTTGGTAAGGTTTTAATTTTTTATTATTGAAATTGTGTAGGATATGATCCAAGAGAAGTCAGTCAAAGTAAAATCTATACATAGTTAGAATTGGAATGTAAGTGTATTTGGATTTTGGTAGTATTTTGGAATTTTTTTAAGTGTGGAAAGAGAATAACATTTTTGTATTAAAGCGTAATATGCTTAATTTTGTGAGTGTGGAGGTTACTAAAGAGTTTTCTAATTTTAATGGTATTAATAAAAATGGGAAAATATTATTTTATTATAAAGAGGGAGGCATATATTATTTTATTAGAAAACTGGAGGTAAATATTATTTTATTAGAAAATAAGGGCAAAAGTGGAGGTAAATATTATTTTATTAGAAAATAACGGCAAATTCTATTTTATTAGAAAATGACAGTAAAAACCATTTAATGGAAAGTGCCCCCACCAATAAAATAAATTTAAAAAGGGGAATACGGAAGCTTGGAAGAAGGCTCAATGAAAAGTTATAAAAGGCTAAGTAGCTGTAATGAATAAAATAATGCAAATAATGATTAATTAGTTAATTAGTAATTAGGTTAAAAGGGCATGTCTGATGAGACATGACCTTCCGTGAAGAGGCACCTGCCTAGATATATAAGCAGGCCGCATTTGCAACAATTCATTCATCATACTTTCTAATATAATATTTGTATCTCCATGGATATTTTCATATTCCAAATCTTCTAGAGTATTTAACTTGAGAATGAACTTTGTTCATTTCATTTGGTATCAGAGTAGTTCGAGCCTTCAGCCGCTTAACCGCTGCATAGAGCCACGCTCTCTGATCCAGGTCTTTGACCATAAAAATCGCCAACGTCATTGTTGTCGAAGCATTTTTCTATAGAATTGGAGTTTCTCCAGCTTGCCAGTAAGCCTTTGGCCATAATAAAAATTTGAAAAAAAAAAAAAAAAAAAGGAAGAAGAAGAGGAGGATAATTTTTGAAAAGAAATATTAAAAAAACAAAAAAGAGGAAGAATTTATATAAATATATATATATATATATATATATATATATATATATATATATATATATATTTTGAAGAAGATAAAAAGAAAAGAAAAGAATATATATATATATATAGAATATAAGGAAAAAAAAAATATGCAAAAAGTATATAGTAAAAAAAAAATATTAAAAAAAAAACAAATTGGAAAAAAAATTAAAATTTAAAAAATATACATAAAAAATAAGGAGGCAAATCAACAAGCCCTGGCCTCCCGCTACATTTCGACAGCCAATCAACCACCCACCTTCCATCCTCGACTACTATCAGGTTACTTGCGCCACTCCTGAACGATTTCTGTTGCCATTGGCTATCTATCCGCAGTTGCACGACGTCCCTACGATCGTTGCTCGAAGGTTGAAAACCACCATTTGAGCTTTCTTTTTCCAACTGATATTTCCATAGTGGCAGTGAGCATTTTCCTCAGCTCCATCATGTGTCGACACCTGTATTCTGCACTGTGATCACCAACGAACTTCCACATTTCCAATAGCTCCACCACCGCTCTTTTCACTGGCTATTCGACCACCTTTTACCGGCATAACCACTGTTGCCCGACCAGTGCTGCCTAATCGTCCAGACCCACGTCCACATCCGTGCATACCACAATGCTACCAAACTGCATCACAGACCCAACTCCACCACTGCATCTACGCTCCAAGACCACCGCCTTACCACCAATCCTCCAAAACATTTACGTACACTGCCACAACCCCCTCCACTGCTTTTTGATCAACCATAAAAGGTTGCCTACCCAATGTGTCACCTTGTCCGCGTGCTATTATTATTCTGTAGTCTTATGCAAGTAAGTCGTTGTAGCCATCACCCCACCATTCTCAGATACAACCACCAACAAGCTTACGCCTCTCAATAACCCTGCAACAACCACTGCACAACCACCATTTCTGCCTATTCCACTAGCCTGCAGTCCACCAAAACCATTGCAACAATATTACCCGTTGTAACAGTCGTTCAAAAACCATAGCTGCCATTTTGGGAACTATCGTGTGCTCCCCACTGTTACCACAATCACATCCATTTTCTCTCTGCCACTCTCATTCATAGTGCCAAGTCCATACGAATTCTAGTTTGTATCAGTTTCTCCAGTCTCCTTATGGAATTTAGAAGTCGTGACTCCTATACGTACGGGTGTGACATTGTATCTGATGCCGACTAGCTACACAATTCTCAAAGTACGTGCAGAACTATATTTTTTATGGTTCCATACAATTCACTATTTGCAGCAGATTTCACTCTTTAAATATTTACAAACATACATATTCGAAGCGACCAACAACGCTAACTTAAACCCACACACATAAACCCAAAACAATGCATATATGCAGAATTTCTTACTGGAGGGTCCCACGACACACCTGACCAATCACCGATGATCACAATTCGCACATTTTGCAGTTTAAATTAACACTTAAAACTTATTTCATGCGAACTACGAAGTAGCGTTGAGCCAACAAATGTCCTCCCTATTTCAAATCGCAAACAAATTAGTTTACTTTGTGACGCCTTAACTCTTAAATTCTAATTATTGTGATTTGCGAAATTGCTTTTCGTGCATTGTGATCTCCACCATTGATCCTTTGTTGATCCAATGGTCCAAGTTGTATCTCCTCCAACCCAATTCGCATCACAATTAATATAGTTTAACTTGCGAAACTCTCAATGGTAAACGTTATTCATTGGTACGATATTTCTCAACTGCGATGAGATCTCTCCCGTTGATCGAGTTCAGATTTACAGCCCTCGTCGCTTCTGCAATCCAATTATCCTCCGAATGTATAACTAATATATATGTGATTCAACAGAGTTTTAAACCAATAGTTTCGAACAGAGAGCCCGATCAATTAAAAAACACTTGGAATTTAATAATAAATGAACTTATAGAGCCAAGCCCTTGATTGGCAGGTTATTACAATTGTTTATGCTCTCTCTGCTCTCTCCTCTCGCACACCTATTTCACACTTATCTCACTCTTTTCCAAACCCTTCTCTCCCTCTCACACCTATCTCATGCATATATATATTTATCTGAAGCAGTCCTTCTCGTCTCTAAATAGATTTTTTTTGAACCACTCTTAACAAACAAATTCTACCCTATTTCTAAGCTCTTATCCTACTTGCCTTGATCTCCTCGCAAGGAGAAACCCATTTCTATTTTATTCCTAATTAATTTAGCAAACCCAAACAGACTAACTCCTCTCATTTTAAAACTAAATAAAATATTAATAACCAATGTTTGTCCAACTCATGTTAGCCACAACATGTGAACATACATTCACATTGCTAGCTAAGTCCGGATGCTCCTGCATCAGACTCCCGGGGAAGAAAATATTGATCCATCAATTCTTCAGGATCTGTACTAAACTTCTATAACTCTGCTCCTGTCATCCAACTGGCATCTTCCATAGGGTGTCCTTTCCATTTGACTAGATATTGATAGTAGATTTTTCCTATGGTCTTCTTTGTTTTTCTTTTCTCCAAAATGGCTTCCCCTTCTTTCTTTTCTGTCTTTGGCATCTGTTCCTTCCAATTCAAAGTCTGGACTTCCTCTTCTGTAGAGTCTTCTTGTAGCTCTTCCTCTGTTCCTTTGTATAGGTACAAATCTGCAACATTAAAGATGGGTGATATTCCAATACCTGCTGGTAATTCATTCTCATATGCATTTGAAGAAAATTTCCTCAAAATTTTACATGGTCCTATCTTTTTCATTTTTAATTTGTTGTAAGTCCCAACTGGAAACCTTTCCTTCCTTAGATAAACCATGACTAAATCATCTACTTGAAGCTCCCTTTCATTCCTCTTCATATCAAATCTTTGTTTATACTTTTGGGTGTTCTCTGTAAGTTCTGCTTGACATCTTCTTGTAACCTCTATATCTGTTCTGCAAATTCTTCAGCTTTAGCACTCTTTGTCTCTTGTTTTTTCAAATCTCTAAGTTCATACACCTCTCTTGGATGCATTCCAAAAACAATATGAAATGGACTCATTCTAGTACTCCGATTAGGATTATCATTATAGGTAAATTCAACTTGAGAAAGGGCTAAGTCCCATTGCTTTGGATTTTTGTAAACCAAAATCCTTAATATGTTTCCCAAGCTCATGTTCACCACTTTAGTTTGTCCATCCGTCTGAGGATGATAGGCTGAACTGAAACTGAGGTTTGTACCCAGCTTCCTCCATAGAGTCCTCCAGAAGTGTCCTACAAACTTTGTATCCCTATCTGAAACAATACTCACGGGCAATCCATTCAATCTTATAACTTCAAAGAAAAACAAATTAGTAATGTGAGTTGCCTCACTAGTTTTCTTACAAGCTTTAAAATGTGCCATTTTAGAAAATCTATCTACAACAACATAGATAGAATCATGTCCTCTTTGAGTCTTCGACAATCCTAAAATAAAATCCATGTTGACAGCATCCCAAGGTCTACTGGGTATGGGAAATGGCTGATATAAACCTGTGTTTTGGCTTCTTCCTTTGGCATGTTGACAAATCTTGCACTTCTCAACAAACTTGTTGATATCCGTTTGCATTTTTGGCCAATAATAAAATGCACTTACTTGAGCAAATGTTTTATCCTGTCCAAAGTGTCCAGATAGTCCTCCACTGCGTTTTTCCTTTATTATATTCTCCCTCATGGAACACTTAGGTATACACAATTTATTATTCTTGAACAACAATCCTCCTTGGATCAAGTAATCTAACCACTGACTTCTATTATAAATCATTGGATTCTTAATAGCTGCATATATTTCTTTGAAATATGTGTCTTCCTCATACATGTCAATATGCAAACTGTTGAAATATGTGTCTTCCTCTTTGAAACTGTCTTCTTTGAAATATGTGTCTTCCTCTTTGAAACTGTCGAAAACTTACTCTTTTCATTTGCTCGGTTGCTGCTCTGCTACTTGCACTCCCTTCTCGAGTGAGAAGATATGCTCACAACTAGTGTCGATCTGCAAGGAAAACTGAACTTCTTTAGACTAGAAGTTCCTTGAGGAAAATTTTCCATCTATGTGTGATATTCTCTCTTTTACCTTGACACTGGTTATGCTTCAACATACTTTTGCAAAACCATCTGCTTCCATCTAGAGAACTGCCCAATGAAATGAATGAGTTTCTCCCTCTTCCTCTGGAATCACTTGATTTGGAAGGATCGATTTTTTTTGCCCCTCTCTCAGAAAAATCAAACTTCCTTAAGCAACTCAGCCTCCTAGCAAAAATATTGCGCTACCCCTGGGAATTTCGGCCTGCTACCCTAGCTAAGCAGAAAAATTCATTTCCTTTGTATTTAATCTCTCCAGTTGATCAACCGTGCTTTGATATCATGTGAAAATTCCTAAACTGGAATCATATTGCAACAATTGGTATTATTTCTCCCAATTGTTAATTAATTAACAATTTATGTACTACGAAAAATATTGAAATAAACAAACAACAACCTTCATAAAAATAATATGCAGAAAAATAAAACGCTCGAAGCTGAGAAATGCTAACACACACACATAAAATTAACATAATTATTTTTGGACAAATGTGCTTGGAAAAACCAAATACGGGAAAACCAGTGCATCAACTAAGGGTTTTATTTTTTTGCAGTAGTGAGAATATCTGAGTACAACTGAATGTCGAAATATGAAAATCCTACAGAGAAAATATTAGCAAAAATTTAGTGAGGAGTTTCCTCACCCCACGGGAAAACCTCGACACAACCTACCTTCATAAACTGGGCCCTCTAACACTCTGCGTCAGCCTCTGCACTGCGTTGTGCAGCCTGCTTGACGTCAATCCTCTAACTGTTCTTTGATGAATTTGTTCTGCCTTCTGCTAGCTGGGAAAATTCTTCTCTGACACTTTGGGACTCCTTCCTGGCCTCTAGAACTGAAGATGTCCTTCCCTCTCATTAAATCGAATTTACCTCTAGAAGTTACTGCACAGTTCCTGCGTAAGCTTATATATGGCTCTTCTGCCTCTTTGCAAATGCACTCATTGGATTTGGAATACTTCCTCCAGCTTCACTGTCTCTACCCCTCTCACATTGCTTCGATCTCTGACTCTCTCCAACATCTGACTCCTACTGCTCTAGAAATCGATCTGCCAAGAAATCGAACTACCCAAGTGATTTCTCCATCATCACATCGGTCTCCTCTTATAATCCTTTGTTGGAGCATCAATGTCCAAGACTAAAACATAATTGATGACTGATATCATATCTAGATCGATCTGTGTGAGTTTCTAGACTGTTCTCACATTGACTTAATTAATACTTATTAATTAACCAATTTTTTTAAAGTTTAGATTTAGAAAACATTAAAAAAATGGTTAATAATATAATTAAGTCACTTCTAGGCGGAATTTCCATAAACGATTTATGGGTTCTCGAGATCTCATGTATTCTAGCCTTTCCACAAAGTTTTGTGGCTAGAACACATCCGATGCTACAGCAACTAACATTTCCACACTATATGACTTTCCACCCATCTAAATCACTAGATTAAGGAGTATGCTAGGTTCCTATTTTTGAAGATGGGGTTAAAATCATATCCTTTTTAATCACTAAAGGAAGTAGGTTGAATTTCTATTTTAGAAGAGGCCATTGAAATTATAACCTCTTTCTCACCATATTTGAAAGGGGGTATGCATTTTTTATTTTCCATAATATTTGAGTGAGAAGCTTGCATTCCTTTGCAACTAGAAACAACAATGTTTATTAAATTGACCTCTTACGATGCCGTCCTATGAGGGAAATCTGTGATGTGTTGATTTTTGGGTATGCATGAAAACAAACCCTAAATAAGTACAAATATCTTAAAGATTGACTAAGCAATTTCCTATCATCCATCAAATTGAAAATTGAGGTATACATTGTGTTAGATCTACCTCTAACTCATACTCTCAAGATGGCTTGAGATGTAGAAGAGTTAGGTTCATAAATTAAAATGTTCCTAAAATTCTCTACAATTTGTTTAATGCAAAATTTTCCTTATTACAACATATTGGTCAACTCCTTACATGTCAAAATTTGACCTAATCTAATTTTGCTATTCATAGTTTGAACATTTGACTCTTCAACCTTTTTTTTGCTACATCTTAAATTTTGTCTCAAATTTGATTGAAAATTTAGAAATTTACTAGAATCGTAAATATTAAAATTGTATAATTCCAATAAAGTAAGATTTTTCAAGGTACATATTCATCTATACTTTCAAAACTTACAATTTGAATAACATAAAATTGCAATTTTACCAACCATTACATTATTAGATTATGATATAATAGTTAAAAAATCTAAAAAATTCAAAATGAAAATCATCACTCTCTCTATATATAGTATATATATACGCCTTACCAGTAGAAATTTTTTCAATTTTAATTTAACTAGATCACAATCATAAACTAGTTAGTTCGTTTAAAATTAAAATTTATATATTAGGACAATTTGAAGGGAGAAGAGAGCACGGGCGAATAATGATCCACAATTTCCATATTTGGTCAATTTTAGAACCCAAGTCGTGGCACTATCCACTTATGAAAGTCCTGTGACAATGTCATGACATAGAGAATTTTCAAAATTAGGAGGGGCCAGAATTATTTTTAAAAAATTAAATAAATATAATTTTATAAATTAAATAAAAAATATATAAAATTAAATAATTATTAAAACATAAATCAAAGAAGGAAATATGAGTAATGTTTGGCCATTTAAAAAAGGAAACCACAAACAAAAGAAGAAAATATGAGCATGGAGTACTCTCAGGGGTTATCACCCTCTCTCCCCACAAGTCACAAGACATATGTTACGTTATCTTTTAAGAAATGTGTTGGAACACCTAATCCTACATGGGTAGGTGTGGAATGCGAAAAGTCACAATGGAGTCCAAGTGACCTTGGAATGTGAAACCAAGAGTCACACCATTGTATTATAAACGTACATCATGTATAATGGAAAAATAAGAAAGCCTCACGCTTATCTTTCATTGTGTGTTGAGTTTCTTGGTGTGTGTGTGTTCATCTTCCTCATACACCATGTGTGTGTTCAACATGGTGTTTAACATGGTATCAGAGCGGGCAATTGCTGGTCCTGCTCCAAATTGAGTGAGCCATTTTGTGTTTATGGCCTGTGCATATCTGCAAAAATTTTGATAATTTTTGCAGCACTCAGAGGTTTCTGCAGTAGTGTTTTTGCCGCCATTCAGAAGTGTTTTGAAGAGAAGCAGAATTCAAAATCCCAACATTCAGAAATTGGTTTGGAGATGCAGCACTGCACATCTAAAGGTTGATTTCTTCCTGCAATTTCTGCCTATTAAATTCTGAGTTTTTCTACTGCTGGAAAATATTTTCTGCTGCTGAATTTGTTTCTTCTACACATTTGAAAAAAAAAAAAATCTGCTGCTATTGTACAAAATCTTTCACCGCTCTCTTTCACTGCTCTTCAATCTCTATTGTTTAAAAAAAAAAAAAAAAATTCTCTGGGCAAACTCTGCCCTCGGCCCTCAACATACACCATACTCTAGTGCTCCTAACCCTCGCCTCTGCAACGCACTCACATCACCCTACCCATCGATCCCACTCCCCCTATTCACTGGAGCTACCACGCATTGCCTCACTCAACACACGGCCCTTGCAAACTCCACAACCCTCAACCACACCCCCGTTCCTCACTTCTCACCCTACGCTCTTCACAACCCTGCGCGGCCTGCACCCTTATCCCTCCACCCTTTACACTACTCCACCTCTCCAACGATCCTCTCCTCCCTCCACACCTACCCCGCCCCTCCTATCTGCATCAACCTACAACTCACACTACACAGACCTGCGTCTCCCCTCCATAGTCTACGCTACACACACGACCCTCTGCTCCCTAACCTACGCTACCCACCTGCGCATATCACTCCCCACCATTACAATACCTTTAGACCACCCCTTCTATCTGCACGGCTCCCACTCCAGCTTCCCCTTCCCCTCACATTCGCCCTCCACCTGCGCACGCCATTCCAAACGCCACTACCCTTACCCACGACCCTCCCCACTCTGCGTCATACCCCTTAACCCCGAGCCCCCTCACCTAGCCGCTCTCCATACTACCTTCCCGCTCTCACCTCGAACTCCCTCTCGTGATTCACTCCCTCCCCCTGCAACTACAATATGCCCCTACCAACGATTTGCTCGGCCTTTTCAATTTTTTTTTAAGTCAACGTTTTAAAATTTTCAAAATATTTTTATATTTCGCCTCCCATTTCATATAATTTCCCTCTCTTTAATTTTTTTTTTAAATTTCAATTTTTAATATTTAATTTCTTTAAAAAATCTCTTTTCCCAATTAAAATCCCCTCCCCACACATTTTAAAAAAAAAAAAAAATTAATAACTCCCTCCCATTTTAATACCATACCCATAAATTTCCTTTCCATTTTAAATTTTTTTACAATCCCTCTTTCTATTATTTTAACTAATTCCCATTTTTAATTAATTATATTATAAATATAAAAAAATACAGCAGAGAGAGAGAGAGGAAAGAGAGAAAATTTGAACAGCAGAAAAAGAGAAAATGGCATATGAAGAAAATGGACTTAATACATAGAGAAACGAGAAGATTTACATTTTATGATTTGTGGCATATATAAGAGGGTGATTTTTTTGAAGAATTGACATTTGAAGACAAGTTTGCCATCATTGCAAAACAGCTATTTGAAGAAAAATTCAGCTGCATAGTGTTTTCAGCTGCACATATTTTTGTTGCATATTGTATTGCATTGTATTGTGAATAGATATTGTTTCTTCATAGTTGCAATCAGTACTTGAGTTGTTGAAAAATTGTTGATTGCCCTCCATCATTTGAGGAGCAAATTTTGTACTTTGAGAATTCCATAGTTGGAAGTCCTCTTGAGTAATTTGTATTTATTGAAATTAAGTTGCATCACATTATAAACGGGTGCATTTTCGGTTGAAGCCGACACCCTTTCATTTTTTAGCCTAAGTTGTTAAAATGGCTAAAATCAATGAGGCATTAGAGTTGTTGAGTAACGTCATTCATTCAAATGTTGATGATATGATAAAAATGAGCAAACATGCTCTTTGTAATATTCAGACTTGTTTACAAAATGCACAAGAAAAGATTGAGTTTTTGCAGTTGGAAACTCAGCTTCAGCAATACGAACTTCAGCAAAAGAGTCACCATTCCGAACTTTGTTTACCCATTGGTCACATTCAGATCAACTCCCATCGGTGAATGTACGATAAAGTTTCGATTGATCACGTTTCGATTTCCTTGTACAAGAGCGATTTACATGCGGTGCGACCCTCCAACATGCACTTCTCAAGCCCATCATCAGAACCTTGGGAAGAAGCTTGTCTGTGACACGGAGCGGTCTGAATGTGTCGAGGATGTGTCCTTTCGCATTCCGGACACACCGACCCATCGTGTTTCGAGTGTCGGATTCATGTCGCGAAGGATTCACTGCGGTTGTTTTGATCTGCTCACTTCCCACTGATTGAGAAATGCCAACAACACAGCAGTCGAGTTGGCCATGTGAAGATCAAAGATCGCTATTTTGATCTTCATCCATACAACCTTGTGGTGTTTACTCATTCTTGGAACGGATGCTTGATCTTGCTCCTGCAAGAACCAAGATTCATCTTGGATGGATCGCTTCTTGGCAATGGGCATCAGCAGCCAAGAAGATGTTTACGACACATGTTAGAACATGTTCACGAATATTGAGCAAACTTGCAGTTGAGTTTTCGCCATCATCTCACCTTGTCCCTGACAGGGGGGAAAATGGTGGTCATGTACAAGCTTCGACGTCAGATCAAGCGAGCCTGAGCCACAATCTCTCATTCCATGTTCAGAGTTGTAGCCAGTAGTTCAAGCGAGTCTGAGCCACAATTCGTCATTCCGGATTCAGAGATGTAGCCAGAGACACGGATGCCCATGAGCATGCCTTCGGTTGATGGATAACCTTAAACCATCATCTTTGGTTGGTGGATAACCTAAAACCATCACAGGTAGTAGACCTCCCTTCTTTTAGGTTGAAGGTCTCCATTTTTTATGAGGGGCAATTCCTCTAGCAGAAGCTTTCAACTTCTTGCCAGTTTTGGAAGAGTTCGAGGAACTGCAACAAGTATTGCGTTCCAGTGTTTGTGGTCATCCTAAAACCACCTCTTTTTTCCAACATTTCAGAGAGTTGATTCAGCCCAAGTGCTGCCATGTATACTTTGCAGATTTGTATTACAACTCTTTTCTTGGACTCACACATACCCCTTCGGATTAAGGGGGGATGTTAGAACACCTAATCCTACATGGGTAGGTGTGGAATGCGAAAAGTCACAATGGAGTCCAAGTGACCTTGGAATGTGAAACCAAGAGTCACACCATTGTATTATAAATGTACATCATGTATAATGGAAAAATAAGAAAGCCTCACGCTTATCTTTCATTATGTGTTGAGTTTCTTGGTGTGTGTGTTCATCTTCCTCATACACCATGTGTGTGTTCAACATGGTGTTTAACAAAATGCATCAAAATATGGTTTAGGGGAAGGCATTGATATCATAAGAGCAAGATTCTTCGATTTCGTCTTTTAATAATGTCATAAAAAAATGGTTTAGGACAAGGAAGGCATTGATAAGAGCAAGATTCAATTATCTTAGTTTTCATTATATTAAAAATTATTTATTTACTGTAAAGTTTATAGGAGTGATTTATATTGAAATAAAGATTTTAGAGTTTTTATTTTAAATAAATATATATATATATAGTCTGGTTAGAATATTTTTATTATATATACAATTTAATTAATAAAATTAAAGGTTTTTAAATTATTTTTGCTCTTCAAAATTTATGCATACTCTATTTGACTTTAAAAATTCTCTCAAGGTGACATAAAGTCGTCGTTTAAAGGATAAAATTAAAGATTTCTAAACAATTTTTATTTTTCAAAATTTATGGAGACCTCCAATTTGTCCCAGCTTTAAATGCTTGATGAATTAAAAGACACATTAAAAATTTTGATAATCATTGATATTTATGAACAATTTCTTTTAATTTATATGAATTCGCTAGTATATTTTTTATTATCTTAAAAAATAATTTAAAAATTAAAACAGAAATAAAAATACTTATCACTATAAATGAAAGAGTTAAAATATTACATAAATATATTATTTATTTTATGTAAATATTATATATTTATAAGTTTGGTTCTATATTTTTATTAAAAAAATAAAAAATTATAATTATATCAATTAATAATTTTAATAAATTTTTATTAATATTAAATCTAAAAATTTTGTGATCCTAGATATCTTTCAAAATAATGGAAAAAAAAAAACAAACCAACCTTTAAAAAAAATTAAACTCTACATTTCTATATATGCAATTTGATTTCTATTAAATTTTAAATATGATTTTGTAAAACTTACATATAACAAAATTTTAACACATAAATCTTAAAATAACCAACATAAAAACAAGTAATCCTCATAAAAATCTGAGCCTGCGTGTGCCTGTACATTTATTTTTGGAAGAACAGAAAATGTCAGTAAGGTGTAACTGCTTGTGGTCCTCCGCCGCCCCCACATAAACATAACTTTTCATATGTTTCTTATGTCTCTTTTCTCTCAAACGAACGATGCTACACATGTTGCCGTCAGTCGTAATTGTAATCCATGGAATTTGTATTTATTAATGGCAGGGCCATCTGACAATCAGTTTTATCCTCGTCTCATTCACCAGTACCACTTGCAATAGAAGCCAAACCATGTGCACTCTCTGACATAGCACTTAATGTTGCACAGGGTTAGAGGATGGTTAGATTTGAAAGAGAAAGTATAATGGGTTATGGTTTGGTTTTTAAAACTAAAATTTGTTAATATAATTTATGGATTTTTGGTAAAATTTTAATTTATTATTAAATTATGTTGTTGGATCTATAATTAAATTTTGGGTGGTATAAAATCTCAAAAATATTTGGATGATGTAGATTTTACAGTTTAAATTTATAATTTCAATAAATTCTTACAAGATTTTAGGTCAACTTGACTGAAAAAATTACTCTCAAAAAACAAAATTGAAAAGTTTAGACTATACTCAAGGTAAATAATATGCACACTCTCACAAAGAAATTAATGCTATATAAGTTGGATACACATTGTGTTACTTGTGATACTTTTAAATATGGAAATATATATTTCAACCTATGCAACATTAATTGTTTTATTAGAGAGAGGGATGCTGAAGACTGAGTTAGGGTTTTGTGCCTCTGCTTTCAACCGAAACCCTAGCCCTCACGGCTGCCTGCTAACGCTGCACCACCACTGATTGCGCTGACCCTCCCTGGCAGCGCCGGCCTGCATCGCAGCATGGAGGTAGAAACGGGGGGGGGGGCACCAGGCCTCCCCCTGCAAATGATGCTGGTCCAGAGATACGTATGGAGGACAAAACTGACAGTAACACGAGGACTGAAGTAACACAGAAGTCTTCCCCTGATGCTAGGGCGGAGACGCAGCAAGCCACCTCAACCACCTGCAAACCCATTGCATCAGAACGGCCAAAAATAGATCTGCCCAGTCATCGCATCAACGCCAGGATTCAGTACATGAGGGACCACGCCCTCATTGGAAAATTTGTCGGGTTCTGGCCAACGGAAAAAGCCCTCCAGGGCTGGATATCGTCCAAATGGAAGCCTAAAGGGGAAGTCTCTCTGCAGCTCGGAGCAAAGGGCTTCTTCACCGCTACATTCAACTGTTTGGAAGACAGAAACAAGGTCATGGACGGGGGCCCATACTTCTTCAACTCAGCAGGGTTATACTTAAGGAACTGGGTGGAGGAACTGATAAGGAAAATTTCAACTGGGCGCCGGTCTGGATTCGGCTCTACTCATTACCGCTTGAATACTGGGATGAGGAAACTCTGCAAGCAATAGGATCGGGACTAGGAGAGTTCATAAAATTTGCTGAAGAAACCAAGCTCCGAAGATATACCTCCTACGCCCGAATATGTGTGCAAATGCACCTGGACAGCGCCCTACCTGATGCGGTAAGTATTTTTCATGATGACTTTGAATGGATCCAGCCCTTGGACTATGAGTATGTGCCCTTTAGATGTAGAAGATGTCATGCTCATGGACACCTCTACAGAGACTGTCCTTTAACAGTCCAAGCCCGACATGCGGAAGAGGAAGGCAAAGCTCAGGCGGATGGATTCACTAAAGTAGCCTCCCGAAAAAGACACAGCAGAAAACCTACTCCTGGGAAGAAACCTAGCTCCTCAGCCCCTACCCCTTCCACCAGCAACAGCTTTGCCGTGCTGGCTCAATCTGACCCCTCTTCTGGCTCCATTCCTGTCTCCTCTAGCCTTGCTGGCCCCTCTATTCCTCCCCCAAATCAACCCAATCCCGCATCTTCATTGCCAACCCCCCCTTCTTCGACCCCTGCGGATAAATCTGACCTCAACCTCATTCTCAAGCAGAAACAAGTCTCTTGGGACCCTAATCTCTCCCTTTTGGAGGGATCTACCCCTGCAGCTACCCTGGAAGTCTCAGATCTGCAACAGCCTGAACAGACTATCCAAATGGAAGAGGACACTGAAGGCATAGCCATCAGTGAGCTGGATCTAACAGGTCTTGAAGAAGCCTGTGAACGAAAAGAATTTGACAAGATCAACCAAAGACAGATTGATACTATTGAGGCGGTTCTAGTCAAAGTTCAACAACACAAGAAACTGGGTATCCAACCTGGCAGTCGTTGGGATAGCTTAAAGGTGACGAAAGAAACCAAGAAAAGAGGAAGAACACCTGACTGGCAGTGCACCATCGCTCTAGGACAGATTTTGGTGGATTCGGGACAATATCCCAAGCTTACTAGGTTTTACAAACCTCTCTCAAACAGTTCTCAATGAATTTAATCTCTTGGAATGTTCGAGGACTCAATGGTCCCGGAAAGTACAGAATGCTAAAGAACCTGATACAGAAGGAAAAGCCCCATTTACTCTTCCTTCAGGAAACCAAGTGTAACAGTCAAACGCTAGGCTCTATTTTAACTAGAGCTTGGCCTGGTAGTAGATCAGTCGTTGTGGATGCCGTGAGGTCTTCGGGTGGCTTAGCAATCGCATGGGATCCTCAGGCCCTGCAGGTCGGCAACTTTCACGCCTCTCATAATCTCATTCAGGCTAATTTTCACCCCATAGGTACCAATATCCATGGACATCTGTCCAATGTTTATTTTCCTCAAGATCTTGCTAGCAAGGTGGCGCTATTGAATACCCTTGAGCATCTCAACTCCAATAGGACCCATCCCCTCTGGATTCTAGGTGGAGATTTCAATATGATCACGCGGCTAGCTGAAAAGTCGGGAGGCAGAGCCAGATTAGAACAGGAAAGTGCTCATTTCAAGGAATTTATCAACAGTAACTGGCTTATGGATATTCCTTTCTGCAATGGTCTATTTACTTGGAGCAATCGCAGAACTGGTCGACAACATATAGCCTCTAAGTTGGATCGATTTCTCTTATCGGACAACGCAATCCATGTAGGCGGAGATATCACTGGGTCGATTCTCCCTACCCCAGGCTCTGATCTCTGGCCCATAATGCTCCAATGGCAAAGCTTAGGCTATCACCTCAAAAAGCCCTTCAGGTTTGAAGCTTTTTGGCTCACGCATCCCTCCTTTTCTGACCTGGTTCACTCTGTCTGGAAAGGATTCACTCCGCCTAAAGGATCCAAAATGTTCCAATTTCAGCAAAAACTCAAATGGGTCAAAGAGCACATCAAAGATTGGAACCACAACATCTTTGGCAACATCTTTGCAGAGAAGAGGGGTCTGGAACAACAGATGAAGAACGTTCAGCAGGAGATCATCACTTCTGGAAGAACAGACTCTCTTGCTTCCAAAGAACTCGATCTACAACAAAAGCTGGAGGAAAGATATAAGCAAGAGGAAATTCTCTGGAGACAAAAGTCTAGAGTCCGATGGTTGAAGGAAGGAGAACGAAATACCAAGTTCTTCCATAGCACGACCATTCAACGAAGGATGCAGAACCGGATCAGCCACATTACCAATCAGCAAGGGGAACGATTGGAGTGGCATGAGGATATGGAAAGAGAGTTGGTGGACTACTTCAAGGATCTTCAAAAGGAGCAACAGGCTAATAGACAGCCAGCCATAGATCAAATCGTGCAACTCATTCCCAGATTGATCACTGATGATCATAACCAAATGCTGCTTCGACCAATCTTACCTCAAGAAGTAGATGCTGCTATGGCTCAACTCAAGGATGGCAAAGCTCCCGGGCCGGATGGCTTCACGGCCAACTTCTTTCACCACTTTTGGGAACTCATCAGAGAAGAGGTGTGGCAATTGGTAGAGGAATCAAGAACAATGCACTGGATCCTGCCCTCCCTCAACACCACCTTTGTTGCGCTGATACCAAAAGAGGAGCAGCCCAGCAAGCCTGAAAAATTTAGACCCATTGCCCTTTGCAATGTCATATACAAGGTAATCACTAAAGTCATTGCCAACAGGCTCAAACCTCTTCTTCCTCTCCTCATTTCGCCAGAACAAACAGGCTATGTTGAAGGGAGACAAATACTGGATGGCATCATTCTTACTCACGAAATCATTCACTCCCTAAAAGTTTGCAAGAAGCCAGGTATGTTGCTCAAAATTGATCTTTCAAAAGCTTTTGACAAGTTGAACTGGACTTATATCCAGCAAATGCTAAGCGCTTTTGGATTTGATTTCATGTGGATTCGTTGGATTATGAACCTTGTCACCACTTCTTCTCTTTCCATTCTTCTCAATGGCTCTCCTTCATTCCCCTTCCGCCCTTCCAGAGGCATCAGACAAGGGGATCCCCTTTCTCCCTTTCTCTTCGTCCTTATGGCTGAAGGGCTCGGCAGACTCATTCATAAAGAAGCCAATCTGGGTCATCTGCGTGGTCTTTCCCTTCATGGTGCTCCCCCTTCGACCCATCAACAATTTGTTGATGATAACATGCTCTTTGGTCATCCTTCGGTCCAAGAAGCCCGCTCTTTCAAAGCTATTCTCAGTCTCTTCTCTCAGGCTTCTGGATTAACCATCAATGACTCCAAGTCTCAAGTCTTCTTCTTTCATACTCCGCTTCCGGCTCAAGTTAATATTGCCCGCATTCTTGGTTTCTCTGTAGCCACCCTTCCTGACAAATACCTTGGAGCTCCCCTCACTGACTCGGCCATCAAGCACTCTTCCTGGAATCAGCTCCTTGAGAAATTGGAGTCCCGTCTCTCTTCTTGGACCTTCCGAGCTCTCAATATGGTCAGTCGTCTTACTCTCATCAAAGCTACTTTACAATCTATGCCTCTCTATCTTTTTTCTGTTCTTGCAGCCCCGAAATGGGTTCTCAAACAGATCAAAGCACTCCAAAGATGCTTCCTATGGGGCTCCTCTGGACATAATCGCAAATGGGCCTTAGTGAACTGGAGCACTGTTTGCACCCCCAAGGCAGATGGCGGTCTTGGCTTAAGAGATCCCTTGCACAGCAATGAAGTCATGGCAGCACGAGTTTGGTGGAGATGGATTTCCAAACCCCACACTCCCTGGGCCCGGCTTTGGACAGCGAAGTATGCCAACAATAGAACCACTGCTGACCTGATACGACTGACCCCTATCAATTCGGGCTCCTTGATCTGGAACGCTGCAAAGCAGCATTATGCGCTCATTCAACAGCACAGCTTTTGGGAAGTGCACAATGGACAATCTGCGCGATTCTGGACAGACTCCTTGCAACAAGAATCCATTCTTCTGGAAAAGTTTCCCCTTACCAACTTTGGAGACCCCAGAATGGGCTTAGATGGGAAAATCAATGAACATTGGTTGGATACAGACAGCAATGGGTACAGGCAGTGGAAACCTTCGCATCACATATTAGCTCAAGCTCTGGAACCTATATATGAGGACCTCGACCAGGAACTGCATCGAAGACAAATCAGAAGCTCTCCTGATCCTGACATCCTTAGATGGGGACACACCACCTCTGGAACGTTCACCACCAAAGAGGCCTACTTCTTGCTGCATCCTTCCCCTCTCCCTCGAGATCCCCTTTGGCAGATGATCTGGAATCCCCACACCTGGCCTAAAATATCCACTTTCCTCTGGCTCTTAAGTCACAAGCGCATCCTTACCTGGGACAATATTGTCAAACGGGGCTTCATTGGCCCCTCTCGTTGCCCCAACTGTGCTCTTAACTCCGAAACCATCCAACATCTAATGCTGCACTGCCCGCTTGCCAATTCCTTTTGGAACAAATGCAGCTTTCGCTGCCAGAAGCACAGGCCTTCTAACGATATCACTTCTCTCCTTAGGAATTGGCCTAAACGCCCCTATGACTCTAGCCTTCTCAATGCCCTTTGGCAGCTCCTCCCTGGTTTGATTTTCTGGACCCTATGGAAAGAACGTAATAGACGCATCTTCAAAGATCAATCCACCTCCATGGACTCTTTGTGGCTCTCCTTCATTGGTAACCTTCAGGAAACTTTAGCCCTTCATTCTTGGCAAGAAGAAGATTTCCCCAAGAAGCAGAGAGAAATCCTCGTCTGGCAGAATTGGAATCTTAATCTGGGGATAACTCTGAAGTCTCGGAACAAGAAAACCACCAGCACTCCTTCGAATTGGATTCCTCCTTCCCCGGGGGTGTTCAAATTAAACTTCGACGGTGCTTCCAAGGGGAATCCTGGGCAAGCAGGTTTTGGAGGTATCATCAGAGATTCTACAGGAGACATTCAGCAACTCTTCTTTGGATCTATAGGCTGGGACACTAATAATTCAGCGGAGCTTGAAGGTCTCTGGCAAGGCTTGAGATTGACACTTCAGCACAATTTTTTCCCCATCATTATTGAAGGGGACTCCCAAATCCTCATCCATATTGCTAATCAGCTTCTTTGGGGGGCTGATCCTGCTAAGGTGACTCACAGTTGGCGTTTGGCTGCCCGTATTGCTAAGATAAGTGATCTGCTCCACCACAACCGAGCCATTTCCTTCACCCATGTCATGAGGGAAGGTAACAAGGTAGCTGATCTCTTGGCCAATCATGACATTGAAAGCAACACCATGATAACTCATGGCTCTCTCTCAATTATTCATGATGCAGACACTCAACAGAATTGCAATTCCCTGGTGCACAAGGAACGCCTCCCGCCGGATGCGGCTGCCAAGGAGTATTAATGAACCCCCGGCAACCACGCAGCTCCCAACGCTGTGTGCTTGCCTTTCCCACATGGCCTCGCACAATCACACTGCTGGCGTTATTAATACGCCTTGGGTTGATCACTATTGCATTAACTGCACTCTTGCGCTGAGGTATATGGCGTTGGTTCTGTTATTCGTTTTCATTATGGAGGATGAACAATGTGCAGGGTGCTATGAGAGAACTCAGATCCCTCTGAGCAGTGCTTGTCCTCCTGGTGTGGCCAATTCGAGCAGCAAAACGACCACTGGGCATCGCTGCAGCATTCTGGCTTGCCTGGAGACGTCACCAGGCGTCCACTTTTCCAACAGCCCTTTCTGCAGTGCACTTGCCTCTTCCAGCGCTCCGGGCAGGCTCCTCACAGGTACTTTGCTTCCCTTTGGTTACAGTTCCCATTCTAAGGATTTTTGCCCCTCTGTCAAGCGAACCTCCAGCACTTCGGCTCTTTTGTCTGGTCTGAGCTACTCTGGTGGCCTCCCCGCCTTCTCCCCTACTCCTGACCACCACTCAGGCAAGCCTCGTCTTCGCCATCTGTCGCTAGCTATGCCCCGTCTCCGAAAAAGAATGTGTGTTCGCCGTGGTGTTAGTCGTGGCCATATCTCTGATCGTCCACCTTCGCCCCTTTCCGAGCTCAGCTCCTCCTCTGAGGGCGACGACCTCACACCCCCGCCACCTTCGCGAGGAGGTAGAAGAAGGGGCAGAGGCCATGGAAATCTTGCTGGCAGTGGACGTGGGCGTGCGCGTGTCACTCGTGATGTTTCTTACCAGCCTGTCGCTCCAACTGAGCCCCCCTGTCACTCCATCCCTCCCGACATTCCCATTCTTCCCTGTCAACCCCTCCCTGCTGATGCTTCCGCCCCTCCAAGCAGCAGACCACGGGGGTCCACTATCAGGCAGACCACCCAGAATGTAGAACTCTGCTTCCACTGCACCTCCTTTGACTCCATCATCACAGCCTTCATCTCTGTGTCCCTTCGTGAAGAAATCCGTCTTTCTGCTCCCCCTTCCCCTCCCCTCGACCTTCGCCCCAATCCCTCTCTTCACATAGGAGTGTGCACTGACGCGGAGCACCAGAACTTGAAGACCGACAATTCGGCAGGAAAGGAGGACAGCAGCGATGGAAATGAGTACGCTTGCAGGATTGAAGAAGAACCAATGTCTTCAGAGCCCGAGGCTTGAACCCCCTGGCTCAATTATCACTGGTTTTTTTATGTTTTACTGTTCTAGTTACCCACCTGTTGGGCACAATGATGTCTCTAGTTTTTTTGCAGCTATCTACATGTTTTGTAAAAACTCCTGGCCGGTTTCCCTCCTATGGGCGGCCCAATTACTCATGTTTAACAGGTTGGTTTCCCATTCTGGGCGACCCAAACTTCTCAAGAACAACATAGCTAATCAACCCAGGCTGTCTGGCTTTCACAGCAGCAGCCATGGCAGTTTTGTATCAGTATTATCATAATTAATAGAATTAGTCAAATTTAGAAAAAAAAAAAATTGTTTTATTAGAGGTTGTATATTCTCTGTTTTCTTATATTACAAATAATAATGATAAATTAACATTAAACCAACATATATTTATCTTGATCATCTTAATAACCGATCTAACATGAGCTTAAAGGGATCAAATTTTTTTATGAGCCAACTTATTTTAAAGTGCAAAAAACAATGTGTAATTTTTTATTGTTTAAATTGTATTTTTGAATGTTATAGTGATTGCATAGAGATTACCATGGGAAAATACCATGAGTTGTCAAAACCCGGCACCCAAAAACTCCTAATGGTTAATATTTATTATTATTTTGTTATATATGCTTTCATTTGTTGGTTTATTTTTTGTTTTTATTTTGACCTTTGATTTTGTTTGGTGATTTTCAATATTCCTTTCTATATTTATGGATTATAGTTTTATATTTATTAATATTTAATAATCAATATGAGTTATGAAGAAAATATTATAATATTGATGTATACTTAAAAATATTAATAACAACAAAAATCATAGAATTCTTTTGGTAGTAATCACATGCAATGGAACATTGTCCACGCTTTTCAAACCAACCAGTGTGGTTAGTTGAAAATAATTAATATTATTTTATATTAATGGAGAAATGGTTACACAAGTTGTAACGTATCTCCTTAGTTTAGGATTAGTTCCTACAATTTAGGAGTTTGTTTGTAACTTCCTAATTCCTAGTGTTGTACTTAATGATGTAATTCCTCATTCATGTAGGTAGAGTAAACTCAAAGTGTTCTCTCTATTTGAGTGCAGTCTCTAGGTGCAGTACTCACCTGTGAGCTGCAACTCCTTTTTCAATTCAGTGTCATTTTTATCTTGGTATCAGAGCACAGAGTAGGGACAGCCTTATTTTTTTTTAGGATGCATCATTGATTACAGAACCGTAGTGGTGGAAGAGCTTACAGAAGTTTTCGTAGATTCAGGTGGACTGCAGTAACACCTGAAGACAGGTCTCAGATGACTGATCATCTCTGAGCGGGAGAAAGGATTGGCGCGGTTTTTTCGCGAACAGTCGCGCCATTGGCGCGAGTTTTAGGGAGCTAAGCGCGCCAGCGCGCCAAAATACGCGATTGGCGCGGAATTACACGCAAAAGTCACGCCAGGGCTGGGACTCGCGCGCATTTTGATTTCGGCGCGGATTTTTCGCATCAAAGAAGCGCCAGCCTCTTTCTCTTTGGGAAGGTCTGCAATTTTTTTGTTGTAGATCGACCCTACCCGGTGGTGGCACATTGAAGTTCCGAATTCGCCCGGTGGTGGCAGATCGGACTTGCCCGGTGGTGGCACATTGAAGTTCCGAATTCGCCTGGTGGTGGCAGATCGAACTTGCCCGGTGGTGGCATATTGAAGTTCCTGATTTGCTCGGTGGCAGCAGATCGGACTTGCCCGGTGGTGGCGCATTGAATTTCCTGATTTGCTCGGTGGCAGCAGATTGAACTTGCCCGGTGGTGGCGCATTGAAGTCCCTGATTTGCTCGGTGGCAGCAGATCGGACTTGCCCGGTGGTGGCGCATTGAAATTCCTGATTTGCTCGGTGGCAGCAGATCGGACTTGCCCGGTGGTGGCACATTGAAGGTACAATTTTTTTTTGGAAAACAGTGGTCAGGATCTGGTATGTGGTGATTTTTTTTAAAGTGTGTCCTGCAATTATTCAGTTGGGTAGAATTATTCATCAGAGGATCAGGAATTTTATCAGTCCAATATGAATAACAGTATAGAATCGTATCTCCACGAGTCTGGAAAACTTGATGGATCGAATTTCTCCAACTGGAAATTCAAGATACAGACTTTACTTGAAAGCGCAAATGCATGGTCGATCGTTACAGGAAGTGAGCTGAGACCAGGATCAGTTGCACAAGAACAAGACTGGGATAAAAGGGAGACAAAAGCAAAGGTCATATTGAAGATGTCCGTCAAGGACAATATTATCCCGCATATTAGAGACTGTAAATCGGCCACTGACATTTGGACGATGATTAAAAACCTATACCAGACGCAGAATACAAACCGTGTCTTGTCACTCAAAGGCAAGCTGTTTGCGATGAAGATGGAGGAGAATGAGTCCGCTGCTGGATTCATTCTCCTCCATCTTCATCGCAAACAGCTATGAAGAAAGAGATATCTTAGAACTGGTGCATACAGATATATGCGGACCTATGCAGACTAGGTCATTAGGAGGTGCATATTATTTTCTCTCATTTACAGATGATTGCACTAGGTTCTCATGGATATACTTTCTGAGTAAAAAGAGTCAAGCCTTTCAGTATTTTAAAGAGTTTAAATCTATGGTAGAAAACCAGGAAAAAGGATAAAAATTTTCCATTAAGGGGGGGAGTTGAAAATAATTAATATTATTTTATATTAATGGAGAAATGGTTACACAAGTTGTAACGTATCTCCTTATTTTAGGATTAGTTCCTACAATTTAGGAGTTTGTTTGTAACTTCCTAATTCCTAGTGTTGTACTTAATGATGTAATTCCTCATTCATGTAGGTAGAGTAAACTCAGAGTGTTCTCTCTGTTTGAGTGCAGTCTCCAGGTGCAGTACTCACCTGTGAGCTGCAACTCCTTCTTTTTCAATTCAGTGTCATTTTTATCTTGGTTCATCAGGTCTCCCGCCACTTGGGATGGTGGGAAACACGAAGCCAGTATTACCGCGGGGGCGGCATATCATGGAGTTTGTGGAGCGACATTGTCGACCGGGTCTCCAAGTCAAGGGGACTCGGATACCGATCGGGGATCTAGAGAGACTAGAGACCCGTGCAGTGGCCGCAGCGGTGCTACGTATCCTGGGCAACCAGGTGCTCCATCACATCACTGGGGGGCAGATGATGATTGTGGAGAGTGTGTTGAGTGGGACCTACTATGGGTGGGCCCAAATGATGCTGGTGTCGCTAAAGCGACAATTTTCGCTCTGCAAGCGTCAAGTGAACCACGATTGCTCGTATGGGACTTTATTATGCGCCTTCTTCTTTGAGAAGATCCTGACCTTGCGGCCTCGTATACAGCTCCCAGATGGGGGCCCGAGAGAGCCCAGGATGCGCCGGTGGGGGAGGCTATTGTGCAGAGGAGGAGGAGGGGCGGTCGGGCGAGTGTTTCGACCTGAGTTCTTTGCCCATTGGGATCAGATGCCGTTATACATAGACGAGTATCCCTATAGTGGGATGAGTTATTGTGGGGATCCAGACCTACCACTTCCGCCTGGTCGAGTATGGGGGCCCGATGGTAAGTGATAAGTAACTATTCTTGTATGGGCATGTTAAAGTTATTGAATAGTAGATATGGTACTGATTCATGTACTTTTGGTATGCAGATATAGCTCCGGTAAAACCGGCCGGATATATAGGGCGCCCGGCAGCCGCTGGAGCTGCAGGGCCGAGTGGGTTGAGAGCAGCGCACAATGAGGATGCGGCCGCCCTTCTGGAGGACATCCGCCGTAGATGCGAGACGTTTCTGACCGGAGTTTCAGAGCGCGGGTGGCAAGATTTAGACGACCAGTACGTGGAGGCATGCATTGGTCTTCCCTCGGAATGGCGAGGTGTCATGCGGCGCATGGCGATGGCCAGTCAAGGCATACGTGATCTACGGGCTGCAGGGGCAGAGCCATTGGCTTGGGATCCGCCAGATAGTGAGTAGGTGTGGAGCATGTGGTGCCCCCTAGTGTGTATGTAGGGGCAGTTGGTGCCCCCAGTTTTGAGTTTTTTGTAACATGCAATGGGCATGTCATATGTATCAGAGTAGATGGACTCTAAACACATGTTTTGTGACACATATTATGGATATGCATCGTTTTTAATGATTATAAATGTTATTGTCTTGTATGAAATGCATGTGATAAATGCCAATCTAGAACATGGTTTGCAATACTATCTACATAATGATTCTGTTCTCGAGGTACATGGTTGAAAGTTATGGTTTCAAATGCACGTATCAAGAGTTTCACTTGTAAATAGCATCTAAACAGCACAGGGTTATGCACACGATAAACACCATTTAGTTGCATGACAAGAAGTAAGGAATCCAAACGAACGTGCAGATGGAGGATGCGATGGAAGAGGGCATCGACTAAGAGACCACACACTACATCATATTCGGCCTGATTGTTGGTGGCAGAACCAATGCAGACCCCGTTGGAGAGAAAAATGGCATGCAAGGGGGTGAAGATGGCCCAACCTGCCAAGGCTAGATTCCGGGAGTAACGACTTGCACCATCGGCATAACCGATAAAGGGTGTGGACGGGGGGTCCTACGGAATGGTGTTACAAGACAACAAATGAGGGGAGGAGAGACAATGACGGCAGCGTGAGTGGACAAAAGACATCGAGCGGCAACTGCGGGAGGGAGTGCAAGGAGCAGGATGACTATGACTCATATACAAACTAGAGGGTGGTATATGAGGGCTATCGGAAGTATGGTGAGGACTCGGGCTGCAGAGGTCAACAGAGATATGAGTGGAGTGATCTCGTATATGGGTAGAAAAGAGGTGGTTGGGCGAAAAAACAGGGGAGGATGCAGGGGGACTGGGGTCCGAGTGTCTCGCAGAGGAGGATAGGTAAAGAATGGTTGTGGTGGACTCCGTCATCTGAACATCAGGGGGGGGAATGTCGATGGGGGCTGGGGGATGCTCAGGCTGGCCCGAAGCATACTGCGCGAGTATGGGAGAGGCGGATTGATTCTGTTCAACCTCATACTCTCGGACTACCTCTAAAGAGGCGCGGTAATGCGTCAGGTGAGGAAAATGGTGGGAGTAATGGCCATGAACACCGCACAAAGCACATGGTTTGTTGGTGCGGAGAGTCTTGGGGTTCTTGGTTATGGACGAAGAAGGAAGGGAGGCTTCAGGGACCGTAGACTTAGGGAACGCGACTTTAACCATGGGCTGGATACGGGGCAACTCGAGACAAGCATGGGTGACATGACCGGCGACATCACACAAGGCACAAGGCTTTGCGGGTGGAGGAGGGGTTGGGTCAGTCATGGTGGTCTTGTCTTTGGGTGCCCCCTTGCGAGCTTTGCCTTTCTTCCCGGGAGTCGTCACGACAGGAGAAGGGTCCTGCGGAGGTGCTGGGGGCACAGTGGCAATGGGGGAAGCGAGGGGGACGGGTTGAACCGGTGTCAAGGCCATGTAGGGTTTTGGGTGACCAAGAGGGGTGGTTGCTGGAGGATCAAGGTACCAGACTGGTATGCCCAAGGTCAGGTTAGGGAGAGAGAGGGTGGCCATGACGGGGACAGAATATACTCCGGGAGGGGGAGCCATGAAAGGTATCTGCCCAGCAGGGAAATGACCAGGAGGGACGGCTCCAAGATGGTTAAGGCCTGGGGAACCGATCTAGGAGGATAAATGGGTTCAGGGATACCAGCTGTAGGGGGAGGGCCAGAAGGAGGAGGTCCGGCTGGCTGAGATGAATGGCTAGGAGCGGGTTGCGGAGGGTGAGGGGGAGGTTGCTGACTAGCCGAAGCAGGCCGCTTAAGGGCAGCCTGAGACAATTGCATCATGCAAACATTTGATAAGCTTGGATCAGTGATAGGAGGAGGGGGGAGATTAGGAAAATTTCCAAGCAGGGAGGAATCGTTGTAAACGCCGGGGGAGACACTGGTCAAGGAATCGACGGTTTGCTTGTTGGCTACAGAAGAGATGGTCGTCTCAGGTGAGGTCTGAGATTTTGGCTCATGATATGTCAACCGGTCAATGGTGACTATCTTTCCATTATGGGGGAAAGACATCTTGCGGAAAACCGCGGAGGCACAGAGAGCTAGCATAGGTGTGTCGCCTAATAATAGAATGTTGTAGTCTAGCGGGCATCGATGACTTCGATGCCAACGCAAAGCTCTTACCGGCGAGGGTGATAGGACAATTACGAACAAAGCATTGGCTGGGAGGCATGGCCGTCCCACGCTCGAAGGGTGATCGTGGAAGGGGCCAGCTCAGGAGATCCGAGGTTCTTCCAAACCGAAGCGGACATCACACAGGTGGATGCGCCCTCATCAATTATACACCGGGAAACGTTGGTGTTCCAGATTTTGACTGAGATTTGGAAGGCGACGGAAGCAGGAAGAGGAGGATGGTCCGATTGAGTGGCGTCGAAAAAATCATTTGGTCATCAGCAGGATCTACAGCACCCACGACAGATAGTAGAGCCTTCTTTTGGGAAGGACATGACTGGAGGAGTTCCAGTGTGGAAATGGCGGCAGGAGATTGCGCCAAATCATCTACTATACTATACGAATGAGCAGCTCGACCGGGAGCAGCATTTCGACATAGGGGTCCCTTAGGAATCTTGGTATGAACCTCAATTTTGGGTTGAGGGATATGTAAGGGGCCACTGGGTGTCGAAAGAGGCTCTATAGAACCTGAAGAAGGAGGCTCGGGGGCAGACTGAGCAGGAGGCTTGGGGTACTGGCGAGACCGAGTTTGAAGGTGAAGGTCAATCTGGCCGGGGAAGGATCGGAGGCATCATAAGGATCTCGGTAATCGTAGGAACCAGAAGGGAAGGGGAGTGGTGACCCCGGTCATGTGGTCAGATAGCCACGAATCCTTGCCTAGGGAAAGGATCAAGAACACACCGGTTGGGTAGTGGCCACATTAGGAGGAGCATTAGGGGAGGAGTGTTGTCCGCGCAATGTGGCTTTCGACTCCCACATCCATCCGCCGCATCCTGGGTAAGAGGGGACAATCGTGTGTAATGACCATAAACACCGCAACATACCTAACAAGGCTTATTTGTGCGGTTACCCTGGGTCCTAAAGCCAATGGAAAGTGCCCCGTTGTCGGGTTGGCGTTGTTAGGGTCAACACCAGATTGGGTCGACGGCACTGGGGCAAATTGGTTCGGGGTTGCTCTCTGCCTTCTTTGAGAGGAAGGGGGATTAGTCGCGCCCTTCTGTGCAAATACTTGCCCTAGAGGGGCCGTAAGTGTCATATGTTCGAGGAGGCAAGGGGAGATGGAAGCATATGCCGGGGAGGAGTTGGCACTCCAGTCATGATAAAGGTAATGGTTAGGTTGGGCAACATTGAGGTAAGCAGGAGGTTGGGCAAAAGGAGGAGGCATGCCGTATCCTGGATACATGCTACCGGGAGGGGAAAGAGTGCTAGAGGTGCTGGCCCCTCCCTGAGGGAGACCATAGCCCATAGGAGGTTGAGCGTACGGATGGGAAAGGGCTCCAACGATACCGTCGGCGGAATGAGATGCCCCCGGGGCGTTAGCGCCGCCGGGCCTGGGGAGGTTAGGAATAATGGTATAAACATAACCAGATTGAGCGTAGATCAGGTAATATTTCAAGGCTATTTGGAGGGCGGCTTCTTCGGTTTGAGGAAAGTGAGAGGCGACATCTTTGCCGATAGGAGCTAAGAGGGTGCGAAGGAACCAGTCCATGTAAACCCGATCTTCAAAGGGGGGGGCTCGACATAAGTTCCCTCTTCGTCGCCATTCTTGAACATGGGCGGAAAGGCGGGTCGAAGAGGTTTGCTTGAATGAAGTCAAGAGCTCCGTGCCAGTATCGTATCAGAGAGGGAGCTGGAAATAAGATAAAAAGGCTTGGGCAAGGGTCGCAAAGGTGGTATGGGAAGAGGTGGCTTGGTCAACATACCATTTAGAAGCTTCGTCGGTAAGCGTGCGTTGGAACAAACGAAGACGGATGGAGTCATCGGTAATGGAATTGGAGGAACACCACATGTGGAAATATCGGACATGATTGGTTGGATCTTCTCCAGCAAGGCCTTCTAACTTAGGGATGTCGGAGGGGAGCTTGGTTGGCATAGCAGGCCAACCAACATCATGGCGGATAGGGTCATTAATCAACTGATTCAAATCGTGGAGGCTGAGGCCTGCAATGTACGGCAGCAAGGGTATGGACGAGGTAGTTCCTGTGGCGGTTCCGCTAGTAGTGATTCCGGCATTAGGGCCTAGAGCACCGCTAATGTTAGGCCTTGGACCAGACATGGTGAAGGTGACAGGGGGAGAACCAAGAGGAGAAGGAGAACCCAATGAATCAGAAGAGGAGTCGGAGTGCGGACTCGGAGGGGGACTGGCTCGACGACGGCGGGACGGAGCAGGTCGATCGACCGGAAACTGAGGGTGAAGGCCAAGAAGTCTCCGGGAAAGGCGCCTTGGGGGCGCAATGATGACGGGAAGAAGGAAACCGACAAGGGCAAAAAGGGACAGAATCAAGTGAGGTCAAGGGCAGAAAATGTGCAGTGACAATTGATTTTAGAGTCTTTGCCAGGCGGTGTTAACCAGGCGCTTCTTCACTTAGGGTCAGTGTGTGGCGTGCGTTAATTTTAATTTTTAAACCCTTTTCGTTTTGAGAGCAAGAAAATGTGTGCTGCCTAACTGAAAATAAATCTGCAGAGAATAGTATATAATGCTGAAATAACAGAAAAATAACAGCTACTATTGCATCGATTCAACCCAAGAAGGCGGGTCGCTCAAAACTAATGTAAAAAAGGGCAAAAATCTAGTCAAAACACACTTAAAAAAGAGGCCAATATATCTAGGGTCAAAAGGGACAGGGATCTAAAGAATAAAGCTGCTGAAAAGAGGTGCAGATCATAGCCAAGAGACAGAGGCAAGGTGGCTGGAAAAAAGGGAAGAAATCAGCAAAAAGCGGAAAGGACAGGGAGGAGGTCCTAAAGAGAGGTCCAAACAAAATGACAAGAGGTGATTTGAAAGGAAGGAAGGCTGATTTAAAGGGATCTGAGGAGGAGGTTCCAGATCTGAAAAAAGGAAGGCTGAAACTCTGAAAAACAGACGGCTGAAATAGCTAAAACTCTTCCACAAAAAGTGGAGGGTACTAAAGCCCTAGGGGGCTAGGTTCCCACTTAGATGAGTAAAAACAGATCAGACCAAGGTCAAAGCGGGCTGAGACAGAGGCTGGAAAACCCTGACAGAAGCTTCAGCAAAACCCAGAAAAAATGCAGAAAAACCACTGAAAAATTGGCAGGTCACAGGTTCTGACCTGTTTTCAGTGCAGGTCTCAGAAAAGGGGCAGAAAAGTGAGACCTGGAGGCCTAGGTCGCAGGTTATGGGCCAAAAAGTGCGACCCCCTATTCCGGTTGTCTCAGCGGCAGATTTTCAGAAAAGTTGCAGTCTCAGTTGCGGCTGGTGTCACTTACCTGCGCAATAGGGCCAGAAACACACGGAAGTTAGAAATTTTAATTTTTTAGGGTTTTATGTGAGAAAAAAAACATAAAAATAGGAAAAATAAACAGCTGAAAAGAAACCCTAGGGTCTGAAGTAGCTGGATATGCAGGAATATGAAAAACGACAGCGGTCGTAATTTAAAACTCGTGTGGAGTCGCCATTTGTTAGTATGAATCCTTTGTCGAAGTGTACGAAAAAGGACCACTTTAGCTACGCATAACTAATAGCCCTAACAACAAAAGTGGCTGCCAATATCTTCAGATCTGCGGTTAGTTGAACATAAAAGAGCTGCAAAAATCAGATCTATGCATGGAAAGACATTAAGCAGAAAAAATAAGGGTTTGCTCCATATACCAATAGACAAGACAAGAACAATTTTTGAAAGAATTTTTATATTAATCGGGCACCTGGGAGGAAAACAAGAAGGCGTATCCAATTCTCCTCAGTGGGATGGGTTCTTGGAAGTCCTCAGCACTTCAGATCTAAGATTTCTCTCTCTTGTTGGTGTAGAAAACCCAATGCAAAGAATAGAACTCAATGGGAGCTCACACAACAAATGATGGAAAAATGTGACCAAGTGTATAGATCCAGAGTGATCTAATAGGCAACAAAAGGTGAAGAATGGTAGGAAAACCCCTCCTATTTATAACAAAATATTGGGTCATTCTAGATCTTGGTGCATGATTAAAATAATGTTAACCAAATCTAGATCCACCTTTTATGGAATATTTTATTATATTTGTTGGAGGGAAAAAGTAATTGACTTGGGTCAAATCCCTTTATTTGTCAAAAATAAATAAATAAATGATTTATTTATCTTTTTAAGGAAGCGGTTAGAAGATAATCAAATAAATAATGACTTATTTAATTATTTGTGGGTGATTTGGTCATATTTAACAAGGAATATTATCTAAATAAGATTAAATAACTATTCCTAGAAAATAATAAGATAAATAAAGGTTTATCTAATTAATTTCTTTGTTTTTGGGTTAAACATGACTAGGAATAATAATTAAATTATGGTTTAATTAATTATTCCATGAGGAAAATTAAACAAAATGGGTTTGTTTAATATTTCCTTTTGGGGTTTTCTGTTTTGACCATAAACAACCTAATAAATGTGGTTTATTAAGTTATTTTACATAGTGAAAGCAATTTTACATAGGGTAAAATTGGTCTTACATGGTGTACTTGGGTCCATCTAATGATAATAGGTTAGATGACCAAAAAATGGTGTAACAGCGACTGTCCCCACCTATGTGATCCAGTTGGCCAGCCGGTGCACGAAGGACGTTTCTTTTAATTGGGCTCAATACTTGTGTGATGAATTTATGGCTAATGTCTGCGAATCCCAGGAGCAAGGGACGTCTTTCTTCTATTCATGGTTATTATTCCTAATAGCGTCAGTCACCTGGGACAACCCCGAGGAGTTGGTCCTCCCTGAAATTCCTCCTGGGATGTGTGAAGGAGCTTGGTATGCTCACTTATGGGACTCTAAGGATACGCAGCGCATCGAGGATAACAAGGTTTTTTGGATCCTCTTCCAGAGAAGTGTAGCAGCCGCCATAAACTCCCGACCCCGGCTGTCCCTAACAACATATGACAAATACAACAGTGTTGATGCGTTCCAAGTTACCATGCACCATATTTGGATGCACAGCCTCAACAATAAGACATGGAAGACACTCCCTTATATGGTAGCAGATGAGGAAATTGACCTAATGATCTCACTACGGCCCCCTACCTGGAAAAAAGGACTCACCGATACCAGTAGGGAGACTGCGGAGCCCCACCAAACGACTTCGGACATAACAAATAACAGTGATACACAGCCGCCACAGACCACTGCGGCTAAGGCCCAGGTAGGGTCTAATAGAGCTACTACCCCTCCCCCCGGCACGAAGAGGTTAGGGGAATCGGCACCAGGATCCCGAAAGAAACAGCGTGCCCACCGCCCGCAATACGATGCGACAGTTACACTAACTGATGGTGACCTTGAGAAAATTGCAGACACAGTCGCCTTGGCTACGAAAGACAAGTGGGAATTTGTCGAGGCACAACAGAAGGCTGCGGTCGACTTTCTCCAGGCCCAGATCCACACTCTCCAGATCAAAATCGATATGCTTCCAACCAGCATGGGCCAGACACGCACCCCTTCTGTCGACAGTAGTTCGGCGCTATTCGAGGAGGACAGTCATCTCTGGGCTATACCTAGTGCTGCCCTGGTAGGAACGCAGCCCCCGGCAGGCACAAGAACCCAGCTGGACCTCGCTAAGCTACCCCATGGAGCCTTACAGGGCCTCCATCATGCTGTCTTCCAAGAGATTCGCCATCATGACCAGCGAGTACACCAAAAGTTTGGTACAACTGAGCACACCATCACGCAGCAGGCTATTGATTTGCTCCTTGCCATGTCACAATAGGTGGAGCTTGAAACAGTGATCCACCAGCTCTGTACAGAGGTTACACATGAGATCCCAGCCACGGACACATCTCGGGCTAAAGTGGAAAAATTGGTTGCGGCCCTCAAAGCATCTCGGATGGAAATACACAATGTCAAGGCACATCTGGAATAGAAAATCACTGACTTACAGGCCAGACTACAATCCGAAACACCCCCAGAAGTTCGCGTCCAGCGCACCACCCTAGTCACTGATGCGACAACCATCATTTCGGGGTAGATTTCCCAAGGTGCCCAGTTTCTAGAGTCAACCATTGTTACAGGTCAAAATACCTCCTCATCAGCTCAGAGGAGAAGATAAATATGGAAGAAATACAAAGACCTAAACTAAACCTATTTCTGCCAAGGTAATGCCTCACTATAACAACACAAGAGTGCATCACCCTAGCGACCTAAACTAAACCTATCTCCAGCACACCACCCTAGCCACCAACGCGACAACCGTCATTTCGGGGCAGATTGCCCAAGGTTCCCAGTTGCTGGAGTCAGCCATGCAACTATGGACTAAGGTCCAGTGCGATCCGGTCCTTCAGGAAATCAATCAGGGCTTATGGAAGAAGGAAGAAGCCTTTGAGCAGGTCAATGCTACGCTGACCACTTTAGTACCTGCCCAGCGCTTGGCACGATTAAAAACCAACAATGATCTCCAGGACGATATTGAGACACTCCGGCGTAAACAACACATCATGGCGGAATTTCTGAAGCCTTGGGCTACCACAACCCTCCAACTTTCACAGGATATTGATGGCGCAACCAAGCACCTTAATCAGATTATTGAAAGTGTCACAGTGGCAACTGAAGGTTCGACCTCCCAGAAGCTGGTAGACCTTGCACAGAGTGCGGCTTCCCAGAGTCAAGAAGTGTTACCTCCACTGATTGCCACCCTTACTACCTTACATGCATAGATAGAAATCACACCACCGTAGTGACTCAGGACAAGTCACAAGATTGTGTTGGGGGACTTTTGGAACAGGGTCTCCTACGAGCTGTGAAACTGGTCCAATTTTGAATACTTTTGATTATATTTATTCTAGCACAAGGGTTTTTGGTTGGGTCAAAGCCCTGAAAGCATTGTAATGGACAAAAGGGTAAACCAGGGATCCAAAAACCACGGTTTTTGAACCATAGGAAAGATTAGGCTATATTATTATAAATAGAGGAACATTTTGTATTGTATGTATGAAATGAAGGGCTATTGATGCGAATCGTGGTTTAAGATATCTTTTTTGGTTTTTGGGGAAAGGACTCCTGCTGGTTGTGTGCGCGAAGATCCAGAGTCCAGTTGTGTGCGGACCCTACTGCTGTGTGTGCAGGGTTGGATGGGTATTGTAAGAAGGAATTGTTGAATTGATGAATAAGAAAGGTTGCTTGAGAACTGAATCTGTGTGTACTGTTTGTGCGAATCATTGGTAATTACAATATTATGTGCATTCTGTATTAAAGCTGCGAAAGATCTGTGTAAGTGTGTTTGTTGTATCTGGATATGTTATGTTTTGTTTTATGAAATATTTTGCTACTGTCATAAAAGTATATTATTATAGATCTAGCGCACGTGGATGCGAAAAGAGACCTATCTGTTAGCCACCTATAAATTTGTTATAGCAAAAGGTGGCTAAATTTTTTTTGAGCCTTCAAGGAACAAATTTTATTGCTAAAAAGTGTTAGCTATTGAAGACTCTTGAGGGCCTCATGCCTCTGTCCATAATATTCATTGTTGTGTTTATTTTACACTCAAAAATCCTGCTGATTCCCAAGAAAGAATACCGCTGCAAAGACCCTTTTCCTCTTTTCCCCTTTTCCAAAACTAACCTCTTGTTCTCTCTATTATCACTCAGGTTTTCCTTGAAGTTGTGGAAAAGGAAAGTATACCCGAGGTAACCACAAACCAACCTTCAGATGCAGAATCTAGCCAATCTGCATCCAGAGAGGGCTCTCTCTTTATCATTTATCTTTGTTCTTAGAAGGTTTTAGGCTAGGTATAGATCCAAGAGTTTGTTTGAAAATTGGTGGAATCCACAAACTAAGGGCAAGGTTGAAAGTTTTCAGTCCATTGGGCTATGGAGTCAAAGGATGGCTTTACTGGATTTCTATTCTACACACAAGATGGCTTTACGGGGCAAGGTAGCTAGACAGAGAACAATCCTTAAAATTTAAAGTGGATGGGATGATTTTGAAGGGATGAAAGGCAGCTAAGAATCTTTCACCATGTTCAAAAAGAAAGAAATGAGATGACTACAAACAAAGAGCAATGAAGAATTATTTATTATAGTAATCAACAATGTTTAAATTAGCAAAGCAAGAGCATTTAAGAATTCATGCTTATAACCAATTTAGAGGAAAACATTAATAACAATCACATCTGAAATCAGAGTACAATTAAGTAAATTCTGATTCAATCCTTTATGTAAATTATTCAGAAATGGACATAATGATATAATAAACTGATATAAAACTTAAGACAAAGGGTAGAAAGACTTATTGAACTGCAGTCCAACACATGAATCCTACAAAAAGTCTTGAGCTTCAAATCATCATCCAGTAAGCCACGAATAAATTTCTCCAAAATGCTTTTATTCCGAAAATCTCAATGTTACAGCAAAGTAATAGAATCCACCCTCAATACTCTCTTTGAGGGTTTATTTATACAAGAAATAATTGAAAAAATCTCACACTAACTTAGCCAATAATCTAGGGTGACTAAGGAGTAATTTACAAATAAACAGGAGACAAATGGTCTCGTAGATAGAATAATAAGTAACTGCTGATGTGTTGTTTCCTCATTTTGCTGATGTGCTGGAGGTAAGTGCTGAAATAGGGCTCGGTGTTGTCCCTTGGAGTAATTTCTTTGCTTGTTTGATACTCTTTGTCTTTACGGATACTCTTTAACCTGTTCAACTGATACTCTTTCATCTGTGCTTCTTTTTATCTTTCACATGATAGTAAAAAGATAAAATTTTCATACTGAAGATAATTTTCATAGAATTTCCAATAGGTCATTCCACCATTGATCTTCTGGTATCATAGTCCTTTTAAGTTTTCTCAATGTCTCATCAGCCTCTGTGAGTTTGTAAAAAGTGGGCTCATTAGGAAACATATACTTTATTTCATGTTCAAGATGAAATAAATTCTTCAACCTGTCATAAAGATTTCTCCCTGTTGGCAATGTCGTTTCTGGAAAACTGGTAGAACAAGTAGTTGTATTTTGAGCATGGATATCTATTTTCTTAACATAGGTTTCCAGGTCCATTATCTGATCTTCTGTGAGCATGGGACTGGGTAACCCACTGTCCAACAAAACTTGAAATTTTTCTCTGAAATCATTAATATCAGCCAAAATATCTGAACACTTCCTTTCTAAATTCTGCATAAAAGTTCTTTTGATGAAAACTCTTTTTATCATCAAAATAGTGCCGGTTCTGTCTTCAATTCCTAGTACTGCAAGCTGTTGCTTCGTTCAGGTGTTCAAAAATTGAATAAGTTGATTGGCCTGCTCGGGTCTACCTCTTAATTCATCTCTTGTTCTATTTATTTCTTCCTGAGCTACTTTAATCAAGTCATTTTGTTCAAAAATTGCTTGAATAGAGGGCCAAATATTTTTTATTAACTCAATTATATTACCCCAAAGAATTTCATTTATTTCCTTCAAAGGCTTTTCTAATGAAAGATCTTTTTCTAAAGCCTTAACTAATCTGTCCAATCTTTTAATTTCCCTGGTATTATCAGCAACTGTCTTCTTAGATGTATCATACTTCTGCTCCAAATTTTCTAATTGTAACTTTGTGGTTTGAAGTTTTGTGACTCTTAATTGTAAACTTTCCATTTGTTTTATCAACTCATCAGAAGTCAAACCAGAAGTGTTTACCTACGCTGGCTCTGTTTGTTGCTTTGCTGTTGTAGTACCTGTGGTTGTAGTAGCTTTTGTGATGGATGCTTGCTTGATAGCTTCCTTTTCCTGTAAAGCTTGTTCCAATCCTTTCTCTGTTTCACCTAGTCGCTCAGTCATCTTTAAGAGCAACTCCATTATCTCTTCTTGTGAATTCCCCTTCAAAACTTCTTGGGTCTGGGGGTGCCTTGAGACTGGCAATTTCAGCTGCTTTCTCAGTGCAGCTATGTCATCATCTTTCTTCTTAATTAATGCCTCAATGCTTTTAATATCTTTGGGGTTGTGACCCAAGCTGATGATTATGTCTTCCAGAGACTTTATTCTGTTATCTTTGGCCTGAGAAGAGGCCTTTTCAATTTGCAATTGGGCGCTTGTGTTATTTAAAGAATCTTGCAGCGTTAGGGCTGCCATGGCCTTATTAGTAAGAATGGAATACACCATTTCCCCAGTTTGTTTATGCAGCTCTATCTGGTCTAAAGGATGAATGTCCTTTGCCAGGACCTCAAAATCTGTTCTAATATAATCAGCTGCTGACATGGGTTTTGGCACCTTTGACTTGAAGTGGCTCATCATCATTTTGCCTTGTGAAATGTCAAATGCTGACATTAAGCTTTCCTGATTATGTGGAGCCATTTTCAAATATTGATCATATACCTTCATTCTTAATGGATCATTCTTTGCCTTTATATTAATGAAAATTCTTTTTATATCCCCTGTATCTGTTTTTGGTGGCCTAAAGGAGGATACTTCAGTACTCAACTGCTTTTACAAAGCTTTTCCTTTCTGCTCTGTATGGGTCATACTAACAGAACCAGTTAGTTGACTGTCTTCTCTTCCATCATCAAACATCTCATCTATGATTTCCACATCTGGAAGTGGATCTGGTTTATGTTTTTTGGCTTGATGTATTCCTGAGGACTCTTTAGGAGGAGTAGTATCTGGAATCTGCCTTTTCTTTCCTATTTCCATGTTGGATGGAGTTTGTAATTCTGAAACTTCAGGATGTTTTACCTGAGTGGGAGAAACTTGTGTTTGATCAGGTGCTCTGGATGTTTGAGGTTTCTGTGCCATGACTAAAGTTTCAATGACCTGTATTTCAGGTTCTTTTCCTTTGCCTTTTGTCTCTGCTGCAACTGGTGAACTACCTTCCTGTAATCTCTGCTGTAGATTTGCTCCTGAAGAAGTGCCAATGTGAGGTACCTGCACTTGACCACAAGATTCTAGGTCATACTTCTTCTCAAGATCTTTCATCATTCTGTTCACTTTTTCTTCTTCACTTTCTTCTTCAACTAGTGTTTCTTCAACCCATTCATCTTGGTTGGCATATTGTTCTATTTCAGGAATCTTGTGGTGTATGTAAGGGGATGATTTATTCTTTATTCTCTTTTCACAAATAAAACCAAATGGATCATAAGGAACCCAACGGAAAGTTCTTTGGAACTTGCAATGGCTTTGTAGTATATTTTCTTCTTCTCGCTCGGCCTCCCTAGAGTTGCAGATGAAAGGACCTAATTGACTTTTGATCCTTAGTTGGGCTTTCTTCTTCACACTACAAAAATGGATCACATCTGAATTATTCATTTGCCTGAAATATTCCAAGGCAAAAATTTTCATGGGCACATATCTTGGCAACTTGAATGGATGTAATTCACATCCATAGATTCTGATGACTAAATGGTTTTGATATAAATACCAATCTCCCACTTTATAAGTCCTTGAAAGTTGCAAGGTCTTTTTGATTTCATTACTGAGCCTTGGAGGAGAGGGGTTGCAATAACAAGTGGATTTGGAACCACAAAGGATCGATGAACTCGGTATGGAGTCTATGGAGGAAATTATAGGAAGAATGAATTATGGGAGACCAAAATATAACTGACCTAGGGTTTCCCTTGGCATCAAGCTTTTTAACGGGGAAAGGGAACTTTTCTGATTGATAAAATATAATGAGATGATAAATAACTGAGGAATATTTAAAAACTTTCTCATCATCTAGCCTCATGAATTGATCATGGATCTTATTGGCTATGAAGGAGGCAAAGTCATATTTAACTTCAGGAGGTTGCCCAGGAGTAAAGATAGACAGCAAAACCAGGGTTATCTCATCAACATATTCACTGGTATTGAAACCCAAGACAAAAGATATCATATTTAGGATGAGCCTTCCTAATTTATTGAAATAATAAAAACCATAGGGAGGAGGTCCCTTAGGTTGATGTTAGAACAGCATGTTTAAAGCTTGTGGATAATTTTAAAGGTCAATTTATTGAGACGCAATCAGACACTTACATGAACAAATCCAAGACTTCTTGATACGGTTCAAAAAAGTGACATTACATTGCTTTGAAATAATGAGAAAGAGCCTCTGGTGGGGGATATTCTGACTCTACGGGTGGGATTATAGTTAAAATAGCAATAGTGGATAATTTACGGAAATTAATGGGCGAGGATGAGATATCTGGGAGATTGGATTTATTTAATGACATCTTGCCCCTTGAATAATAATCTCTGTGACGACAATAACTGAGAAGGGCTTTCATCAAAATGCAAGTCTTCATCACGAAAATATTTATCTACTAAGAGCAAATATTCTAACTCTGTGGGGGAGCATGCAATGGATTCACATTGAGTGCCGGGGCTTCCATTTTGGTTCTTGTGGATTCAAAGCGAGTTTACGGAGTTTTCTTCACGAGGTAAGAGCCTTGATTTCTGATTTCGATAAGAAGTGCTTCAATTGCGAGTTCGAGGAGAACAATTCATGATTTTAAACCTCAGAAAATGATCTGGGTGATAAGATTTAATCACTAATCCGATTGGAAAGCGAGGACAACAGTTTCTGCAATTGAAGGAGCTATGGATAATCATATTCTGGAGGAAAGCTGGCTTTTAACAGGTATCAGGCGGTAGCAGGAGGATGTAGTTAGATGGCGGAATTACGGAGGCGAAATCGAATAGAAACGATTGATTTTGTTGAAAATTCAATTTTATTGAAACGATGAAAACTTTGAATACTTGAAGAAATGACATAAAAACACGCAAATTTGTTTTATTTCCAAAGTCAAAAAAGGGGTTTGTAGTTTTTCGAGGAGTGACGTCACTTTAGTACGGGCTGACGTGTGGTGGGGGGCCGGACGGTAAGCGGTAATCCCCGCACCGCTTGTGGACAAGAGTGGTTTCAAACGAGAGGGCAGCGATTCCATTGGGCGATGGACGCATGGCCGGTGGACTATTCCAAAACCACCAAGCCCCCGCGCGTTAAAGCTCTGACAAGGGACGGGTAGCGAGATTGATATGGAGCGTTGATATGTGGAGAGGTGATCTAACGGTGGAAAGGACGGGGAGATGGCGGGGTATTATCGTGCGGGCCCGGTGGGCTTTTAAACGCGATTTAACTTAATAAAACATCCCGGGGGGCATATAATAGGCGGAAAAAGGTTATTAATTAGTCCTAATAACTAATTAATCCCATAGTTAAAAAGGGTCGGGATAAGGAACCTTACGCGCGGGTATTACAGTTAAAGTGTCGGGTGGGATGCCAGGTGGATGAGCCACGGTGGCATGGGGTTTTTCCAAAGTTTTGGTTTAAAACTTTGGTTTTATTTATATTTTTGTGTTCAGCATACATATCATATGTTTAAAGTTTTTCTCATATATGTTTTTTTTTTATTATATGATAAATTAACCGATATAATTAATTTACCATAGGGGCGGGAGTATTATATAACGATATATTTTAACCAAAGGGGTTGTATAGTGGGGTTTTATTTGAATGCACGGGGAAATAAATACTTTGGTTAAACTTTATAATAGAGAGGTTTTTGGATATTTATATAAAAGGAGTTATTATACTTAGGATAAGGCACTTTCACTAGGGATTTAATAACTAGAGTTAAACATTAATATGACAAAGGGACAAGGGAACTCAAAATACTTTTCACATCTAAGAAAGTGACAATTTCTGAAGTAACTTGCCATATCTCATCTTCAACACTTAAACTTAGAATAGTAAGTTATTTTGAGGGATTTTTATGGAATTTTGCATAATTTTCCTAAGCAAAATGAGATTTTACTTAGGAAAAGGTTAAAGATGAATGATTATAATGATGAATTATCTCAAGTACTTAGGTCTTTTTGATCATTAGGCCGAGGGTCCGGTCCCTCCAAAAGTCAAGGAAATGCCTTGAGCCCCTTTGATCTCTAAATACCTTAGTACTTTAGGGGAAATTAGTAAAACTTTTAAGGGGAAAGTGATGAGGGAAGTTAATGATTTTGACTGTATGATTTTCAGGTGCATTTCTTCACTTAATTTTGGTGCTCCAGGGATCAAAACCATTAAATAATAGCGGATAAAACTTTGTAACACCATCTACCTACCCTATCTACTACTACCATTTTCACTTCTTTATTAGGGTGCATTTAGACTTGCAAACCCTTTTCAACCTTTTCTTTTTACATGATAAATCTATCTATTTCTACCCTTATTACATCCAAGGGCTCAGATTAAACTGTTGAGCACCTTTTAATAACTCTACCTATCTACTTATCTGCCAAGAGTAAACTGTTTGGTTAGATATTTATTCTCTATTCTATAACATGAAATTGAAATATGAATAAGTCAAGTTTAAATAGTTTGACCCTTCATAAATTGTGGCAAAAGTTTGACAAGATGCACACAATTGCTTATTTACAAAAATGAAATAGTAGTGGCATTTGGATTTGCACACTTTCCTTGGTCTATTTTTTGTTTGGGGTTCATTTCTTTCACTTTTTTGACCATTTTATTTTTCTTACCCTTTGATTTTTCTTTTTAGGGTATACCCTCTTTACATTTTTTAAATTTTTTTATTTTTTGGTTTTTCAAGAATATGGAACACCTTTGCTCAAGAAAAAGGTTTGAACATATTCCATAGTTCAATCAAGACAATCATGAAAAATGACACCTATTGGTATAGGAGTCTAACACTGGCTCCACTTGGGGATGGCTTTTCATTGTGGAAAGTCAAGAACAGCAGATCAGATGCCTAAACATGTCTTCAAATTGAACTATGTAATCTCCTTCTTCTGGTAGCTTTATTGTACATATGATAGTGAAACTTTTGAAGCTTAGGGCCTTCACTTCGGGCTTCAACTTCAAGAAGTCACCATCCAATCCAAACTGCATTAGAAAAGGATATATTATGTACAAGTTAGAAAAATTAAAACATCCTAGTAAATAGGATCAAAATAATGCTTCAGCATTCGACCATTGACTGGTCCTTCTTCAGCTTCTGAATTGTCCAAATCCTTCAAAAAGTATGTGTTGTTTCCTTGCAAGGCATGTAAGATGTAAGGCCCTTTCCACAAGAAATCAAATTTCCCATGTTTTCCTTTCTCTTCCCTTCTGGAATCCCATCTTAGGACTTTATCACCTAGTTGAAAATCTTCTGCTTTAGTCCTTTTATCAAACATTTTCTTTAGCTTTTCCTGCAAGACTTGAGATCGTTGGTATACCTCTTCCCTGGTTTGCTGCAAGTGGATGTTTGATTAATTCTTCTTTGAATGTCATTTGGTTCCACTTGAGCCTCCTGAAGTAATTTCATAACAGGAATTCCTAAAGATGATGGGAATCTTGCTTCAAGGCCATAAACTAATTCATATGGACTAGTCCCAATTTATTTCTTAGTTGTAAGTCTGTCTGCCCATAATGCATTGGTCAGTTTCTTGTGCCAATTCTTTTTATTTTCTTCCAATAACTTTTTGATGATATTAATAAGGCTTTTATTGGAGGATTCTGCCAGTCCATTACCCTGAGGGTAATAAGCTGTTGAATGGCCTAAAGTAATATGATATTTACTACAGAAACTAATCATTTTATTTGATTTAAATGCAGCAGCATTATCTATTATAATCTTTTCTGGACAGCCAAATCTTGAAAGTATATTGGTTTCTAAAAACCCTATAATCATAGAATCATTGGCCTGTCTGCATGGGATAGCTTCAATCCACTTAGTGAAGTAGTCTATGGCAGTAAGAATCCATCTGTGTTGCCCTGAAGAAGGTGGATGGATTTCTCCAATAAAATCTAACCCCCATTGTTGAAAAGGTCTTTCTGTGGAAATTGGTTTTAATGGCAGAGGTAACAACTTTATTTTACCCTCAAAGATCTGACACTTATGACAAGTTGTTACAAATTTCTTAACATCAGAAAATAATGTTGGCCAGTAAAAACTAGCCCTTAAGATTTTGTTTGCAGTTGATTTCCAGTAGAGATGTCCTGCACAATCCCCTGCATGAAATTCATTAAGAACTTTATCAGTTTCATCTTTTAATAGACAATTCAATAAGATCCCTTCATGATTTTTCCAAAATAGAGTGCCATCTAAAATACAATATTTCAAGGATGTCATCTTTAAAAATCTTTGTTTTGTTCTGGACAACCCTGGAGGAGCTTGCAGGTTTAGCAAAACATGAATGATATCAGTGTACCAGGGAGAATCTAAGAAAGCTTGACTAATCTGTGGAGTCGCCATCTCCTGCTCGTCATCCAGTTCGTTAATGTCTAAGGCTTGGCAATTAGTTTCAGTCATGAGTTGTGCCAAACCTTGACCTTTTATGAGTTTTGTTGGTTTAATCTCAATATCATATTCTAAAATGGTAGCTATCCACTTACCTCTTTTACCTTCAATGCCATCTTGAGTTAAAATATCTTTAACTACAGCATTAGGCACATAAGCTATCACATGAGAATATAATATGTAAACTCTGAAATCTTTAATTGCTTTTACCAATGCAAAAGCCTGTTTATCCATAATATTGTATTTCAAAGATGCATCCCTAAGTGCTTTACTAAAAAATGCTATTGGTTTTTCACACCCTTGATCATCTTTTTGAAGTAAAACAGCTGCAACTGTATGTTCAGAAGCAAATGAAAAAATAATGAAATCTTTGTCAAATTTGGGACTGGTAAGAACTGGTGTCCTTGTTAAAGCCATTTTAATTTCCTCAAATGATTGTTTGGCTTCTATAGTCCAGTCAATGCTTGAATCTTTCCTCAACATGTTAGTAAGCAATCTAAATAATTCAGCTAAACTAGAAATAAATCTTCTCAAGAAATTAATTTTTCCTATGAATGCTTGCAACTCTTTTATGTTTCTAGGATGAGGTATCTATAAAATTGCTTGTATTCTTTCCGGATCAATCCTAATGCCATCTTTTGAAATAATATGGCCTAAAAGCTTTCCTTCTTCCAAACCAAACAATGACTTTTTAGGGTTTAAAGAAATCCCATATTTTCTGCATTTTATAAATACTTGCCTTAAATGATCTAAATGTTCTTGATCTGTTTTAGAAAAAACAGTCAAATCATCTAGATAAATAACTAGAAAATCATGTATTTCTTTAGCAAAAGAAATGTCCATTGCTCTTTGAAATGTAGCTCCCGCATTCTTGAGTCCAAATGGCATTTTTACATATTTAAACGTACCCCATGGTGTTGTAAATGTTGTTTTATCTTGATCATCAGGATGAACCAGAATCTGGTTGTACCCTGAAAATCCATCCAGTAGAGATATCCTAGAAGATCCCACTACCCTTTGTAGAATATGGTCCATTTTTGGTAAAGGATAATTATCTTTTAAAGAAACTTTATTCAAATTTCTTAGGTCGACACACAGTCTAATTTCCCCAGTCTTCTTCCTTGTTGGTACCAGGTTAGAAACCCATTCTGAGAATCTGATAGGAGCTATAATCCCTGCTTCAAACATTCTTTTGATTTCCTTTTCAATTGAGGGTAACAAAACAAGATTTATTCTTCTAAGCTTTTGTTTGAAAGGTTTCTGATCTGGTTTCAAAGGTATAGTGTGTTGAATGATGGATGTATCATAAGATTTCAGATCTTCATAACTCCAGGCAAAAACATCCTGGAATTCTCTCAATAGTTCAACATATTTGGCCTTTTGATCTTTTGGAAGAGATTTGGACAACTTAACCATTTTGGGATTTTCTGGGGTTCCTAAGTTGCATTCTTCCATATCAGCCTTAACAGGTTCCATTTTAGGTCTAAATGGAATATCATTTGAGTCAAAAAGATCTTCCAAAGGAGTTAATCCTTTGGGCAAATGATTATCTTTTAAATTGATGATTTATGTCTCATCTTCTATGATCTCATCAGATTCCATGTGTTTCAAATTATGCATGTCTTTTTCTGTGAATGTGGTTGGGTGCAGCATATGAATTGCATTTTCTCTTGAAATTTCTATTTTTTGTTCTTTTTCTTGATCAAATTCATCAATAGTTATGTCTTCATCTATATTACAATTAGAAAACTCATTTTGAAGTGTCAAAAAACTATTGATTTGATTGTTATTAGCAAATACTTGCCAATTCAAAAGATTGTCTGGTATAGCAGGCCTATGTCTAATCTCAGCTGAAAACTGATGATTAGGATCAAAAGGTAACTTTCATGTGCTAGCAAACATTGCGAGGCTGCGAGCATGCAAATTTTGTTTCCTGGGAATCTTGGCAAGTTGAGCTTGTAGAAAGGTGTTGAGAGTTTCTACAACTGTTTCTCTGTATTGTTTCAATCTCATGTATTTTGTTGAACATTCTCCTTTAATCTGTTGAATAATTAGTTCAGAATCTCCTATGATTGATACCCTAATAGCTCCTAACTTCTTGACATGTTTAAGCCCTAATAAAAGAGCTTCGTACTCTGCCATGTTGTTAGTGCATTTGAAATTCAACCTATAAGCATGACCCTCCGCATGATTATTTTCAACATTATGTAACCAAATCCCAGCTCCTGCCCCTAATTTGTTTACTGAGCCATCAAATTCTAAATGCCATAGAATTTCATGTTCATAATCCTCATCAATTGTTTTAAAATGTTTCTTGACAGGAGCTAGTTGTTTAGTTTCTTCTGGTTTTTCTTGACCATCTGGTGTTTCTTTGTTTTCATAGATTTCTTCAATTTTAACAGTAGTTTTGTTTGTAGTTTCCAATTCTGGAGCTTCTATTTCAGTAGGGAGATCCAACTCAGCATTGTATAAAATAAAAGAGTCCATATCAGAATGTATAGAGTAAATAGGGAAGTTCTCAGGCTTCTCATGGCTACTGACTAAATATTTCATCAATGTCTCTCTGTAAAGTCTTTTAGGCTGACCAAATACTGAAATAGTTGCATATGACATGTCTAGTTGAATAGACCCTCCAAGTTTAGCACCCCAAGATCTAGACAATAACATACCATATTTAGGTGGAATATCACCACTACTATGTCCATTAAGACAGACTTAACAGGGTATTGTACCAAAGTTACACACAAATCTTTAATCAAACCTAAACATTTTACCTGACTAGAATCAAATGAAAACAAATCTTTGTACGGTCTGGTAATATCTAGATTTAATCTTTCCATTACTGCTTTAGGCATCAAATTGTGAGATGCTCCAGAATCAAGCATTGCATTATGGAGTATCTTGTCATGAACATTCATGCTTACATAAAATGGAGGAGTTCCTCCACTTTCTGGTTTGCCATTTACCTCGGGGCCAAAAAGAAGTTTGGGTTGATCATCAAGAATATTTACTGAATCATCCAATCCAGTAATGTTAATGTTTAAGGACTTGGTAATTTGACTTCTATAGACATCATGTTTAGCCAATTCTGATAAAGGAACAGCTATCTTTAGTTTGCCTATTTCAGCCTCTAGATTGAAAGGTTTTTCTGTTTGAGTTTTGGTATTTTGCACAGTTGGGTTTTCTCTATTTTTTGGGTCTTCAACGTTTTTCTCTTTTTCATGAGTGAAATTTTGATTTGAAGGTGTTTCTGAGTTAACTTCTAATGTTTCTTCTACATTTCCTGCAGGAGGAAAAGTATTAGATTGTTGTTTGTTGTTTGGTTGGTTGTCAGAGACATCTTCAATTATTGGGTTTGAAGGGTTGGGAGTTATCCTAGACAAAATTTGTACTTGGGGAATGTTTTGTACAGGGGTAATGTTAACTTTACCTTTGACATTTTGTTTTGCATTTTTCTGTTTTCTATTCTCTGGCACATCAATCCGTCTACTTCTCAAATTATACTGTTTATGGACCTCATAAATTGCTGTGTCATAGCCTTCCTTAAAATCAAAAGTCTCACCTGAATGAGTTTGGAATGTTTCAAGGATGTGATTCTCTTGATCATCCTGGGATAGGAAGACTTCTGGTTCATTTTTGTCATCAGTTACATTGTTTATCTCTACATCTTCTGTAGGTTCTTCAGAAGTTGAACCTTCAACGAAGTTTTCTTGGAAAGGTGGCCTAATGTTTTGGTCAGGGACATTCTTTCCAATATTTTGATTCAGATTTCTCCTAAAGTTTGGGTTTCTTGCAACATTCTAATTATCACTAGAAGATTTTCTTTCAATGGTCTCCACTCTGTCTCCTAATCTTTCCATACCTTTAATGATTGCATCCAGCTTCTTTTCAAAAGCTGAAGGTTCTTCATTCAGAGGCATTCTTCTTTCTGCTCTTGCTCTGGCTCGTTTTTCTATCAAATTTGCTTCTACACTCACTACTATGCTTTGCATTTCCTCTAATGTTTGGGGAGCTCTTTCCCTGAGGGAATAAGCAATGTCAGAATCAAAACCATCTGGAAATTTAACCAATACGGAGTCAGGTGGGGGTCTTAGGTTTTGAGGAACTGCGTTATATGCTTCATTGAATCTAATGATGTAATCTTGTACTGTTTCGTTAGGTCTTCTTCTTAATTTTTCGAATTCTGACAGGATCTGAAGAGGATCTTTATTCTTCTCCCATATGTTCAAAAATTCCCTATATAAAGCTGGTAAATCAGCAATACTATTTGGAGCAAGGGCCCTAAACCATGTCCTAACTTCTCCAGTAAGACTCTGAACGAAAATTCTCATTCGGACATCATCAGTGTCAATTTCATAGAACTCAAAGTAATCCGTCATCCTTTTGGTATGTTGTTGAGCTGTATAAGTACCTGATCCATCAAAAGGTGTGATCTTACTCTGGTAATCTTGGGGCAAAGCAGCAGCGTTGGCTGGTATCTGTAAAGGGGCGTATCGATTGGCCATTGGAAGATATAGTGGGGTAACAAGAGTTGATGGTCTGGTAGGAGGAGATAGAGGAGTAGAAGGGGTGACAAGTGTTTGAAAAGCTTGAGAAAAAGTAACTGAACTTGGAGATGCTTCAGTAATTACAGAGATGTTTGAATTTTCTTCAAAGGTTTGTTCAGATTGAATAGAGTTCTGTAATTGTCTGTCAAGATGATGTGAAACAAATCTGTATTGCAAATCTTCAAAGAACAATGGATCTGGAACTAATCTGGATAATTCGGTTTCAGAAAAATTCACAAATAAGGATGTTTCAAATCGTGCATCAAAAGGAATTTCATCAATATATATAATTTTCACAGGACAGGATGCAGATCTAGAAAGTGGTCTAGAACTTCCTGAACTTTCCTGACTTCCTCTTTCAGAACTTTCTTGACTTCCTTGTCTTCTAAGAATCCTAGGAATCAGATTTGGATTTTCAAATATTGGTGGTGGATTAGGGTCAGGGTTTGACCTAGTATGTCGAATCCTTTCTGAAGCCAGTTTTCCTAGACTATGTGTTTTTTGATTTTTGGTTTTAATTGAAAGAATAAATACAACTTCTACAAATTCTTCAAGAAATAATGATGTATGATTAAAATTTTCTCAAAGATCTGTTAAACTAGAGAATCTGATTGAAAATTTTGAAACTAAGGTTCAGTATATAAGCTAAATCAGAGATAGACTGAAGCAGCTTTTATTTACTTTTGCAATTGCTGAGCAAAAGCAATTTCAAAGGCTACTTGGCTGATCTTCAGACTCTGTCTATAGCTTACAATTGAAAAATAATAACAAATGAAAATGATTCAGGTCCCCAGTATGGTCGCCACTATGTTATCAGTCAGGTTTTCCTAGAAGTTGTGTAAGAGGAAAGTATACCCGAGGTAACCACAAACCAACCTTCAGATGCAGAATCTAGCCAATCTGCATCCAGAGAGGGCTCTCTCTTTATGATTTATCTTTGTTCTTAGAAGGTTTTAGGCTAGGTATAGATCCAAGAGTTTGTTTGAAAATTGGTGGAATCCACAAACTAAGGGCAAGGTTGAAAGTTTTCAGTCCATTGGGCTATGGAGTCAAAGGATGGATTTACTGGATTTCTATTCTACACAAAATATGGCTTTACAGGGCAAGGTAGCTAGACAGAGAACAATCCTTAAAATTTAAAGTGGATGGGATGATTTTGAAGGGATGAAAGGCAGCTAAGAATCTTTCACCATGTTCAAAAGAAAGAAATGAGATGACTACAAACAAAGAGCAATGAAGAATTATTTATTATAGTAATCAACAATGTTTAAATTAGCAAAGCAAGAGCATTTAATAATTCATGCTTATAACCAATTTAGAGGAAAACATTAATAACAATCACATCTGAAATCAGAGTACAATTAAGTAAATTCTGATTCAATCCTTTATGTAAATTATTCAGAAATGGACATAATGATATAATAAACTGATATAAAACTTAAGACAAAGGGTAGAAAGACTTATTGAACTGCAGTCCAACACATGAATCCTACAAAAAGTCTTGAGCTTCAAATCATCATCCAGTAAGCCACGAATAAATTTCTCCAAAATGCTTTTATTCCGAAAATCTCAATGTTACAGCAAAGTAATAGAATCCACCCTCAATACTCTCTTTGAGGGTTTATTTATACAAAAAATAATTGAAAAAATCTCACACTAACCTAGCCAATAATCTAGGGTGACTAAAGAGTAATTTACAAATAAACAGGAGACAAATGGTCTCATAGATAGAATAATAAGTAACTGCTGATGTGTTGTTTCCTCATTTTGCTGATGTGCTGGAGGTAAGTGCTGAAATAGGGCTCGGTGCTATCCCTTGGAGTAATTTCTTTGCTTGTTTGATACTCTTTGTCTTTACGGATACTCTTTAACCTGTTCAACTGATACTCTTTAACCTGTACTCATTTTTATCTTTCACATAATAGTAAAAAGATAAACTTCTCATCCTGAAGATAATTTTCATAGAATTTCCAATAGGTCATTCCACCATTGATCATATGGTATCATAGTCCTTTTAAGTTTTCTCAATGTCTCATCGGCCTCTGTGAGTTTGTAAAAAGTGGGCTCATTAGGAAACAAATACTTTATTTCATGTTCAAGATGAAATAAATTCTTCAACCTGTCATAGATATTTCTCCCTGTTGGCAACGTTGTTTCTGTCAAACTGATAGAACTAGCAGTTGTATTTCGAGCATGGATATCTATTTTCTTAATATAGGTTTCCAGGTCCGTTATCTGGTCCTCCGAGAGCATAGGACTGGGTAAACCATTGTCCAACAAAACTTGAAATTTTTCTCTGAAAGCATTAATATCAGCCAAAATATCTAAACACTTCCTTTCTAAATTCTGCATAAAAGTTCTTTTGATGAAAACTCTTTTTATCATCAAAATAGTGCCAGTCCTGTCTTCAATTCCTAATACTGCAAGCTGTTGCTTAGTCCGGGTATTCAAAAATTGAATAAGTTGATTGGCCTGCTCAGGTCTACCTCTTAGTTCATCTCTTGTTCTGTTTATTTCTTCCTGAGCTATTTTAATCAAGTCATTTTGTTCAAAAATTGCTTGAATAGAGGGCCAAATACTTTTTATTAACTCAATTATATTTCCCCAAAGAATTTCATTTATTTCCTTCAAATGCTTTTCTAATGAAAGATCTTTTTCTAAAGCCTTAACTAATCTGTCCAATCTTTTAATTTCCCTGGTATTATCAGCAATTGTCTTCTTAGATGTATCATACTTCTGCTCCAAATTTTCTAATTGTAACTTTGTGGTTTGAAGTTTTGTGACTCTTAATTGTAAACTTTCCATTTGTTTTATCAACTCATCAGAAGTCAAACCAGAAGTGTTTACCTACGCTGGCTCTGTTTGTTGCTTTGCTGTTGTAGTACCTGTGGTTGTAGTAGCTTTTGTGATGGATGCTTGCTTGATAGCTTCCTTTTCCTGTAAAGCTTGTTCCAATCCTTTCTCTGTTTCACCTAGTCGCTCAGTCATCTTTAAGAGCAACTCCATTATCTCTTCTTGTGAATTCCCCTTCAAAACTTCTTGGGTCTGGGGGTGCCTTGAGGCTGGAAATTTCAGCTGCTTTCTCAGTGCAACTATGTCATCATCTTTCTTCTTTATTAGTGCCTCAATGCTTTTAATATCTTTGGGGTTGTGACCCAAGTTGATGATTATGTCTTCCAGAGACTTTATTCTGTTATCTTTGGCCTGATAAGAGGCCTTCTCAATTTGCAATTGGGCGCTTGTGTTATTTAAAGAATCTTGCAGCGTTAGGGCTGCCATGGCCTTATTAGTAAGAGTGGAATACACCATTTCCCCAGTTTGTTTATGCAGCTCTATCTGGTCTAAAGGATGAATATCCTTTGCCAGGACCTCAAAATTTGTTCTAATATAATCAGCTGCTGACATGGGTTTTGGCACCTTTGACTTGAAGTGGCTCATCATCATTTTGCCTTGTGAAATGTCAAATGCCGACATTAACCTTTCCTGATTATGTGGAGCCATTTTCAAATATTGATCATATACCTTCATTCTTAATGGATCATTCTTTGCCTTTATATTAATGAAAGTTCTTTTTATATCCCCTGTATCTGTTTTTGGTGGCCTAAAGGAGGATACTTCAGTACTCAACTTCTTTTGCAAAGCTTTTCCTTTCTGCTCTGTATGGGTCACACTAACAGAACTAGTTAGTTGACTGTCTTCTCTTCCATCATCAAACATCTCATCTATGATTTCCACATCTGGAAGTGGATCTGGTTTATGTTTTTTGGCTTGATGTATTCCTGAGGACTCTTTAGGAGGAGTAGTATCTGGAACCTGCCTTTTCTTTCCTATTTCCATGTTGGATGGAGTTTGTAATTCTGAAACTTCAGGATGTTTTACCTGAGTGGGAGAAACTTGTGTTTGATTAGGTGCTCTAGAGGTTTGAGGTTTCTCTGCCATGACTAAAGTTTCAATGACCTGTATTTCAGGTTCCTTTCCTTTGCCTTTTGACTCTGCTGCACTGGTGAACTGCCTTCCTGTAATCTCTGCTGTAGATTTGCTGCTGAAGAAGTGCCAATGTGAGGTACCTGCACTTGATCACAAGATTCTAGGTCATACTTCTTCTCAAGATCTTTCATCATTCTGTTCATTTTTTCTTCTTCACTTTCTTCTTCAACTAGTGTTTCTTCAACCCATTCATCTTGGTTGTCATATTGTTCTATTTCAGAAATCTTGTGGTGTATGTAAGGGGATGATTTATTCTTTATTCTCTTTTCACAAATAAAACCAAATGGATCATAAGGAACCCAACGGAAAGTTCTTTGGAACTTGCAATGGCTTTGTAGTATATTTTCTGCTTCTCGCTCGGCCTCCCTAGAGTTGTAGATGAAAGGACCTAATTGACTTTTGATCCTTAGTTGGGCTTTCTTATTCACACTACAAAAATGGATCACATCTGAATTATTCATTTGCCTGAAATATTCCAAGGCAAAAATTCTCATGGGCACATATCTTGGCAACTTGAATGGATGTACTTCACATCCATAGATTCTGATGACTGAATGGTTTTGATATAAATACCAATCTCCAACTTTATAAGTCCTTGAAAGTTGCAAGGTCTTCTTGATTTCATTACTGAGTCTTGGAGGAGGGATTCCTGTCAACAAGGTAGTTGCAGGATATACAAAAGATCGATGAACTCAATATAGGAATATGGAGAATTATAGGAAGAATGAATTATGGGAGACCAAAATATAACTGACCTAGGGTTTCCCTTGGCATCAAGCTTTTTAATGGGGAAAGGGAACTTTTCTGATTGATAAAATATAATGAGATGATAAATAACTGAGGAATATTTAAAAACTTTCTCATCATCTAGCCTCATGAATTGATCATGGATCTTATTGGCTATGAAGGAGGCAAAGTCATATTTAACTTCAGGAGGTTGCCCATGAGTAAAGATAGACAGCAAAACCAGGGTTATCTCATCAACATATTCACTGGTATTGAAACCCACGACAAAAGATATCATATTTAGGATGAGCCTTCCTAATTTATTGAAATAATAAAAACCATAGGGAGGAGGCCCCTTAGGTTGATGTTCAGGCAACATGAAATTCTGGCACATGGACTCTAATTTTTCTGGAGTCAATTTATTAGACTTTTCAATCAATTCTTCCATAGACAAAGGTGCTAGTTCTTGGTCTGGTTCAAAATGTAGCATTGCATTGATAGCGTGGGGAGTAATGGGGAAAAGAACACTCTGGTCAGGGGATATTACAGCTCTCTGAGTGGGATCATAGTTAGAATGGAAATAGTGGATAATTTCTGGGAAATTAATGACTGAGGGGATGAGATATCTCGGGAGATTGGATTACCACAACCCAATGACATCTTGCCCCTTCGAATAATCGTCTCTGCAGCGACAATAACTCAGAAGGGGGCTTTCATCAAAATGCAAGTCTTTAATCTGAAAATCTTTATCTACTAAAGGCAAATATTCTAACTCTCTGTGGGGGGCATTTAATGGAGTCACATTCAGGGCTACCGGGGCTTCCATTTTGGTTCTTGTGGATTCAAAACGGAAGTTTCTGGGTTTTCTTCACAGGCCGGGCGCGATTTCAATTTAAATAAAGGAAATTAGCACAATTGCAGTTTCAGGAGAACAATTCACAGTTTTAAACCTCAGGGAATGATCTCAGTGATAAGATTTAATCACTAATCCAGTAGAAAACAAGGAAAATAGACTTTCTTTTGAAGTTCGAAGCTCTATAGGATAAATACCTGTTCTTGTTGGAAAGCTGGCTTTTAACAGGTATCAGGCGGTAGCAGGAGGATGCTTGAACACAGGTCTGGCGGAATTCTGGAGCGAAATCGAATAGAACAGTGGATTTTAGTGAAAATTTGAATTTCTTAGCGGAAGGCACAGTCGCTTTCGAATAACGAAAATGACATAAAAACACGCAAATTTGTTTTATTTCCAAAGTCAAAAAAGGGGTTTGTAGTTTTTCGAGGAGTGACGTCACTTTAGTACGGGCTGACGTGTGGTGGGGGGCCGGGCGGTAAGCGGTAATCCCCGCACCGCTTGTGGACAAGAGTGGTTTCAAACGAGAGGGCAGCGATTCCATTGGGCGATGGACGCGTGGCCGGTGGACTATTCCAAAACCACCAAGCCCCCGCGCGTTAAAGCTCTGACAAGGGACGGATAGCGGGATTGATATGGAGCGTTGATATGTGGAGAGGTGATCTAACGGTGGAAAGGACGGGGAGATGGCGGGGTATTATTGTGCGGGCCCGGCGGGCTTTTAAACGCGATTTAACTTAATAAAACATCCCGGGGGGCGTCTAATAGGCGGAAAAAGGTTATTAATTAGTCCTGATAACTAATTAATCCCATAGTTAAAAAGGGTCGGGGTAAGGAACCTTGCGCGCGGGTATTACAGTTAAAGTGTCGGGTGGGATGCCAGGTGGATGAGCCACGGTGGCATGGGGTTTTTCCAAATTTTTGGTTTAAAACTTTGGTTTTATTTATATTTTTGTGTTAAACATACATATCATATGTTTAAAGTTTTTCTCATATATGTTTTTTTTTTTATTATATGATAAATTAACCGATATAATTAATTTACCATAGGGGCGGGAGTATTATATAACGATATATTTTAACCAAAGGGGTTGTATAGTGGGTTTTTATTTGAATGCACAAGGAAATAAATACTTTGGTTAAACTTTATAATAGAGGGGTTTTTGGATATTTATATAAAAGGAGTTATTATACTTAGGATAAGGCACTTTCACTAGGGATTTAATAACTAGAGTTAAACATTAATATGACAAAGGGACAAGGGAACTCAAAATAATTTGCACATCTAAGAAAGTGACAATTTCTGAAGTAAATTGCAATATCTCATCTTCAACACTTAAACTTAGAATAGTAAGTTATTTTGAGGGATTTTTATGGAATTTTGCATAATTTTCCTAAGCAAAATGGGATTTTACTTAGGAAAAGGTTAAAGGTGAATGATTATAATGATGAATTATCTCAAGTACTTAGGTCTTTTGATCATTAGGCCGAGGGTCCGGTCCCTCCAAAAGTCAAGGAAATGCCTTGAGCCCCTTTGATCTCCAAATACCTTAGTACTTTGGGGGAAATTAGTAAAACTTTTAAGGGGAAAGTGATGAGGGAAGTTAATGATTTTGACTTTGCTTGCTGTGATTTTCCAGTGTATTTCCTGCTTCAGTACTTGTGATGAAAGTAAAGGATTAAACACATTTAGTAGCATCATTCATCACATAAAACTTTGCAACACCATCTACCTACCCTATCTACTTGACACTACCATTTTCTCTTCTTTATTAGGGTGCATTTAGACTTGCAAACCCTTTTCAACCTTTTATTTTTACATGATAAATCTATCTATTTCTACCCTTATTACATCCAAGGGCTCAGATTAAACTGTTGAGCACCTCTTATTAACTCTACCTATCTACTTATCTGCCAAGATTAAACTGTTTGGTCAGATATTTATTCTCTATTCTATAACATGAAATTGAAATATGAATAAGTCAAGTTTAAACAGTTTGACCTTTCATAAATTGTGGCAAAAGTTTGACAAGCTGCACACAATTGCTTATTTACAAAAATGAAATAGTAGTGGCATTTGGATTTGCACACTTTCCTTGGTCTATTTTTGTTTGGGGTTCATTTCTTTCACTTTTTTGACCAATTTATTTTTCTTACCCTTTGATTTTTCTTTTTAGGGTATACCCTCTTTACATTTTTTAAATTTTTTGATTTTTTGGTTTTTCAAGAATATGGAACACCTTTGCTCAAGAAAAAAGGTTTGAAAATATTCCATAGTTCAATCCAGACAATCATGAAAAATGACACCTATTGGTATAGGAGACTAACACTCTCCTCTTCCCCCCATGAAATCCCTCATTTTCATTTTCATTAACATATTATGGACTTAAGCCCCCTTGGGCTAAGTCTTTAACCTTTCCCCTCCATGCGTCTTGGTGCTAGAACCAAGCGCTAACCTTCCGAGCGCTTATCACGTCGCCCGATCGCATTTAGCCCCTTCCTCCATAAACCCCGGTCATATGATTTTCCATATAACCCACAGCCCGCATTCGGGCGCTTATCCGTTTCGAATTAATTATCTCCGCCCAATGTCTAAACCTTAGTTTTATTTAAAATTGTTGGATTTATTATTTTCTAAGGTTTTCTGCTGGTCTGAAGTTCAAAACACTCTCCACCGTCGATCTGATTTGCAAATCGACGGTGCGCAATCCATCGCAGTCGGTGGTCCCCGCCAACCACTCACCATTCCAAAACCAAACGGTATCCATCGCACTTCCTTCAAGCGGAGGGCGGTTTTTTCCCAATCGATAGCGATTCCATACGCTGGCCGACACGTGTCCTCGGCACTGTTCATAAAACCGTCGTCCATCGCGCATTAACGATCGGACGTGGACCCGACGTGATATTGATGCGTGCCGTATGATCTGAGGCCGCTCATCAGACGATAGTCGTTCTACGAAGATGCCCGATAGTTAACCAGGCTACGACGTGGCATTTAAAGGATCTCCGCCGTCGATCTGATCTGCAGATCGACGACTGACATTCCATCGCCCGGTCCCCTCGTCCACAGTAGTGCCGGTGGTCCCAACGCCACATCAGCACCCACATGGAAAATCTCTTTTTGGGCGGGTCTCCATGGTTCCTCGTTCATTCAGCAAATCCAGATCTGGGGACTTTACTCAGTATGATTGAATTAAAGGTTTGAAGTCCGAGTTTTGTTTTTAAGGTCTTGTGGCGCCGTCCTCCACCGTTGATCGCGTGGGCCGATCCCATCCGACGGCCCACGTTTGTCCCGATTCCCAAACCTGATTTCGTGACCATTTTTGTCCAAAACATAGGTTTTAACCCATTTCTCTAGTTTTCCCAAAAGCTGACTCCCCCGCTTTGAATTTTTGCCTCCATTCCCGACCGTCGATCTCAGCGCGATCGACGGCTCTGATTTAACTTCTCCCTTTTTCTTTTTTGACCCCTTTTGATCAATCTCGACCGTTGGATGATGCCATCCAACAGCCATGCTCTCCCCACATGTCCTCCCATAGCATTAAACCTATATATGTAGGATTTTATGAGATTATTTGTACTTTGCAGGGTTTTAATGGTTTTCTCGCCATTTCTGAAGAAAATTCAGAAGCAGAGGGTGACGATCCTCTAGCCTCTGATTCACCAGAGAAATCATTCGCAGGGTTTAAAATTCACGTTTCATCAATGATTCATGAGGCATTGATTCCATTCGATCCCTGTACAGCCCTGCACACCAAAAAAACACAGTTAATCAAGCACTGGTCAGAGAGTATCAGTGTCGAAGACAAAAATGTATCAGGACAGAAGATTGAAGACAGATTTGTGGGGATCACTGCTAAGAATGATTATCAAAAGCCTAATCCCCAATTAAAACACAGTTTAAAGAAAATCTTAAGTGTTTTATCAACATAAAGCCTCCACCGCCACATCTGAGGCAAATTGATTCCTCCCAGCTACTGAAATGCCACCTGTGCCTCAAAGTATTCAATCAGAGGCTGAAGTTATTGATCAAGACCAAATATCTGCCTCACAACACAACTAGAGGATAAATTATGCAGGAAAATTGATGACAAAATATCAGTAGAGTAACCTCGACATCACACAGAGCCTTAAAGGTCAACAAAAGCCCCCACCAAGCTTAATCTTTATGTAAATCATTTAGTGCAGAAGACACCTATGTAAGCTTATTTATTGAGCCCCTCAAAGGCCGAGAAGGCATTATGTATTAATTGTAATTGGATATCTTTTATCAGATCTCACCTCCTCATCCTTCTATATATAATCCTGCAGAAGATGAGTGAGGGGTTGGCTGTAGAACTTTGAAATATAATTGAGCTTGAGACTTCTATCTGTAAATAGTGTTCACTGGCCCTTGAAGCTCTATTTGTGTTAGACTTTTTAGGCTGGATAGATAAGATGATTGCTGAACTGAAACATTGCACCTGAGTACTGTAACTGGTTTGACATCAATAACAAGTTTTTTCTTGGGATCCTGGTCTATATCATTGGTGAAGTGCCCCTTTCTTTGTTATTTTTTTTCCTTCTATGTATGTCATATTGTTCACTTTTCTCTGATAAAGAACAACATTTATAGAGTTAGGATTCACTGTTTACCAGTACCCTTCTCTGACTGATAAGATTTATCTCAATGTTTTCCTCCAATTTGTTTATTTAAGAATGATTCAATACATTTTAAGCAGTTAGGAATGTTGGCGTTCCCTCGTCCTAATTTTTTCTTTAAACATTATTCTTGAAAGTTATTTTCATCATTTACTTATTAAAGTTAGACTAGAAAAGTGATGGTTTTCCCTGTTTCTAGATTCTATTCTCCAAAGGCAGATTCTAAAGGTTTCCCTTGGTGTTCGTTGAAAGCAGACTAGGTTTAAAAGTACCTTATCTGATCTTAAGCTACACTTTGTCTTCTCTTATATGTTTTCATACTTTCTGAAGGTAATTATGAGGATTACTGGATTGTTTGTCAATTAAGCTGCTTTAATACAAATTTTCCCAAGAATTCAATGGTTAGCCCTGTCCTTGGTTGGTTTTAAATAGTTACTGAAGAGGCTTTTCTTGTTTGGACTGAATATAAATCCTTTGTGAAATTATTATCAGTTTCCACCCCTCCAACACTTTATTGTTTCCATTCCATCACTCTAATCTCAATAATCTTGTGATATAGAAGACTTTCCCCTTGGATCACTCTTGATGTTGTTGCTCAATTAAAGCCCTGTTATGACTCCATAGCCCAATGGACTAAAAACCAGCGTTATATCTATCTCTTTAGCCAAAGTTGTTCTATTCACTTGAAACTTCTCACCTTTGAAACTTCTTTACATTTAGAACTTTCCCCTCAAGTAATATTCATGCTCAACCATCCAAAAAACAAACAAACCCTTGGCCTTCATAACTAGCCTAATATCATTACCCAAAACTTCAAAGACAAATCCATCTTTGCACTTATTGGAGAGATCCCTCTCTGGATTCAGGTGGGCTAGATACTAGAATCCCAAAGTGGTTGAAATAATGTTGCTTCTGTAGTTTTAGTCTCACCAATCTGCTAAAATTACAGATTTCTAACACTATCAACCCTGGGTATCACAGGGCCAGACGCAGGGTGCAGAAACCTGGTTCCAGCACCCACCCATAGTACTTCGGTTGATACTTTGACCTGCGCAAGTAGGTCACTGCCAAAAGGGCTAGTAGTATAGGTGTTTGTTGGCAAACCTTAAAACTCCAAACCTGGTTCAGGACCCCTCGAGCCAACAGAATCCATTAGGGATCTAGAAAATGAGATTCATATGGATAATGTCATTCTTGCTAGTCACATTAACATTACTTTAAGCCAAGGGGAGAAGTGAGGGGGCAGTCTTGTAAGGGATCTAGCCAGAGAATGGGTGTAAGAACTCATTCAGGAATGGGATCTGTTGGACATCAAGCTAGTTAAGGGAAAGTATACATGGACAAATAGAAGAACGAGTCTGGGTTACATTTCTGTAAGGTTAGATCACTTTCTTTTCTAGAGTTCCTTCTTGCTTTTAGGTCTTGATGTCAGTTTTGTTATTCTTTTTTCGTTGGTCTCTGATCACAAGCCCATTAGGCTTGAGATGAAGCCGCATATGAATCTAGGGCCCATTCCCTTCCATTTTAGTGCTCTTTATGTGCAGCAGCTTGACTTTTTGGATAGAGTTGAGGAAGTCTGGAGACTCCCTGTCAGTGGATCCCACTTCTTTGTGTGGGAATAAAAGCTGAGGAGAGTGAAGAGGGCCCTCAAATTCTAGGCTAAAGCCCTCCCTTCTCTGATCAAGTCAAGGCGGGCTACCCAGGCCTGTTTTGAGAGTCATAAAAAAAAAATGGAAGATATTAACATCTTGAAGGACAACTTAACCTTGGAAGAGGAGCTTCAGGTTAATCTTTATAAGGCTTGCATCCAGCAGGAGGAATTCTTGAGACTTAAATCTCACAATCTGTGGCTACAAATCGGAGACATGAATACCTCCTTCTTTCATAAGCAGACTCAAGCCATAATAAGCTTCAATTCTATAGTGGAGATAACCTCAGGAGACCAATCCTTCTTCGACTTTTCCAACATCAAAAAAGCTACCCATCAGCACTTCAAACAATTGTACACAGAGGATAAGCAAGCAAGTCACAGCTCTAACCTAATCGAGTTGGCCCTCTAAAGGTCAATGCCCAAATGAATGTTATGTTGACTTCTCATGTCACCATCAATGAAATCAAGTAGGCCCTCGATGAAATGGATCCGGACAAGGCTCCTGTGTCGGATGGGTTTACTACTTGATTCATTAAAACGTGTTGGAACATTGTCAAAAAGGACCTCTACAAAATGATCTTAAAGTCTCAGACCTGCCACAAGCTTGGGGGTAGCACAAACTTAGCCTTATTGGCCCTTATACCTAAAGAGAAGGATTCTAGTTCTTTCAACAGATTCAGGAAAAATTCTCTCTGCAAAATTGGCTATAAGCTCATCACTAAAGTCATCAAAAACACGCTGAAAGGCCTTCTTCTAGAAATCATTCTTGATAATCAAAGGGGATTTGTCAAAGGTAGGCAGCTAACTGATAATTTCATTCTTTTTTTGGAATCAATCCATTCAAGCATCCAAAGATGAGAAAAATTCATGGCTGTAAACATGGACTTGGCTAGTGCATTTGACATAGTTAGGCACAATTTTCTCTTTAGGGTTATGCAACATTTTGGGTTTTACTACTGTTTTATAAGCTGGTTCAAGGCCTGCATTGCAGAACCATGGATTTCCCCACTTGTCAACTGGCGTGTTGCTGACTTCTTCAAGGCGAGTCAGGGGATAAAGCAAGGATGCCCTATATCCCCCCATTCTCTTTGTCATTCAAGCCTCTATTCTCATTTTTATGTTGGAGAAAAGATGAATCGATCAAGAGCTTATGGGTCTTAGAATCACCAGGGGAGTCAAAGACATCAAGCATGCACTCTTTTCTGATGACTCCATCCTACTGGGGGGTGCTTCCTTCAGCTCATCCTCTCACTTCAAGTTGGATCTTGATCACTACTTCCTCGAATCTGGGAGTGAACTTAACATGGGAAAATGTTTCATTTATGATTGGAACCTTACTAGACTCGAGCTAAGCACAATCACCAGGATTTTTGGCTTCAAAGGCTCCACAAAATGGGTGTCTTTTAAATACCTTGGACTACCAATCTTTCAAGGATTCCCGATTGGGAGGGACTGGTACCCCTTGCTAGACAAATTCAAGCTCAAAATGCAAGCCTAGGGCATGTCATGGCTCGAATTGGCAGGTAATATTGTTCTCATTAAGTCAATCCTTAATAGTATTCCAATATTTCAGAGCTCTATTTTGTTGGCTACAGTGTGCATTCTTTGAAACATCGAGCAATCCATTTACTCTTTTTTCTGGAAGGGAGGGAAAAATAACGCTAAGAGAATTCCATTGGTCAGTTGGGATAAGATCGCTATGCCGCTGCTAGAAGAAAGCCTCCACATAAAAGACCTCAGGGAGCACAATATTGCTCTGGGGGCCAAGATATTATGGCGGAAGGTAGAAAGGAATCCGGGATGGGCAAAAATTTCTTTTTGGAAAAAATACAGCTTTGGAAAGTGTCTTTGCAGCCTGGAGAACTTTCGAGCTAATCGACATGGCTCCCCAATCCATCAACTATGCAAGCGTGCTCTCGCACTGTTGTGTGACTGCTTGTTCTGAATTCCAGGCAATGGGAAGTAGATCAGCCTGTGGGAGGATATGATCATGAACGCATAAGTGATCAGGTATGATACTACATTGTAGCAGCTAAGAATGTGGATGATAACTGATGGTCGATGCACGATGTGGGACATTTCTGAGTGGGACAACAACAACTGGGCAGGGTGGCAGAAGATAGAGACGCCTGCTCATTTGGAGCAAGCGTGGGCCAAATTCATGGTAGCGCTAGCTGGGAAATCCCCTCTAAATGCAATAAGGTCTTGTGGAGAAGTCCGGGTTTTGTTTTTAAGGTCTTGTGGAGCCGTCCTCCACCGTTGATCGAGTGGGCCGATCCCATCTGACGGCCCATGTTTGTCCTGATTCCAAAACCTGATTTCATGACCATTTCTATCCAAAACATAGGTTTTAACCCATTTCTACAGTTTTCCCAAAAACTGACTCCTCCGCTTTGACTTTTTGCCTCCATTCCCGACCGTCGGTCTCAGCGCGATCGACGGCTCTGATTTAACTTCTCCCTTTTTCTTTTTTGACCCCTTTTGATCAATCTCAACCGTTGGATGATTCCATCCAATGGCCATGCTCTCCCCACATGTCCTCCCACAACAATAAACCTATATATGCAGGATTTTATGACATTCTTTGTATTTTGTAAGGTTTTAATGGTTTTCACGCCATTTATGAAGAAAATTCAGAAGCAGAGGGTGACGATCCTCCAGCTTCTGATTCACCAGAGAAATCATTCGCAGGGTTTAAAATTCACGTTTCATGAATGATTCATGAGGCATTGATGCCATTCAATCCCTGTACAGCCCTGCACACCAAAAAAACACAGTTATTCAAGCATCGGTCAGAGAGTATCAGTGTCGAAGACAAAAATGTACCAGGACAGAATATTGAAGACAGATTTGTGGGTATCACGGCTAAGAATGATTATCAAAAGCCTAATCCCCAATTAAAACACAGTTTAAAGAAAATCTTAAGTGTTTTATCAATAGAAATCCTCCACCGCCACATCTGAGGCAAATTGATTCCTCCCAGCTACTGAAATGCCACCTGTGCCTCAAAGTATTCAATCAGAGGCCGAAGTTATTGATCAAGACCAAATATCTGCCTCACAACACAGCTAGAGGATAAATTCTGCAGGAAAATTGATGACAAAATATCAGTAGAGTAACCTCGACATCACACAGAGCCTTAAAGGTCAACAAAAGGCCCCACCGAGCTTAATCTTTATGTAAATCATTTAGTGCAGAAGACACCTATGTAAGCTTATTTATTGAGCCCCTCAAAGGCTGAGAAGCCATTAAGTCTATATTAATTGTAATTGGAGATATTTTATCAGATCTCACCTCCTCATCCTTCTATATATACTCCTGCAGAAGATGAGTGAGGGGTTGGTTGTAGAACTTTGAAATATAATTGAGCTTGAGACTTCTATCTGTAAATAGTGTTCACTGTCCCTTGAAGCTCTGATTGTGTTAGAATTGTTAGGCTGGATAGTGAAGATGATTTTTGAACTAAAACATTTGACCTGAGTACTGTAATTGGTTTGACATCAATAACAAGCTATTTCTTGGGATCTTGGTCTATATCATTGGTGAAGTGCCCCTTTCTTTTTTATTGTTTTTCCTTCTATGTATGTCATATTGTTCACTTTTCTCTGATAAAGAACAACATTTATAGGTTAGGATTCACTGTTTACCAGTACCCTTCTCTGATAAGCTTTATCTCAATGTTTTCCTCCAATTTGTTTATTTAAGAATGATTCAATACAGTTTAAGCAGTTAGGAATGTTGGCGTTCCCTCGTCCTACTATTTGCTTTAAATTTTATTCTTGAAAGTTATTTTCATCATTTTCTTATTAAAGTTAGACTAGAAAAGTGATGGTTTGCCCTGTTTCTAGCTTCTATTCTCCAAAGGAAATTCTAGAAGTTTCCCTAAGTGTTTGCTGAAAGTAGACTTAGGCGAAAGTACCTTGTCCCTCTTTGGTTACACTTTGTCTTATATGTTTTCATACTTTCTGAAGGTAATTATGCGGATTACTGGATTGTTTGTCAATTAAGTTGCTTTAATACATACTTGCCCAAGAAGTTTATGGTTAGCCATGTTCTTGGTTGGTTTTAAACAGTTACTTAAGAGTTTTTTCTTGTTTGGACTGACTATAAATCCCCTGTGAAATTATTATCAGCTTCCACCCCTCCACCACTTTATTGTTTCCATTCCATCACTCTAATCTGTCAATCTTGAGCAGGATGACTTGCCCCTTGGATCACTCTTGATGTTGTTGCTCAATTAAAGCCCTGTTATGACTCCATAGCCCAATGGACTAAAAACCAACGTTATATCTATCTCTTTAGCCAAATCTGTTCTATTCACTTGCAACTTCTCACCTTTGAAACTTTTTTACATTTAGAACATTCCCCTCAAGTAATATTCATGCTCAACCATCCAACAAACAAACAAACCCTTGGCCTTCATAACTAGCCTAATATCATTACCCAAAACTTCAAAGACAAATCCATATTTGCACTTATTGGAGAGATCCCTCTCCGGATTCAGGAGGGCTAGATCCTAGAATCCCAAAGTGGTTGAAATAATGTTGCTTCTGCAGTTTTAGTCTCACCAATCTGCTAAAATTACATATTCCTAACATTTCTGGCGACTCCACTGGGGAATTGAGTGTTTTTGATACCTTTAAAGACCTCAGAAAACCCTTGATTCAAGAAAATTGTGAAGTGAGTAACAAGCAACATTTTCAAGAACTACCAAGAAATGGCAATAATGATGGAACTTGTTTGAATCAGTGAAAAACTAGGTAAACCCTAGGATTCTCATAAAACTTTATCTAACCTTGAAAAATCAGTTGCCTTAGCCATAAGAGTATACTTTCTTTGTCTCATGACCGTAGCTAAGTTTTGAAACAGAGTTAGGATATTCTTAGAAACCACACAATTGAAAAATAACTCATAAAACCTAAAAATATTTCATATTGGTATTCAATAAACATGGTGGTGGACCATAAAACCTTTTACCTCTGAAAAGAGCTAAAAACTTCCACTTGGTGACTCCACAATCCTTAACGGACCTTAAGACTCCACTGGGAAGAACCCTGATCATTCTAATATCGTTTAAACTCAGTTAGAGGACTATAGGATTAAAATTTGTGTAAACAGATTAGTTAACCTTTCAAATATTGTCATACCTGGTTGAACTTTTCTTGTTTATTTCAGTCTGAAAAACACAACATAGTGGCTCCTAGAAAGATTCACACTAGAGCCTACCCTGACCTTGATCCACCTGAGATAGCTGATAACCCAGAAAGTATCCTTAGGAAGTCTCCTAGGATTAAATTATCAACTGTTGTCAGATCACCTTTGAGAGCTAATTCAGTTCCTGAAAATATTTCAGCTCTGCAACAATCACAAGTGGACTTAGTAAATCCCTTTAGAACTAGGTCTCTTGGTGATTTAGACCAGTTAGATTCTGAGTTTTCACTTTCTTCTCCTGAAACAAGCGAACATCTTGTTAGCAGAGAAACAACACCTCCTGATTTACATTTCCTTCACAACCTAGGTGTCTCTCATCCAAGATCAGCTCAACAATCTACTCCTGGTCCATCCACTTCTGCTCACCCTACATCCACTGTTCAAATCACTCCACTTCAGCCCACTTTCCCTTTTGTTAATCCACCTCTTGTAAATCCACCTCCACCACATATCATGGCAGCATGGTATGCTCCCTTAGTCCTTCCTGTACCATTATTCAATCTTCCACGGGACTATCAGTCCAAAATACCATTATATGATGCTAGTAATGCTACTACTGCATCACAACATGTGGATAAGATGAATGACTATTTTGACAGAAATGAAATTGATGATGATTCTGTCAAGCTTAGATTATTTGCTCAGAGCTTAGGGGGAGAAGTAAGAAAATGTTTCAAAGGTTTAACCCCCCATAGTATTAATGATCTCCAAGCCTTCCATCAAGCATTCTTAAATAGGTGGGAAGTAAAGAAAAACCCTCTCCAAGTCCTTTCTTACTGCAAGAACCTCCATAGAAACATTGGGGAAAGTGTGCAAGATTATTGCACTAGATTTAACAGTGTGTATAATGCACTTTCCCCAGAACTAAAACCTCCACAGGGCTCAACTTTAAACAAGTTTCCTGAAGGGTTTGACCCTGAGATGGCTTATCAGCTGAGGGAAAGATATCCTACAACTCTTGAAGAAATGCAAAAGGGTGCTCTTTCTGTGGAAGTCAACTTGATGGAGAAGAGAGCAAGAATGAAAAATGAAAAGAGAGTGTCCTTTAGAGAGGAATCTTCACCATCTACTTCCAACTCAAATATGGAGAGAATAATGGAAGACATGATGAAAGAGATGAGCATAATTAAGAGATCACAAGCAAGCCAAAATCAAAATTCTCCTCAAAACAGAAACCAGAACCAGAATCAGAATTTTAGAAGGAATCAACCTCCAAACAAACCCAGGGAAGATGATCAGTAGATCACTCCTCCTTTTCATCAAAAATATATAAGTGAGGTTGAGGAAACAGATGAGATAACATAGGAAGATGATATCAACATGTTGTGGGTAGATAATGATGACTTTTAGATTCATTATGATAGAAAACAAGGTCTATACACACCTTATGATGACAGAAGAGATGATGATGAAAAGTATTATCAAGACATGGAAAATTTCATCATATAATCTCAAAGAGAATATGACCTTAGAAGCAAAACCAGTCAACAAGCTCCCAACACCAAAACCTTTGAAAAATCTTCACAAAACAGCACTGCAACTAAGCCTAAAATTGTCAAACCAAGGGAGAAAATAGTTGCTGTAAATTCTGATAAAGGTAAAGAGAAAGGCACTCAAAACAATGAAAAACAAAGTGCAGACCTTAGCAGTACTAACACTTTAGCTAGTACTCCTTTCAAAACGATTTTGTCAAATGTAAATAGAACAAATCAACAAGCTGATGTTGCTGATAGACTAGCAGCTAATAAGGTTGAGAAAAGTTCTTCAAAGAACCAAATCCCTTTCAGCCTAGAGCAGGAAATTTCAAAGATTAAAATCTCTGTTCCCCTCACTGAGTTAGCTGCCCAGCATATATATAGGACCCAAATTTTGAAGGCTTTAAAAATAGAAGAAAATGAGGACACAGACAATCTTAATGATGACCAACCAGAGCTGATTTTTGGTCCTAAGATTGAAGGTAGATATCAAGAAGGACCTGTTCCTCCTTTTTATGTAAGTTTAAACGTTCATGACAAAATTTTGCACAGCGCTATGCATGATTCCGGGGCTTCTCACAATTTAATGCCTAAAGCTGTGATGGAGAGCCTTGGTCTAGAAATCACCAGACCTTACAAAGACCTTTACTCCTTTGACTCAAGCAGAGTAAAATTTTTAGGATTAATCAAATACCTCTGTGTTAACTTAGCCCAAATTCCAGCCAAATGCTTCGTAATGGATATTGTTGTGGCTGATGTACCCCCAAAATATGGAATGTTATTATCAAGATCTTGGGGGGCTAAGTTACAAGGGACTATGCAGATGGACATGACCTATGTGACTATCCCTGTTTTCAATCAAACTAGAAGACTTTACAGGGAGTCCCATATGAAATACACAGTTACAAGTCAAGACCGACCACAAAACTCTCCTCTATACTCTGTAAACACAGGCCTTGATTCATTTATCCTTTTTAATGAAGAAACATTAGATGAACAAGTAACTTTAACAGAATTTATGGCTGATAGAGAGGAGGAGGTAAACACCACATAACTGTCAAAACAGTTGGCTGAACCTCTGAGTATCAAAAAACCAAACACAGATCCTGAGCTTCAAGTCGTGTGTCCATTGCTCCTAAACCTTGACAGTCAAGAAAAAAATCCTCAACCCAATGAAGAACTTGAGGAGTTAAAACAAACGCAACTAAATGTTGACATTCTACAACAATCAAGAAGCACGTTAGTTGAAGAGGACAACCACCAAACAGATGAAACTAAGAATAGTCCTCTGTGGAGTATGTATTTTGATGGATCCTGCACTAGAACTAACACTGGTGCAGGTGTCTGGATTTCCAACACTGAAAATAACCACACAGACTGCATTTCCTGTAAATTAAACATTCAGTGTTCCAATAACATATCGGAGTATGAATCCCTTCTCTTAGGCTTACATCTATTGAAAAAGTTAGGAGCCAGAAGAGTCAATGTGTATGGGGATTCAGAGTTAGTCATTAGGCAAGTTAATGGGGAGTATAACGCAAATCATCCCAGACTTAGGGCCTACCAAAACGATGTCATGGACCTTTTGACAACATTTGAGGAGTCCAAACTATTTTTTGTCCCAAGAAAAAGAAATATTGTGGCCCACAATTTAGCCTTTGCAGCTAGAACATGCTTAACGCTATATAACACCAAAGACTACACAACTCAGATAAAATTTAGACCAGTTGTGCCTGATAATGAAAAGTATTGGCAGGTGTTTGATGGAAGACAAACAAATAGAAGACTTCATGCAATTCAAAAATGAATTCGAACTACACAGTTCGAACTCAGATTATGATACAGACTGCAGTGAAGAAAATTTTCTTAGTGAAGAAGAGTCGTCTCCCGAACTTGTCAATATCAATCTTCTGGCTGACAAACTTAAAAACAAAACAGAAACGACTGCAGAGTTAGAAACAGAGGAGTTAGAAACTCTGCACTCTAAAGATGAAAGTTTGCCAAGCGGTCTGGCGCCTTTAGAAGAGTTGTTTGATCTTAACGATGTGGCCAAGAAGCCAAAACTGGAACCTGTAGAGACTGAAGTGGAAGAGTGCAATATAGGCAGTGAGGAAAAACCAAAAATGATTAAACTGTCTAAGAATTTACTAGCTCACATTAAACTCAAATACATAGAGCTGTTTAAAGAATTTTTTGATGTTTTTGCATGGAGTTACGAAGATCTTAAATCCTATGACACTGAAATAATACAACACAAAATTCCCTCAAAGAAAACCAAAAACCATTCAAACAGAAACTGCGCAGAATAAACCTTGTTCAGTTGCCTTTGGTTCAGAAGGAGATCATGAAAATGTACGATGCTGGTATTATTGTCCCTATTAGATATTCTGAGTGGGTGTCTAATCTGGTGTCGGTTAGGAAGAAAACTGGAGAGATCAGGCTTTGTATAAACTTTAGAGACTTAAACAAAGCTTCATTAAAAGACAACTACCCTTTACCTAAGATGGATCATATTTTACAAAGGGTGGTAGGGTCTAGGAGTATTTCTTTGCTAGATGGCTATTCGGGGTACAATCAGATCTTAGTTCACCCTGCTGATCAATTAAAGACAAACTTTACTACACCATGGGGCACTTTCATGTATGTGAAAGTGCCTTTTGGTCTAATGAATGCTGGAGCAACTTTTCAAAGAGCCATGGACTTAGCATTCTCGGAGGAACTGGGCTTCTTCATCATTATATACCTTGATGATGTCACTGTGTTTTCAAAAACAGATGAAGAGCACTTATAACATTTGAGAAAAGTTTTCGAGAAATGCAGAAAATTTGGGATATCTTTAAACCCTAAGAAGACACTATTTAGTCTCCAAGAAGGTAAACTTCTTGGGCACATCATTTCAGAAGAGGGTATTAAGATAGATCCAAAGAGGATTGAGGCCATATTGCAAATCTCTCATCCTCGGAACATCAAGGAGTTGCAATCTTTCATTGGAAATATTAACTTTTTGAGAAGGTTCATCCCCAACTTGGCTGAGCTCCTTAGGAATATCACAAACATGTTGAAGAAGGAGCAAGGGTTGAAATGGACCTTGGAAGCAAAGAAGTCCTTTGAGCTGGTGAAACAAGAATTAACCAAAACACTGGTTCTTATAAGTCCTGATTTTTCAAAGGATTTTTATATTTTTTCATTTGCATCAGAACATACCATAGCTGTTGTCCTTCTACAGAAAAATCCACAAGGACAAGAGCAGCCTATTGCATTCTTTAGTAAGGCATTGAGGGATGCCCCTTTAAAGTATAACATTCTGGAGAAGCACGATTTTGCTTTGGTTAAAGCTTTGAAAGACTTCAGAGTGTACATCCTTCACTCACACATCATTGCCTTTGTCCCAAACTCAGTTGTTAAATACATTCTAACACAGGACCCAGATGGTAAGAGAGGTAAGTGGATTGTTGTTATCCTTGAATATGATTTAGAGATAAAACCCACTAAACTCATCAAAGGCCAAGGTCTAGCTAGATTAATGGCTGAATCCAATTTTGAAGTTCTTGATATTAATATGACTGATGCTTTGGATGACCAAGAAGGATTCTCAACTCCTGTTGTTGAAGATCATTTTATGAATTCTCCTTGGTATGCTGATATTATTTATGTTTTTCTTAATTTAAATACACCTCCTGGTTTGACAAAGATAAAGGCAAGATTCCTAAAGTTAAAAACTGTAAAATATTGCATTATAGATAGATGTCTTTATTGGAAAAATGCAAGTGGTGTATTGCTTAAATTTTTTCCTAAGTTTGATGCAGAGAAGGTTAAGCACTAGTTCCATGAAGGAGAGTGTGGAGGTCATCTGTACTGGAAGACAACATCCAACAAAATTTTGACGGCTGGTTTCTATTGGCCTACTCTTTTTCCTGATATACACAAAATGATCATTGCCTGTCATAAATGTCAACTTTTTGAAGGAAAAAGAAAACTGCTACCCCTGCCTCTGCATCCAATCACTGTTGAAGCCCCTTTTCAATAGTGGGGACTTGACTTCATAGGAGAAATCCATCCACCATCTTCTACCCAGCATAGATGGATTCTTACTGCCACAGAATACTTCACTAAATGGATAGAAGCCATTCCTTGTAGGAAATCGAATTACTCTGTTATTATAAAATTCATTGACACTAATATTCTCTCCAGATTTGGCTGTCCTACCAAGATCATCACTGATAATGCAGCAGCATTTGGATCAAAGAAGATGGTTGAATTCTATCACAGATATCAGATAACATTGGGGCATTCCATGGCCTATTACCCTCAAGGTAATGGAATTGCAGAATCCTCAAACAAGAGTTTAGTGAACATAATCAAGAAACTGTTGGAGGACAACAAAAAGTCTTGGCACACAAAGCTAGTCCATGCACTTTGGGCTGACAGATTGACTTTGAAGAAATCTATTAGTATGTCACCTTTCCAGCTTGTGTATGGTACTGATGCAATTTTTCCAAATAGCCTTGGTGTACCAGTGATGAAGTTCATTCAAGAGTTGCAAACTGAAGAAAATGACATGATCGGAAGAATAAATCAGACCATTCATCTTCAAAAAACCAGAGAGGAGGTTTATAACAAAGCATTGCAGAAACAGATCAGAATTAAAAAGCTTTTTGACAGAAGAACAAAGGCCAACAATTTCAAGATTAAGGACAAAGTTTTAAAGTGGGACTCAAGGAGGGAAGACAAGGGCAAGCATGGGAAATTTGACAACTTATGGCTTGGCCCTTATCTCATTCATTCAGTTGCTGGTAACAATGCTTATTTCTTACAAGAGTTGAATGGAGAAAAATTGTTTGGAGGTCCTGTCATTGGGAGGATGCTTAAACATTACTTCTCTTGATCCATGATATGTTTTGAAGCCTTTTATCTTTTTTCCATTATAAATATTTCATCCACCATTTCATTCAAAGTTAGAAAAAACAAAGAAAAGAGGGCAGACTCTGAAAGCAAGAAAGCTATAGCCCCATACCAAAAAAGAGAAACAAATATGAAAGTGTGCAAGCTTAAATGCCACTCCTGCAAAACACACTTCTAGTTAGTCAAATAGCCTAATCTTGACTAATTAGTTTTAAATTTTCTGCTGATAGGATAGTGAAATCGATTTGCCAAACTGTTTAATCTTGGCTTATCAGTAGATAGTTTAGGATAGAAATTAAAGGTTCAAACATGCTCAAATTCTGAACCTAAGGTTTAAAAGAGAAAATGACTCAAATCTGCTTCATTTTCTGAGTCAAAAAAGATGTAAATCTGGTTCTAATTAGCTCAAAATCTGAACCAGAGAAACAAAGAAGCTACAGCTCAAACAAAAGTCAAAACAAAGCTGTAAAAGGATGAAGGAAGTGCTTTGAATTTTCAGATCTTAAGCCTTCCATTTTGTTTTAAAATTTTCTGCAAAATAAATGTCTATGTGCAGTTTGTCTTTTATGCCATGGACCAGCATCAAGTTAGACTGTTCAATCTTGACTTGAATGTTGTTAAATTTCTGTTGTAGAATTTAGAGAATAAAAATCTGTTGGACAGTTTAATCCCAACAGATGGTAGAATAGGTAGAGAAGAATCTGAACTCAACTGTTTAATCTGAGTTCAGGGAGAAATAAGGAGTAGAATTAGATTATTTTATGCTTTCAAAAGAATAAAATGTTGTAAAAGAGTTTGCCAATCCAAGTGCACTCTGATGAAGAAAAAATGTTAGATTAGTAGGATTGGGTAGGTAGAAAGCTTGTTGATGAAAGAACCATTTTTTTATGGCTGCTAATATGTTTTCAGAGAAGATCATCCCAGCAAAGGAAGGGCAGCCCAATGGATGAGGCACAGGTCAGCCTCCCAGAGAATCACAATGGATGAGGCAACTGATCAGCCTCCCAGAGAGTGCAAGTCTGAAGTTCTTGATGCCTTCAAGAAGGCACCATCCCAAAGTGGAGCCACTGTTAGCCACCTATAAATTTGTTATAGCAAAAGGTGGCTAAAATTTTTTTGAGCCTTCAAGGAACAAATTTTATTGCTAAAAAGTGTTGGCTCTTGAAGACTCTTGAAGGCCTCATGCCTCTGTCCATAATCTTCACTGTTGTGTTTATTTTACACTCAGAAATCCTGTTGATTCCCAAGAAAGAATACTGCTGCAAAGACCCTTTTCCCCTTCTCCCCTTTTCCAAAACTAACCTCTTATTCTCTCCTCTTCCCCCCATGAAATCCCTCATTTTCATGATTTTTCCCTTTCCCCTTCATCGAAACCCTTTGATAAGGTTTAAAGAATCCTTCTTTGCCTCATCGGAACCCCTCTAAACCTTTGAAAAACATTGAAAATATATCAAAATAAAATTTTGATATATTATGGACTTAAGCCCCCTTGGGCTAAGTCTTTAATCTTTCCCCTCCATGCGTCTTGGTGCTAGAACCAAGCGCTAACCTTCCAAGCACTTATCGCGTCGCTCGATCGCATTTAGCCCCTTCCTCCATAAACCCCGATCATATGATTTTCCATATAACCCACAGCCCACAGTCGGGCACTTATCCGTTTCGAATTAATTATCTCCGCCCAATGTCTAAACCTTAGTTTTATTTAAAATTGTCATATTTATTATTTTCTAAGGTTTTTCGCCGATCCGAAGTTCAAAGCACTCTCCACCGTCGATATGAACTGCAGATCGACAGTGCGCAATCCATCGCAGTCGGTGGTCCCCACCAATGACTCACCATTCCAAAACTAGACGGTATCCATTGCACCGCCTTGAAGCAGAGGGCAGTTTTTTCCCGATCGGCATCGATTCCATACGCTGGCCGACACGTGTCCTGGGCATTGTTCATAAAACCGCCGTCCATCACGCGTTAACGATCGGACGTGGACCCGACGTGATATTAATGCGCGCCGTTTGATCTGAGGACGCTCATCGGATGGTAGTCGCTCTACGAAGATGCCTGACAGTTAACCAGGCTACGGCGCGACATTTAAAGGATATCCGCCGTCGATCTGATCTGCAGATCGACGGCCCACATTCCATCGCCCGGTCCCCTCGTCCACAGCAGTGCCGGTGGTCCCAACTCCACATCAGCATCCACGCGGCAGATCTATTTTTGGGCCGGTCTCCATGGTTCCTCGTCCAGTCAGAAAATCCGGATCCGGGGACTTTACTCAGTATGATTGAATTAAAGGTTTGAAGTCTGGGTTTTGTATTTAAGGTCTTGTGGAGCCGTCCTCCACCGTTGATAGCGTGGGCCGATCCCATCCGACGGCCCACATTTATCCTGATTCCCAAACCTGATTTCATGACCATTTCTATCCAAAACACAGGTTTTAACCCATTTCTATAGTTTTTCGAAAAATTGACTCCTCCGCTTTGACTTTTTGCCTCCATTCCCGACCGTCGGTCTCAGCGCGATCGACGGCTCCTATTTAACTTCTCCCTTTTTATTTTTTGACCCCTTTTGATCAATATCGATCGTTGGATGATGCCATCCAATAGCCATGCTATCCCCACATGTCATCCCGCAGCAATAAACCTATATATGCAGGATTTTATGACATTCTTTGTATTTTGCAGGGTTTTAATGGTTTTCGCGCCATTTATGAAGAAAATTCAGAAGTAGAGGGTGAAAATCCTCCAGCCTCTGATTCACCAGAGAAATCATTCACAGGGTTTAAAATTCACGTTTCATCAATGATTCATGAGGCATTGATGCCATTCAATCCCTGTATAGCCCTGCGCACCAAAAAAACACAGTTAATCAAGCATCGGTCAGAGAGTATCAGTGTCGAAGACAAAAATTAACCAGGACAGAAGATTGAAGACAGATTTGTGGGGATCACGGCTAAGAATGATTATCAAAAGCCTAATCCCCAATTAAAACACAGTTTAAAGAAAATCTTAAGTGTTTTATCAACAGAAAGCCTCCACCGCCACATCTGAGGAAAATTGATTCCTCCCAGCTACTGAAATGCCACCTGTGCCTCAAAGTATTCAATTAGAGGCCGAAGTTATTGATCAAGACCAAATATCTGCCTCACAACACAACCAAAGGATAAATTCTGCAGGAAAATTGATGACAAAATATCAGTAGAGTAACCTCGACATCACACAGAGCCTTAAAGGTCAACAAAATCCCCCACCGAGCTTAATCTTTATGTAAATCATTTAGTGCAGAAGACACCTATGTAAGCTTCTTTATTGAGCCCCTCAAAGGCCGAGAAGGCATTAAGTATGTATTAATTGTAATTGGATATCTTTCATCAGATCTCACCTCCTCATCCTTCTATATATACTCCTGCAAAAGATGAGTGAGGGGTTGGTTGTAGAACTTTGAAATATAATTGAGCTTGAGACTTCTATCTGTAAATAGTGTTCACTGGCCCTTGAAGCTCTGTTTGTGTTAGAATTTTTAGGCTGGATAGATAATATGATTGCTGAACTGAAACATTGGACCTGAGTACTGTAACTGGTTTGACATCAATAACAAGCTGCTTCTTGGGATCCTAGTCTATATCATTGGTGAAGTGCCCCTTTCTTTGTTATTGTTTTTCCTTCTATGTATGTCATATTTTTCACTTTTCTCTGATAAATAACAACATTTATAGAGTTAGGATTCATTTTTTACCAGTACCCTTCTCTGACTGATAAGCTTTATCTCAATGTTTTCCTCCAATTTGTTTATTTAAGAATGATTCAATACAGTTTAAGCAGTTAGGAATGTTGGCGTTCCCTCGTCCTACTGTTTGCTTTAAACATTATTCTTGAAAGTTATTTTCATCATTTACTTATTAAAGTTAGACTAGAAAAGTGATGGTTTTCCCTGTTTCTAGCTTCTATTCTCCAAAGGCAGATTCTAAAGGTTTCCCTTGGTGTTGGCTGAAAGCAGACTAGGTTTAAAAGTACATTATCTGATCTTAAGTTACACTTTGTCTTCTCTTATATGTTTTCATACTTTCTGAAGGTAATTATGAGGATTACTGGATTGTTTTTCAATTAAGCTGCTTTAATAAAAACTTTCCCAAGAATTCAATGGTTAGCCCTGTCCTTGGTTAGTTTTAAATAGTTACTTAAGAGGCTTTTCTTGTTTGGACTGAATATAAATCCTTTGTGAAATTATTATCAGTTTCCACCCCTCCAACACTTTATTGTTTCCATTCCATCACTCTAATCTCAATAATCTTGTGATATAGATGACTTGCCCCTTGGATCACTCTTGATGTTGTTGCTCAATTAAAGCCCTGTTATGACTCCATAGCCCAATGGACTAAAAACCAGCATTATATCTATCTCTTTAGCCAAATTTTTTGTATTCACTTGCAACTTCTCACCTTTGAAACTTTTTTACATTGAGAACATTCCCCTCAAGTAATATTCATGCTCAACCATCCAAAAAACAAACAAACCCTTGGCCTTCATAACTAACCTAATATCATTACCCAAAACTTCAAAGACAAATCCATCTTTGCACTTATTGGAGAGATCCCTCTCCAGATTCAGGAGGGCTAGATCCTAGAATCCCAAAGTGGTTGAAATAATGTTTCTTCTGCAGTTTTAGTCTCACCAATATGCTAAAATTACAGATTCCTAACACTATCAACCCTGGGTATCACAGGGCTAGACGTAGGGTGCAGAAACCTGGTTCCAGCACCCACCCATACTACTTCGGGTGATACTTTGACCTGCGCAAGCAGGTCACTGCCAAAAGGGCTAGTAGTATAGGGGTTTGTTGGCAAACCTTAAAACTCCAAACCTGGGTCAGGACCCTCGAGCCAACAGAATCCATTAGGGATCTAGAAAATGAGATTCATATGGATAATGTCATTCTCGCTAGTCACATTAACATTACTTTAAGCCAAGGGGAGAAGTGAGGGGGTAGTCTTGTAAGGGATCCAGCCAGAGAATGGGTTGAAGAACTCATTTAGGACTGGGATCTGTTGGACATCAAGCTAGTTAAGGGAAAGTATACATGGACAAATAGAAGAACGGGTCCAGGTTACATTTCTGTAAGGTTAGATCACTTTCTTGTCCAAAGTTCCTTCTTGATTTTAGGTCTTGATGTCAGTTTTGTTATTCTTTTTTCGTTGGTCTCTAATCATAAGTCCATTAGGCTTGATATGAAGCCGCATATGAATCTGGGGCCTATTCCCTTCCATTTTAGTGCTCTTTTTGTGCAGCAGCTTTACTTTTTGGATAGAGTTGAGGAATTCTGGAGACTCCCTGTCAGTGGATCCCACTTCTTTGTGTTGGAATAAAAGCTGAGGAGAGTGAAGAGGGCCTTCAAATTCTAGGCTAAAGACCTCCCTTCTCTGATCAAGTCAAGGCGGGATACCAAGGCCTGTTTGGAGAGTCATAAAAAACAAATGGAAGATATTAACATCTTGAAGGACAACTTAACCTTGGAAGAGGAGCTCCAAGTTAATCTTTATAAGGCTTGCATCCAGGAGGAGGAATTCTCGAGAATTAAATTTCACAATTTGTGGCTACAAGCCAGAGACATGAATACCTCCTTCTTTCATAAGCAGACTCAAGCCATAATAAGCTTCAATTCTATAGTGGAGATAACCTTAGGAGACCAATCCTTCTTTGACTTTTCCAACATCAAAAAAGCTACCCATCAGCACTTCAAAGAATTGTACACAGAGGATAAGCAAGCAAGTCACAGCTCTAACCTACTTGAGTTGGTACCTCTAAAGGTCAATGCCCAAATGAATGCTATGTTGGCTGCTCGTGTCACCATTAATGAAATCAGGTAGGCCCTTGATGAAATGGATCCGAACAAGGCTCTTGTGTCGGATGGGTTTACTACTCGATTCATTAAAACTTGTTGGAACATTGTCAAAAAGGACCTCTACAAAATGATCTTAAAGTCTCAAACCTGCCACAAGCTTGGGGGTAGCACAAACTTAGCCTTCTTGGCCCTTATACCTAAAGAGAAGGATTCTAGTTCTTTCAACAGATTCAGGAAAAATTCTCTCTGCAAAATTGGCTATAAGCTCATCACTAAAGTCATCAAAAACAGGCTGAAAGGCCTTCTTCCAGAAACCATTCTTGATAATCAAAGGGGATTTGTCAAAGGTAGGTAGCTAACTGATAATTTCATTCTTTTTCGGGAATCAATCCATTCAAGCATCCAAAGATGAGAAAAATTCATGGCTGTAAAGATGGACTTGGCTAGTGCATTTGACATAGTTAGGCACAATTTTCTCTTTAGGGTTATGCAACATTTTTGGTTTTACTACTGTTTTATAAGCTGGTTCAAGGCCTGCATTGTAGAACCATGGATTTCCCCACTTGTCAACTGGCGTGTTTCTGAATTCTTCAAGGCGAGTCAGGGGATAAAGCAAGGATGCCCTATATCCCCCCATTCTCTTTGTTATTCAAGCCTCTGTTCTCATTTTTATGTTGGAGAAAAGATGAATCGATCAAGAGCTTATGGGTCTTAGAATCACCAGGGGAGTCAAAGACATCAAGCATGCACTCTTTTCTGATGACTCCATCCTACTGGGGGGTGCTTCCTTCAGCTCATCCTCTCACTTCAAGTTGGATCTTGATCACTACTTCCTTGAATCTGGGAGTGAAATTAACATGGGAAAATGTTTCATTTATGATTGGAACCTTACTAGACTCGAGCTAAGCACAATCACCAGGATTTTTGGCTTCAAAGGCTCCACGAAATGGGTGTCTTTTAAATACCTTGGACTACCAATATTTCAAGGATTCCCGATTGGGAGGGACTGGTACCCCTTGCTAGACAAATTCAAGCTCAAAATGCAAGCCTAGTGCACGTCATGGCTCAAATTGGCAGGTAATATTGTTCTCATTAAGTCAATCCTTAATAGTCTTCCAATATTTCGGAGCTCTATTCTGTTGGCTACGGTGTGCATTCTTTGAAACATCGAGCAATCCATTTGCTATTTTTTCTGGAAGGGAGGGAAGAATAACGCTAAGAGAATTCCATTGGTCAGTTGGGATAAGATCGCTATGCCACTGCTAGAAGAAGGCCTCCACATAAAAGACCTCAGGGAGCACAATATCGCTCTGGGGGCCAAGATCTTATGGCGGAAGGTAGAAAGGAATCCGGGATGGGCACAGTTTTCTTTGTGGAAAAAATACAGCTTTGGAAAGTGTCTTTGTAGCCTGGAGAACTTTTGAGCTAATCGACATGGCTCCCCAATCCATCAGCTATGAAAGCATGCTCTCGCGCTGCTGTGTGACCGCTTGTTCTGAATTCCAGGCAATGGGAAGCAAATCAGCCTGTGGGAGGATATGATCATGAACGCATAAGCGATCAGGGATGATCTTGCATTGTAGCAGCTAATAATGTGGATGATAACTGATTGTCGACGCACCATGTGGGACATTTCTTAGTGGGACAACAGCAACTGGGCAGGGTGGCAGAAGATAGAGACGCCTGCTCATTTGGAGCAAGCATGGGCCAAATTCATGGTAGCGCTGCCTGGGAAATCCCCTCTAAATGCAATAAAAGAAGACAGAAGGGGTTGGGGGTTCCTTGATAGGATGCTAATCTGCAGCACAAGGCTACAGGTGCCTTAAGGTCATTCACACTATCCCCTGCAACCCTACGATTTGGAAAGGGATTTGGCAGGTTAAAATCATTCCGAAGATTGACATGTTCACCTGGCAGCTGGGGTACAATATTATCCTTGTTGGCTCGAGGGGTCCTGACCCAGGTTCGGATATTCAAGGTTTGCCAACAAACCCCTATACTACTGGCCCTTTCGGCAGTGACCTACATGCGCAGGCCAAAGTCTCACCCGAAGTATTATGGGTGGGTGATGGAACTAGGTTTCCGCACCCTAGGACAGGGTAGGTAAGTCAAGCAGAACAGCGTTTACCCTAATTGTGACTCGATCCAATACTGCCAATCCTAGATTCCCTTCGCATCCACATGCGCAACAACAATATTACTCGTAGGAATCCACAAATCGAGAATTCATATAATAATACACAGCTATTTCAAATATCCTTGTATGAAGCAAGTATAACAAACCCAGATCACAACATAAATAAGAACACAAGTATGTTCGTAACTTAAACCATTAACACAACAACATATACTAAGTAATCAAGATGTCACAGATTCATATTACAACAATTCCAGTGGATTCAGATAAGCAACAATACTTTCGCATTCATTAATCTTTCAGATCTTTGTAAAAAACCCAACCTGCGCACACAGTAGTAGGCTCCGCATACAGCAGAACAAAGGCCCTCCGTGCACACAGCAACAAGATTCTTTACCCAAAACCCTGACCAGATCTATCGATTTGCACTTAGTAGCAATCTCTTATCATTTTTTCTTGTCCTACAACTCAAAAAAGTTTCAACTACTTATACTATTCTAGCCTATGCATCCAATGGTCTGCAAACTGTAGTTTGCGGACTCCTGGTCTACCCTTGACCCATTTACAATGCTTTAGGGGCTTTGACCCACCTCAAAACCCCTGCTCTATACTAAATATAATAAAAAATATACAAAATGGACCAGTTTCGCAGCTTTGTAGCAGACCCTGTTCCAACAGTCCCCTAACACAATCTTGTGACTCGTCCCCAATCATTGCGATGGTGGGGTCTCCACCTATTTGCATAGTGTTTTGATGGTGGTGATCAGCAGGGGTAGCACTTCTCGGCTCTGAGCAGCGGCAGGCTACGCAATATCCACGAGCTTCTGAAATGTTGGTCCTTCGATGGCCGTAGTGATGTTTTTTAATGTCTGGTTGAGTTGTGTGACTGCGCTATCGACATCCTATGAGAGCTGGAGGGTTGTGGCAGCCCATGGCTTTAATCACTCCTCAAGGATGCACTTCTGACACCGAAATTTCTCATTCACGTCCAAGAGAGTGTTGTTGGTCTGCAGCTATGCTAACTGTTGTGTAGGCACTAAGGTGCGCAAGGTAGCCTCGACCTATGCGAAAGCTTCTTCCTTCTGTCGTAAGTCATGACTGACCTTTCAGAGGACCAGATTGAACTGGACCATAGTCTAGAGGTTCGTGGCTAATTCAAGCGACTAGGTGCCCTGAGAAATTTTTTCTAAGATGGGGTTCATTTCTTCTGCTACCAGCGCAGCGTGCTGGGCTCGAACCTCCAGTGGCGTGGCGGGCTGCAAGGTAGTTTATAAGTTGGACAATTGATTCTCTAGTTGTGTCTTGACGATCTGTATTTCCGTCCAAGACACTTTTATGGCTACAATCATACTTTCTACCTTGTCCTAAGGTGTAGCTGCGACCGGGACTCCGTCCAAGACCTCTGTGCAAAGCTAATGGATTGACATTTCAAGCTCCACTTGATGCTATATAGCCAGGTATTTTTCTGCATCTTTCCATTTGAGGGCTCACTTGGCCATACCGAGCTATTGATGTACCTCCAAGTCTCACTAGTGGGTCTCCTAGATTATGGCGGTGTGGATGCCTTGCAATGCCTCAGTGGGAAACTTAGCCAGGTCCAAGTGGACTATTGTATCGACTTGGAGTTAGGTTCTTATAACGGTAGTGATAGGTAAGGAGTAGAGGTGGCTTCCTCTTGGTGTGATCACGGTGCCACTAATTGCCAAGGGCGCCTGTTTCAGAATTACGCTGGTCTGCAGCGTATCTGCCTTCCACTGGAGGGCACGGAGCTCACTATGGAAGGTGCCAATTGCGGCCTTCTGTTTTTTTTCGATGGCTGCCCAGCTTTCCTCTATGGCGAGTGTAATTGCATTCATGATCTGCTCGAGATCACCATCAGTCAATGTGATCATTGCATCTTATTCCTGGCACTAGGTGCGCTGCTTCTTTCGGGGCCTGATATCAAACCCACCTATCCGCCTTGTATTATGGAGAGAGGTGGTAGCTGGGCTATTTGTCCTTGGCACAATTAGTGCCAGCTACAAATTAGCCCCGGCATCCGCATTGGCGACCTGTAGCAGCTGGGTGTTCCTTTCCGCAGTTATGCTCGCGCCCCTTGCGCTTGGTTCTGGGGTGATCCTAGTGTCGATAGGAGGGGGTACTTTTGTGGCACAGGTCCTTTTGCTACTCTTTGCCACCCGCGCGCTCCTCTTAATGGTAACTTCTTCGTTTTACTTGATTTTACCGTTCCCGCTGTCACTTTTCACTCCCCTTATGTACTCTACGTACCTACTGAGCTTGGACTAAACATCTGGGCCTCTTGCGCCTCCCTCCCCAACCCAGGCTTGTTCCTAATGTATGCTACAACCAAAGATATGTGTTTCCCACAGGTTTCCACCCAACTTCACCGGATCCCTTCTGGAAATGAATCTTTCAGAGGCGTTCTAAGTAGCGCATATTCCCAAACAAACTTTCTGTAATACCCCACATGGTCGAGTGACCAAAATTTTTTTCTTGTCGCGAGAGTCACCGCATTTATGATAACTCTTCTTTCTGTATCTGCATTCTTATTTAATTTAAGGTGCATCCCATTGCAACCTCCACGCAGCCCGGTAGCCGTGCGCACCCCTTCCAATTCTGAGTTAAACACAGTCTGTGGATCATCTTTATTATTCATTGGGCCCGTGCTACGATAACTAATCCTGCTTGGTATCTGTGTTTCCCATGCGAGTAATTCTGGTGCGATGACTAGGTGTGATTCTCCCCACTTCCTAGTGTCAATGTCTCACAGGGCTACGTCAAGCGCCATAGTTTGGCCTACTAACCCAAATGTTCCCAGGAATTCTTCTCTTAATGTCCCCCAGTGGTAGGTGCGTCGATGGAGCTCCGCATCTAAGTACCATGTAGATGGAATTGGTCCTAGGTCATGAATCAGTAGGTGAACCCATTCCTTATTCATCTTGGCGCACCACTGTTTTTCCCATGCCAAAAGACATTCGCGTGGTTCTTCCAATCCAAGGAATGTCTTGACCCACAGGCCAGTTGGGGCTTCAAATCGCAGGATCATCATATTCTGACATTCCTCCCAAGCCTATAATGCCTCCCCATGTGCCTCCCACCAGCGCGCAAGTATTCCACGTAAGGCTAGCTTAAGGGCCCATATCCTTCGGCCCTTGGGAATCTTTGCTTCAAAGGCTTGCAAAAATTCCTTAATGCTTCCAGAACCATCAAAGTAGGGTAGGTCTCTTACCTTGAAGGAAATTCAACAGGAGTACCTTATGACTCGAAGACACCGCAGCGCTGAGACATCATGCAACCGGTTTTTCCAATTTTCCATCTCCTCGTCAGAGTCAGAGAAGCATTCAATGTCCTTTTCCCAGCAAATTACTCCTTCCGCCATGGGGTTGATCCAATATTCGTCCCACGCAGTCAATTTGTAAAGTTAATCGACCTCCTTTTCATCATGTACCGACTCTGTATATCGTTCACCTTCCGCAGGATCTAATGGTACTATCACCCTTGTGCCGTTATTCTCAAACACCATGCTTCTTTTCTTTAGGTTGATGATATCGCCCATATCTATGGCCCAGTCCAATCCCAAGAGTGCAGGGTAGGAGTCCGCATCTTCTACAATTTATGTTAGCACGGGCCTTTACTCCTGCGATGTCCACCATAACTTTAGGCAGCCTTCCCAGCGAGATGATTTTTTGCTGATTTTCCATGCGCAGCTGAATAGTGGACCATTCCAACTTAGGTTTTTCCATTCGTTGCCAAGTCTACTTAGGTAACACGTTCACATTCGACCCTAAGTCCAAAAGAACCTGGCTCATTTTGTAGTCACCGATTTGCGCAGACAACCACATTTCTCTTCCGGTGCATTTCTTATACCTGTATAGTTTGTTCACATCCTTGACTTATGGGGTTAGATTGGGTCATGATGTGCAGCTATCTATTAATGGCTGAAGGTTCTCCATAGCCTTTGGGTTGCACAGCAGTTTTATACATGCTTTCAAAAAGGGCTCAACCTCTGGATCTGCCTTGAGGTCTTTTGTCTGAGCTGTGATAAATGTTTATTTTCCCCTTTTTAAGTCCAGGCCTTCTTGTTTGATAGCAGCTTGATGGATCAGAGTTTTCATCATAGCCTCCTTCTCAGGTCCCCTGGTGGCCATCCTGATGCACATCACCACATTCACACTTGGATCCTTGCTTCGCAGCTCAGCCCTAACTCTCTACACGTTTTGCGTAGGTGTCGACTACTTTTCCTGCATTTTTGCTATCAAGATCGGCCAATCTTCAATTGCATGGTCCAGCTGTCTACAATATCAGCAGGATTTCCTAGTGGGGTTCGGGCAGTCTCTTGCAAAGTGTCCTGCTTCTCCACAGTTATAACATATTAGTTGGCCTCGTCCCCGTCCGGCACTTCCACCGCGTCCTCCTCCCCTGCCCCTTGATGGGGAGATGCCTATACCTATGGGGGTCCTTGGTGACACAGGGTCTGATTGTACCCTGTATAAGTTTCCTCAATCAATATTAAGATCATATGTTCGGCAGTTCTATTCTTCATGTCCCACCGATCAACAGAACCTACACCATTGTTGTTTTACTTCTGGAGCATATGTAGCAAGGCGGGGATAGTGATTAGTATCATGCAGCCCTGCGACGCAACAATTATCGCACCAGAGCACTGGCCCACTAGGACCCACAGCTTCCCTAGGGTGAAATGGGCTCGGTCCCCTGGCCTTCACATAATCTGTTAATAGGGGACAATTATCCTTGGTGTGGCCATTCACCCGACATCGTATGCACCATCTTTCGAGGCTGGCTTCTGCCCCTCATTCCTTTCGCATGTTCTGGATCTCTACATGCATCTCTTCCAGTTGTCCTTGGATCTGTTGGATGCCCAGTTGAGTCTCATCCCGAGGTGCAACTTCTAACTTCATGGCACCTTCCAAGGCCTTCTCCTGCGATTCGAAAGTCGGGTTCCCCATAGGTACACACAGGTGAGACAGCAACATGGCAATAAACCATTTTGTGTGCTGTCTGTCATCATATTGGAATCCCCCTTCTCTGATCACCTTCTTTAGTCGCTGATCGGCCTCCCACACAGATTCAAAAGGTCCTTGCTTGAAATCCTTTAGATAAACCACGATTTGGGAGTAGGACTTAGGTTTCTTGAACCGTTGTTTCAAGGCGTTCTTAATCTCTTCAATGGTTGCATTTGTGTTTTGGCCGATGTATCCCATGTACCAGTCCAAAGCTCTTCCTTTGAAGGCAAGGGACAACTGTGCCCTTTTTACTGCATCACTAGCCACGTTCTACGTAGCCCACATCGATCCTACGACAAACCAAAATTGATCCATATCTTCATCCCCCACACCCTTAAAGGCAGGAAATTTCATGTGCGCAACCATGTCATCTTCTGGTGGTGGAGGGGTCGGTGAACTCTTACCTCTAGGCTGATTCGAAAGTGGTGTGGCTGGACGACTCTGCAAATATGCTTCTCTTACTGGACTGTAGGCCAATCAATCTCTTTCTAGGTTGGCCCTATAGTACTTTCCACTCTACGTTGTGCTCCCATCTAGATCAGAGGTCATTCACTCGGTATGGCTACACAGAATACTCTTTTTGCATAATAATATCTTGATCAATAATGGAAAAGTCTTCAGGAACTTACCTCGGAACCCCATGAAGAATCTTCTCTCTACTTCAAAGTAGGAGACAAACTGATCAATGGAAAATTCTGTTACAAATCCTCCTAACATGCTATCTACCCAATGGTCCATTGTGCGAGTTGTTATCACCCTAGTAATTCTCAGGTTGTGGGATGAGGATTTTGTAGTTAAGAAAACCAGCGGTAACCAAGAACCTCTTTTAGAATTCAGGATATAGCCTTCCTGAGTTCCGGAGAGGGATCTCTCCTTATGATTTAGCTTTGTTTAGGTAACAGATATTAGGCTAGCTATGATTGTGCAGTTGGGTTTGATTTTTTGAATGTTGGTGGGAATAAAGGACTACAAGGGAAACCATAGAAAGATCTACCTAACCATTGGGCAATGGAGCCAAATTTATAGCTAACAAGACTTGAAAACCAAGGTCAAAAGATGCAAATATTCTAAGGGCAAGTTAGATAAATTTCAGAGGGTTTGAAAGGATAATTTGATGAAATTATGTGATTCTAGACTAAGGGAAATTAAGAATCCTTAGATCACAGAAGAGGACAAGATGAGGTCAAACGAAACTAAAGAGCATTTAAGAATTCTCTAGTCTAGAAATTAGCAGAAAACATAAATAATGACAACTAGTAAATACAGAGAGATTTTTAACACTGATTCTATAATAAATTTCCTAGTTTATCATTTAAGAAGGAAAATACATATGATATATGAATGAAACTTAAAGAAATACACAATGAAAACATGAAAATATTGTACTTGTCTGTTTATCTCATGAATCCTTAACTATGATGTCTTTTGGTTCAGTCTCCAGCTTGCTACTTCAATTTAAATCACAAAAATTCCCAATGTTTCAACAAAATAAGTCTATAGTAATCTTCAGATTTTATTCCACACCAAAATACTTCAAAGAGTGAAGTATTTATACAAATTCTAAACTAGAATATCTTGAAAAAATATCAAGATTGGTTCACAAATATCTCTAACTGTTTTACATAAATAGAACTTAAGTAAAGGACACTCAAGACTAATGCATCTATTTGGAACTATTTTTTATGTATAGGTGATGAAAAAGAGGAGAATTATAATTTGATCCAATCCCCAATGATGATGAGGCATCCAAGTCACTAATTGCTTCCTTTCTTTATGCATTCTGCTCCAACAATTATGCAAACTTGGGGTCCAATGATATATTTTTATTTATCAATCCGTAATAGATATGTAAACAGTGAAAGAGGTTATTTTAGATCAATATTTTTTTGAGATAAACCTCTTTCAGTTTCCTAAAATTCCTCTCCAGATGTGCTCAATAGGCTCTGCAAAAATATGTGTAAAACAGATTTTTATAGTGTTGTGTAACCAGCTCCAAAAATAGAAGAAAAGAGATATCAACGTCTTAGAAATAAGCCACTTCTGAGTGGGGAACCTAATAAATTATTGGATGATACAAATGACCAAAACCTCCTTCTATATATAGGAGTCCATGGGACCACAATATAATCCTAGTGGGGCCATAATGTAATCCTAGCCGACCTAACAATAATACTGTAATGGCACAATAATAAAAATATGGGGGTTACAGGGGTACAAAAATAAAAATAAGGGGGGCTACACTAACATAATAAGGGAATACACTATTAATATAGGAACTTAACATGCCCCTCTCCTTCAAACAAGTGTTGTCCTCAACGCTTGATTATTTCTTGACGCTTCTGTATAAAATTCTCATCCTCCCATGTGGAATCTTCTATAGGAAAGTTCTTCCACTTGCTGAGATACTCTAAAATTGATCGTGCTTGTTGATTTCTTGTTTTTGTGACTGCTTCATAAATTCTTTCGATGTGATGTTGATCTTCCTGTTGTTTCATTAGATTCTGCACCAAAGTTAGGTTATCCTTTAAGAGTCGGAGAACTTGTTGTTGATGTTCGATGTGATATTTCACTAATTTATCATCCATATTAGCTATTATTTTATCCTTCAAACCATCCAACTTAGCCTCCATTTCTTCTTTTAAACCATCTATGTCCACTTTGGTTGCTCTTCGTAAGATCAAAATTTGTTGCACTTGGTACCGTAATTTTGAAATCTCATACTGCAATTCTTCCACTTCATGCATCATAGTATAGATTTCTGAGGGCTTGATGGGTGTTGAATTCTTTTTAGGAGGAATTTCAGAACGCAATACTGAAATATATGCTCAATAGGCCCTTGGAATCACTTCAAACAAGATTTATGCAATTCGGGAAAAATAATACACACCTTTTACTTGCTTTTGAGGATCTCGATATTGGAATTAGATTATCTCTGTGATTGTGACTTTTAAATATCTGAAATTCAGCAATGAAATATCCCTCTGAATTTTCTTTTGAATGCCACAGGTATGACCTGATTTGGATTCTCCAAGACAAAGTTGTGTCCAATCTCCCACAATGACCTAATTATGGACTGGTTCAGTAGAGCAAACTTGTACGACTTTCCACGTGTCACTGTTTCATCCTTTGTCTCTGAAATTGATAGCCAAGAAACTAAAGTCTGTGTACTTGCGACCAATTTTTACGCCACTCTAATCTGATGCCCAGAGAGAGAGCTATTGAAATTTTCCCACGATCACCTCTTTGAGATGCAATTCAGGAGCCTGAAAAAGCACTACCTTCCACAGATAATATCTCCAAAAATATTGCGAACTAAGCTCTGAAATTTTTCAAAAAATTTCCTCAAAATTTCAGCTTCACACCATATGAATTTTAGATTCTTAACCTTCGTAGAAAAAACGTTATAGCGCAAATGCTACGATGACCTGTTTAGGAGCCTGAAAAAAGACCTAACTTCCACAAATCATATCTCCGAAAATATTGCGAACCAAGCTCTGAAATTTTTAGACAATTTTCCTTAGGATTTCAGCTTCGCACCCTAAAAATTTCAGCCTCTGAAAATTCGTATAAAAAAAGTTATAGCGAAATTCCACGATGACCTGTTTGGAGCAGCGAAACCCTAGAATCCCAAGCCTCTGATACCAAATGTTGTGTAACCAACTCCAAAAAGAGAAGAAAAGAGATATCAACGCCTTAGAAATAAGCCACTTCGAGGGGGCAACCTCCAATACATTACATGAATGAACAATTCTTGGATGATACAAATGAACAAAACCTTCTTCTATATATAGGAGTCCATGGGGCCATAATATAATCCTAGTGGGGCCACAATGTAATCCTAGCCGACCTAACAATAATAATGTAAGGGCACAATAATAACAATATGGGGGTTACAGGGGTACAACAATAACAATAAGTGGGGCTACACTAACATAATAAGGGACTACACTATTAATATAGGAACTTAACATATAGAGTCTGAACAATAGGCTGTAAAGATTCACATGTATCTCTTGTTCTGTAACACCTGTGAAAATATTGAGATAGGTTTTTGTAAATGGGTCCCTTAGGAACAACAACTTCCTTCAGTTTTGTATGATGTATTTCTGATTGGACACCATCTTCTCTGCAAAATGATGACTTAACAGGAATTTTCTGCAAAACGTGCTCTCCAATATTGTTTAATATTTCCCAATCCATAATGGCTGTTAGAAAAGTGAGAGATTTTTTTGTAGATGGCCCTATTTAAAACATAAACCTCCTTCAGTTTTTCAAAATTCATCTTGTATTGGTCACAATAGTTTATGCAAAACAATGGCTTAAACATGAATTTCTGCAAAAATGTTCCTTCTTGTTGTATTTTCATCTTTTCACCTTTTTGTTCTTTTAACTGTTTTACTTTAACTTTAGATAAAATTCATTGTTGGTGAAAGTATTTTCATCTCTTTTTACCATTTTACTGCCTCTATATTTACTTTTACTGTTTACCTTTGACTGCTCTTGTAACTTTGTTTTAAATTTCACTCTGACTTTTACCTAATACACTTTAACCACTGATACTCTTTAACTATTATGTTTTCAATGTCATTGTGAATTCCGATTTCACTTTTACCATTCACTATGAAAACTTCATCATTCTGATCTCTCTCTGACTTGATTTTGTTCTTTCTTTGTATGCAAATTGTTTGTTGAATGAAGATATTGAGTTAAGATCTGAGAATTTGGAGCAAACAATTTTGTCAACTAGTATTGAAACTCTTGGCCCAAATCCATATTCTGATAATAACCTGTAGAAATCAAACAATTTTTTAATGAAATCTTGGCTGTAGGGAGGTGATTGGAGATTCTTCAAATATTTGTGGAATGAGATCAGTCTGTGGAGGTTTAACTCTGTTTTTTAGGCATTGTTAGGCTTACTTTTGCAAGTTTAAACAATTTGTAGGAGTATTTCATTTTAACAGAGGGAATTTTGAGAAATTATTGGGTAAATATAGTCTTCAATGGGTATTTTAGTGCTCAATTAGGAATCTGAGAGATGAAAAACTGGGTTAAGATAGGAAACAAGGGTTTCCTGAATGGTTGAGACTATAAAAGATGACTTGTTAGGAGACCTGTAGGTTCAAAGACCTTTTCAAGCCATGAAATGTTTTTTCAAGGGTTTATACTGAAGATTGAACTTAAAATAGAGGCTTTTGATGTTGATATGTTGCATTTGAAAGGTGTCTTTTTCCTTCAAACAGAAATTTCTGATGGTCAAAATGGAGCTTTCAGGCGTGAAATGGGTCTTTCAGGTACAAAATAGGCACAGAGAGGGTAAACATTAGATTCGGGAGCCGGAAAGGATTTACCAGAGGTTTACCAGTCGGGCGGAGCTTATAACATTCACATAAACCTTATAACAAAGGTTTTAACCTTTATTGTAAGCCTTATAAAACGTAATATTGGTGAGTTACATATCTGGCGGAAAATTTTTTATTGTTTAAAATATGGAAAATCGCTGATGGTTTTCGTGTTGGCTGCAGGCGGTAAGCTTTTTTTGGCTTTTGGAACATGATCAAATGAAAAGGGGACACGTAGCATTGGGTTGTATTGGAAAACAACTTTTATCGCGCAAATTTCATAAACCTTTGGTCGATCACTTTCGGAGCGCGATATGGAATGTGCACCGTTGGATTTGTTTTAATGATGCGAATGGTTGAGATCATTTTCAAAGCAGTGGCGGAAAGTCGGGTGGGACCGAGATAAATATAGGTCGTTCGATATGGAAGGTATAGATCTACGGTAGAGTTTTAATGCGACATTGGGGAAGAAGTATAGCTGGGAGTAATGGGTATCGCATTGGTTTGGGACCGTTGGATTAGTAAGGCCAAGGTTGATCGTGCAGCTATAGATAAGTGTGGAGGCGCCGGGATGTGGACGAGTTATGCCCATGGGGAATGGGTTAAAAATGCATGAGGCGAGTTTAATGTATATGTAGTATGGTAACATATCAAGGGTTTCATACTTTAAACCTTAGTTTAAATTGTATTCTGAAAGCTTCCTTTGTATTTTTATTATATAGTTAATTAAACCAAATAGGCTTAATAACCATAGGGGGGCAGGATATTTCTATATGGATAATTTTCATGTCAAAGGGGTAGCTTAGGGATTTAATTTAAACATGTGCATAATAACTTTGACATAAAAAGTTTATAATAAGGGGTTTTTTGGGATAATTATTAGAAAGGAGTTATATTAATAAGACTAGGATTTTCCATAGGGAGTTAATAAAATAAGTTAGGTGTTAATATGAAAATGGGACAAGGTATACTCAAAATACATAAACATAACCAAGTAAAGTGAAGTTTTAAAAGGCAAATTTGCATCATAATAATTTCACCACTTTAACTTACGATAAAATGTATTTTTAAGGTTTTAATGTTTTCAAATGATGTAGGAAGTTAATCAAATGGGAATTAGAGTATCTTTAAGTAAAAATGAGGTTTTACTTAGGATTATTCAGGGGTATGAATGCATGAAATGAAACAATGATGTGAGTTTGAGGGATTAATATATACATTTACCATTTTTCAACTAATCAGCCATAGAGCCTTGGGTTCGGTCCCAACAAAGTCAAGGAAATTCCTTGAGCCTTTCTGACTGATAGCTTAGAATTTTTAATGGCTATGGGAAGGGGAAGTTAGTTATTTGTAGCCCTGGTGAATAATATTTACATTGATGCTTCTCACCTTCTTCTACCTACCCAATTTTACATGCTAACATTTTTTCTTCCATTTTGATAAGGTGCATTTGAGTTAGCAACCTTTACAACATTTATTCTTTCTGAAAGCAATAAAACTATCTAATTCTACACTTATTTCATCTAGGAATCCAGATTAAGCTGTTGGATTCACTTATTCTCTACCTAACTACTGAATTGTCATGATTAAACTGTATGACAATTCTTTATTCTCTATCTATAACAGGTGAAATTGAAACATGACAAGTTAAGATTAAACTGTTTAAATCATCATGGATTATGGCATTTATTGACACTCTGCCATAATCAACTACAAAAGGTAAAAAGTAGTGGCATTTAGACTTGCACACTTTCATGTTTTATTCATATTTTTATTTTGGGGTTTCTTATTTTTTCTAAGTCCTTTGATTCTTCTTTTAGGAGTTTTTACCCTCTTTTTGATTTTTTTTATTTTTTTATTTTTTACAAAATATGGGAAAACACCTTGCAGAAAGCAAAGTTTGTACATATTTACAATATTACCATCAGTTAAGTCAAAATTATGAATCCTATATTTATAGGTTGCTAACATCGACTTCACATGGGGATGGCATCTCCTTGTGAGATGTCAAGAACACTGTTGACTAGTAGCCTGATCCATTGGGCCAATCCCAAACATGCATTTGTTGTGGCTGAAAATCTTGAACTGAATATAGTCATTTTTCTGCAAACTGAAATATGATCTAAAACTAACAAAAACATACTACAATTCTCAAACCAAACTGATTAGATCTTAAATATCTTTAGGACCTTCTCCTTAGCTTCAAACCTTAATGATTTATTTCAAGCTAGCTGAAAATTGAAAAGTGAAATAAGCTGAAATCCTACCTACTTACTCTAATCAGCTGTCCAACTGCTGGTTAGGTAAAATGAAATAACCAATGCAACCATTCAAACATTATGTACTTTGATATATTTTGTTGCATTTACTTGTTGATTATCAAAACTGTACTTCTGCAACCTATTAGAAACTTGTCAACAAATGAGAGGATAAGGAGATACTTGATTTCCTTTGTTGACTCTAGAAACTATACAAAAGGATCTTCCAAAATATATAAATTGATGTTTAACTGATCTGAACAACTGTACATATGTTCTGGATGGCCTCCATACCATGAATCTGAAATGTTATTTTCATCTTTATCTCCCTGCAAACTTTCAGATAAGATTTGTGATGATATTCCTACTGATTGTAATGTTTGACTGTTGAAACTTTTATCATCTTGATTCTAAAAATCATATTTAGTTAATAGAGGAATGCTTTGAATTCCTTGAATATTCAATATATCTGCTATTGGATCATGGAAAACTTGGGAAAATTGTTGCAACCTATGGCATATAGGATTCCATGGGACTTCATAAACTTCAACAAGTTTCTCATCCTTTTCTTAAATATGTTATACCATATTTCCTTTAAATGCTGAAATGATTCAAAAAATAGTGGTATGGAACTTTCTTGTGTCATTTGATTATTTATTTCAATGGGAATTGATAACTGCAATTGTGAAAATGAAAAATCTTGATCAATAGTTTCATTATCTTCTTTGTTGTCAATCACAATTCCTAAAGATTGTTGATTATTGATGGCATGATAGTTGTCTCAAATGAATTGAAATGAAGCAAAACAAAGAGGTAAAGAACCTTCACTTATTTCCACATTTTCTCCTCTTTCTTCCTCACTCTCATGGCTGATCTGTATTGGCTGATCACTCTCTTCAATCTACTGAAACTACATTTCTTCATCCTCCAAAATAGCTTTTGGTTGCTCTGTAAAGTTAGCTTGACTTTGGAGAACATAACTATCATCATAACGATCATACTTAGGCAAATCATCAAAAGAAGGAATGTCATCAAACATACACATTAGATCAACAAATTCCTCTTCCTCATATTGATTTGTAATTTCATTTTCTGATCTATGATAATTGGAATTAGCAGGAATTTTTTCATGGCTATCAACCTCTTCTATTTCTTCATGGTGATTTTGAATAAAAAATTCATCTTTCATAGTGATCTCCTGTGTTCTTTCATCTAGTTTTCTTACCAAAAGGCTGAGTTTTACCCCTGTAATGTTTTTCTTTTCCTCTTCTTCTGCTTTCAAATTTTCATGTCTGATTTGCAGATTAAATTCTACATCAACTGCAATGTTCTGCATCTATACAAGTGTTTTTGGATCTCTTTCTCTTAACCGAAATTCTATTTCTGGATCAAAGGCACTTGGATAATGCAAGAGAGTTGAATCATGAGGAGGTTTAATATTTTCTAGCATTGAATAATAAACTTGATTAAATTTGTCAGAAAATTGTTGTATTGTTTCATTTGGATGTCTTTTTAACTGATTATATTCTTCCATGATCACAAAAGGATTAAATTTGATTATCCATCTATCAAGAAAAAGTTTGATAAACTGCTGGAAATTTGAGATGCTAGCATTAGGCAGATTTTTGAACCAACTCTTTATTCTACTTTGCAAAGAAAGAGCAAAAAGTATGATTTTAACATCATCTTCATCAATCTCAAATAAATCCAAATAATTCTCAAAACCTTGAATATGTTTTTGGGCAGTGATACCATTCTCTCCATAAAATCTAGGAAGATGTTTGTAGTAGTTTTTTAGGAAAATCATGGAGTATAGGAGGTAAAATAAGGGGCTTATATCTATCTGGAACTTTATATGGTACATGAATATGTACAGGGATTGTAAGATCAGTCTTGAATATTTGAGGCTTCTTAATTGGAAAATGATCATCATTAGATTCATAAGAAAGCTACTCAAAGAGATTAGGAGAATTATTATTTACAATATTTAAAGGAAAATAATTAAAAATTAATCTAAGATCTTCAATAAAATACAATATACATTGAAAAAATTTCTTAATGAGAAAGAACATAATGTCTTGGATTAAGATCCAAGTTGAAAGCCTGATCTTTCCATATTGTTCTTTGAGGTTCATTCCTCCAGTGGAGTCTTGATTGTGAAATTGATTTGGAGTTTCCAGGTGGATGATTTTAACCTTTGTGTGTCTGATCACTGTCCACCATCATAGATCAAATTTGAACCTGTAAAATATTTCTGAAGAAAATGTTAGTCTTCCACAGTTGAGTCACCAATATGTTGAAAAAAGCTTTTGATTTGAAATAGCTGTTAGAAAACTAGAGTTTTATGTTCATAATATGACCAGCCACAAAAACCTCTCTCACTTTTCTAACAACTATTATGGTTTTGGAAATATTAAACAATATTGGAGAGCACTTTTTGCAGAAAATTCCTGTTAAGTCATCATGTTACAGAAAATATTTTAGCCAATAAGAAATACATCATACAAAACTGAAGGAGGTTTTTTTTTCCTAAGGTACCCATCTACAAAAACCTATCTCACGTTTTTCACAGGTGTTACATAACAAGAGATACATGTGAATCTTTACAGCCTATTTTTCAGACTCTGTAAAACTTTGTTTTACACAACGTTTTTCAGAGCCTATTGAGCACATCTGGAGAGGAATTTTAGGAAACTGAAAGAGTTTTATATCAAAAACATATTTATATATAATAACCTCTTTCACTTTTTACATATCTATTACGGCTTGAGAAATAAGAATATATCATTGGACCTAAAGTTTGCAGAATTGCTGGAGCAGAATGCACAAAGAAAGGAAGTAGTTAGTGACTTGGATGCCTCATCATCAACTAAGAGTTGGATAAAATTCGAATTATCCTCCTATTCATCACCTATCCATAAAAAATAGTGCCAAATAGATGCATTATTCTTGGGTTTCCTTTACTTAATTTTTATTTATGTAAAATAGTTAGAGATATTTGTGAACCAATCTTGATATTTTTCAAGATATTTTAGTTTTGAATTTGTATAAATACTTCACTCTTTGAAGTATTTTGTGTGGAATAAAATCTGAATATTACTATAGACTTATTTTGTTGAAACATTGAGACTTTTTGTGAGTTAAATTGAAGTAGCAAGCTGGAGACTAAAGCAAAAGACATCATAGTTAAGGATTCATGAGATAAACAGATGAGTACAATCTTTTCATGTTTTCATTGTGTATTTATTTAAGTTTCATTCATATATCATATGTATTTTCCTTCTTAAATGATAAAATAGGAAATTTATTACATAATTAGTGCTAAAAATCTCTCTCTATTTACTAGTTGTCATTATTTAAGTTTTCTGCTGATTTCCTATACTAGAGAATTCTTAAATGCTCTTTAGTTTCGTTTGACCTCACCTTTCCCTCTTCTTTTCTGTGATCTAAATATTCTTAACTGCCCTTAGTCCAGAATCACATCATTTCATTGAATTAGCCTTTCAAACCCTCTGAAATTTATCTAACTTTCCCTTAGCATATTTGCATCTTTTGACCTTGGTTTTCAAGTCTTTTTAGCTAGCAATTTGACTCCATTGCCCAATGGTTAGGTAGATATTTCTATGGTTTCCTCTGTAGTCCTTTTTTCCTACCAACATTCAAAAAATAAAACCAAATTTTCCACTCATAGCTAGCCTGAAATCCATTACAAAACAAAGCTAAATCTTAAGGAGCGATCCCTCTCCGGAACTTAGGAAGGCTAGATCCTGAATTCTAAAAGAGCTTCTTGGTTACCTCTAGTAAGTTAAAAAGTTTTAAATATTTCTGATATAAAATTTACTAGAGTGATAACACGAGTGATGGTATTATCAGTATTTTCTAGCTACTGGATTAGTTCGGGGGTATAATCTGTGATCCGCTCATCCTTTCAACACTTCTGAAACTCGACCTGTCTTGCGAGCCACTCCTGGAGCTTGATCGAAATCGTTACAAAGAATATATCGTAGATATATGTGTAAATGTACTTGTTCTTCCACTCTTCGGTGGTCAACCTCTTACTGCGGTTTTCTTTTATGGAAAATTCCTGAACTTTTTGTTCAAACCATTCATCAACTTCCTTCCTCTCCGGCTTCCAGTATGGCCTTGGCATTACCCGATCCCTCCTTCAAAATGCTCCAAGTCCCAGCAATAGAACCATTTGTTGGCTCGAGGGGTCCTGACCCAAGTTTGGATATTCAAGGTTTGCCAAAAAACCCTTATACTACTGGCCCTTTCGGCAGTGACCTGCTTGCGCAGGCCAAAGTCTCACCCGAAGTAGTATGGGTGGGTGCTGGAACTAGGTTTCCGCACACTAGGAGAGGGTAGGTAAGTCAAGCAGAACTGCTTTTACCCTGATCGTGACCCGATCCGGTATTTCAAACCCTAGATTTCCTTCGCATCCACGTGCACAACAACAATATTACTCATAGAAATCCATAGATCAAGAATTCATATAAAAATACACATCTATTTCAGATATCCTTGTATGAAGCAAGCATAGCAAACCCAGATCATAGCATAAATAAGTACACAAGAATGTTCGCAACTTAAACCAATAACACATCAGCATATACTAAGTAATCAAGAAGTCACGAATTCATATTACAACAATTCCAGTGGATTCAGATAAGCAACAATACTTCTGCATTCATTAATATTTCAGATCTTCGTACAAAACCCAACCTGTGAACACAGCAGCAAGGTCTGCATACAGCAGGACAAAGGCCCTACATGCACACAATAACAAGAGTCCTTACCCAAAACCATGACCAGATCTATCGATTTGCACTTAGCAATAATCTATTATCATTCTTGCTTGTCCTACAACTCAAAAAAGGTTCAACTACTTATACTATTCTAGCCTATGCATCCAATGGTCCGCAAACTGTGGTTTGCAGACTCCTGGTCTACCCTTGACCCATTTACAATGCTTTAGGGGCTTTGACCCAACCAAAACCCCTGCGCTATACTAAATATAATAAAAAATATACATAATGGACCAGTTTCGCAGCTTTGTAGGAGACCCTATTCCAACAATCCTCACAGCTGAAAACTTGCAATGGCATGGCTTCCACAGCCCCTCTCGGTGCCTGCTATGTCATCAACAGGAGGAAAATTTGGTCCACATATTTCTCGATTTCCTTTACGCTCGAGACATTTGGAATGAAATCTTATTGATTTGGAATAATAGCCCCATCCTCCCAATCACCAACACATGTATGTTGTCTAATTGGGGAGACCTATTTCCTAAGTCCTTCCCCAGGAGAGGTTGGCCAAACGAGGGGTGGATGATTATCCCTAAGCTCATTTGCTGGAATATTTGGCTTCAAATGTTAGAAAATTATATATTATAGAGCAATGTAACACATAAAATATGTGGAAAACACAAGCACACAAAACACATAAAACCAGAGAGACACATATATACGTGGTTCACCCAGTTTGGGCTACGTCCACCCTGAACAACCAGTCCTTCCTTTCTATTATCCAGCAAAATGAAGAGACACAACCTACATCAGATCCACTGTAATATCTTCTGTTATCTCTCACAGTCTCCCCTATCTGTTTCTCGCTCTGAGAATACACATGCAATACACAGCCGCAATACAATACCCTCATACAAGCGAGGGGTTGCCTTCTAGGGAAAAAAACCCTAAACTAAACACAACTTCTACCGTTAGGTCATCCGCCTAATGAATGGCCCAGATTGACTATAAATTACTATTAATTTTACAAGGCAATGTGGTCGCCCCCCTAGACCCCCCAGGCAGCGTCTAATTACGAGCGGCCCATTAAGGTACAAGGGTCCAGTCATGTGATACAAAATAAACAAGATAATCAGGCTCCACACCCAACAATCTCCCACTTGGAGATTGATTGTAGCAACTCCACCACTCCTTCATTTGCTGGACAATGACTCCTCTTTGGACCTGGCTGTTTCTCATCTTCATCATCATCCTTGAAGACCAATTTAAACTAAGCATGTTCTCAGTTTCTCCCTAGTTACAACTTTTGTTAGCATATCTGCAGGATTCTGGCTAGCGTGTATCTTTTCCAGCTTCAACTATCCGTATGAAATGGTACTTGAGTTGTATGTGTTTAGTCCTGGAATGAAATTTTGAGTTCTTTGCAAGATGAATGGCACTTTGGCTATCACTCTATAACGTGCCCATATCATGCTTCTTACCCAATTCATCCATAAACCTTTGTAACCAAATCATTTCTTTACTAGCCTCTGTAGCAACAACATACACTGCTTCTATTGTTGAAAGTTCAACAACACTTTGGATTTTTGAAACTCAATTGACAGTTGTTCCACCTACAGTAAATACATATCTTGTAGTGCTCCTTCTGTTATCTCTGTCACCTGCCATATCTGCATCAACATATCCCTATAGATCAATGTTTGAACCACCAAAGCATAATGCTTGATTTGTGGTACCTCTCAAATATCTGAGAATCCATTTTACTACCATCCAATGTTATTTTCCTGGATTTTTCATGTACCTGCTTACAACTCCCACTACATGTGCAATATCAGGCCTTGTGTAGACCATTGCATACATTAAGCTTCCAACTGCTGATGCATATGGAACTTTAGACATATAGTCCATTTCTTCTTGGGTCTTGGGGCACATCTCCTTTTCTAAGTTTGAAATGGCTAGCAAAAGGTGTACTAACTGGTTTTTCATTCTGCATATTAAATATTTTCAACACCTTTTGTATGTACTCATTTTGAGACAGTGTTAATTTGTGATTTTTCCTGTCTCTAGTTATTCTCATACCTAGGATTTGTTTTGCAACTCCCAAATCCTTCATTGTTTATGAATTTTCCAATTTTCTTTTGAGCACATTTATTTCCTGCATGTTAGACCCTGCAACAAGCATGTCATCTACATACAATAACAATATAATATAGCTGCCATCATTTTTCCTTTTCAGATATACACAATGATCAGAGTGACATCTAGTATCACCTTGTTTAGACATAAACTTGTCAAATTTTAGATACCACTGCCTTGGAGCCTGTTTTAAGCCATACAAGCTCTTCTTTAACCTGCACACTAATTTTTCTTTCCCTTTGACCTCATATCCTTCTGGTTGCTCCATATAGATCTCTTCCTCCAAATCTCCATGGAGAAATGTTGTCTTTACATCTAACTATTCAAGATGTAAATCTCCTGCTGCTACAAGACTTAAAATAGTTCTGATTGAAGTCATCTTAACAATAGGAGAAAATATTTCATCAAAAATCAATACCTTTCTTCTGTGCAAACCCCTTCACCACAAGTCTAGCTTTGTACCTTTGTTTTCCTCCATCTTCTTCCTTCAGCCTGTAAACCCATTTATTCTGCAATGTAGTTTTACCTGCAGGAAACCTGACTAAGTCCCAAGTCTGGTTATGCACTAAGGATTCCATCTCTTCTTCCATGGCTAGCTCCCACTTCTTCCTTATTTCAACCTGCATTGCTTCTTCATAACATTCAGGTTCACCAGAATCAGTCAACAATAAATAATATAATGAAGGATAGTATCATTCAGGGGGTCTACTTATCCTAGTAGATCTTCTAACACCACTTTCAGGTGTTTGAGGTGCATGTTGCTGTTGTGGTGGTTGCTGTTGTTGTGGTTCTTGATTATTATTATTTTCAGGCACCTTTACCTTCTCTGTGATCTCATCAATAATTGTGTATTCTTTGTTTTCTTTTTCCTATTTCTTTTCTTGCAACTGATTCTTAGACAATACATTTTCATTTATTATTACATCTCTACCCCTAATGATTTTTTGATTTTCATAATCATATAAGCAATAACCAAAATCATTAACACAATATCCAATAAAGGCACATTTCTTTGATTTTGCCTCAAGCTTTGTTCTGTTTTCTTTATTAATATGGACAAAGGCCTCACAACCAAAAGGCTTTAAAAAGGAGTAGTTTACCTTTTTACCTATCCATGCTTCCTCTGGAATACCACCATCCAAGGAACTTGAAGGCCCTCTGTTTATTAGATAAACAACAACATCTACAACATTTGCCCAAAATTGTAAATGCAGTCATGCATGCAATCTCATGCACCTTGCACGCTCTATGATTGTTTTGTTCATCCTTTCTGACACACCATTTTCTTGTGGTGTTCTTGGAACTATCTTCTCTCCGTGAATTCCATGCTCTAAACAGTACCTATCAAACTCTTTGCTGCAATATTCACCTCCATTGTCTGATCTGAGACACTTCAACTTCTTTCCTGTCTCAATCTCAACCAAAGCTTTCCATTTCTTGAAAGCATCAAATACATCAAATTTATATCAAATACATCAGATTTATTCTGAATACAACAATTCCAAGTTTTTCTAGTTGCATCATCAATAAAAGTAACATAATAACGAGAGCCACCAAGAGATGATACCTGAGTAGGTCCCCATACATTTGTATGCACAAGCTCTAATTTTTCGCTCTTATTTTCTTTCCCAACTCTGAGAAATCTGACTCTCTTCTATTTTCCATAAATTCAATTCTCACAGAAATCCAAATCAACATTCTTCAAACCCGGCAACAAATTTCTTGAGTGAAGAATCTTCATCCCCTTCTCACTCATGTGTCCAAGCCTATGATGCCATAATGCTGCATCTGCTCCTTTGGAATTCAAAGCATTAACAGAGTTAGAAATACCGTTGCATAAATATAATGTACCAACCTTTTTGCCTTTTTCTATTACTAGGGCTCCTTCGGTGACCTTCCATGTTTTATCTGTGAAAGTTGTCACACAACCTTCACTGCCTAACTGTCCTGTTGAAATCAAATTTTTCTTCAGATCTGGAACATGCCTTACTTCCTTTAATAGCCATTGGTTTCCATTCTGTTGTTTTACAAGAACCTTACCCATTCCAACAATTTTACAGGGTTTATCATCACCCAAACGGACTTGTCCAAAATCTCCTTGAACATAGTCATAAAAATATTTATTATCAAGTGTGGCATGGAATGAGGCCCCTGAATCTACAACCCAAGAATCAGTAACATTTTCGAAAGAAATAATCAAGGCATATTGTAACACATCACCTGTCACATTTGCTTCATGATTTTTTTCTTGCTGTGCATCTCCTTCCTTTCCCTTCTGTGATCTACAATATTTCTTTAGGTGTCCTTTCTTTCCGCATTTCCAGCACACTATCCCCAATATAGACTTGGATCTGCCTTTCCTTGATTTACTGGGATATCTTGAGCTCTTTCCTCTTTCCATTCTTCTTCCCCTAGACACTGCACTCAAAGCATTACCCGATGTCTCACCGGAGCTTTTCCGCCGCATTTCCTCGCTAAGGATAGCACCGACAACATCATCAAACTTTAAAGTAATAGATCTAGAGACAGAGTTACTAATGGCCATAACTAAACCATTCCAGATTTCTGGCAATAAGCACAGAAATAAAAGAGCCCTAACTTCATCATAAAATTTTACGCCTACAAAAATTAACTGACCGGTAACTGTATTAAAATCATTTAAATGGTCTGCAACAGATCCACCTTCTGACATCTTCATATTAAATAAATGTTTCATAAGAAATACCTTGTTTGAGGCTGAGGGTTTTTCATATAGTTTCGCCAATGCCTTAATCAAACCCTCTATTGTTGTTTCCTTCGAAATATTGAAGGCTACCGACGCCGTGAGGCACAACCGTACTGTTCCGAGTGCCTTTCTGTCAAGAATATCCCATTCTAAGTCTATCATAGTCGTCGGCTTTTTTTTTTTTCTGCTCAATGGTAGGTACAAATCTTTCTGATACATATAATCTTCTATCTGCATCTTCCATAGAGAGAATTTTTGGCCGTTAAATTTCTCGACCCTAAATTTACCATCTTCCTCCATTGCTCCCACTCAAACCAGGAACCCTTCTTTCCTGCGATTTTATCAGCCAAATAGACCTTCGGCTCTGATACCAGTTGTTAGAAAATTAAATATTACAGAGCAATGAAGCACATAAAATATACAGAAAACACAAACACACAAAACACATAAAACCAGAGAGACACAGATATATGTGGTTCACCCAGTTTGGGCTACATCCACCCCGAACAACCATTCCTTCCTTTCTATTATCCAGCAAAATGAAGAGACACAACCTACAGCAGATCCGCTATAACATCCTTTGTTCTCTCTCACAGTCTCCCCTATATGTTTCTCGCTTCGAGAATACACATTCAATACACAGCCACAATACAATACCCTCATACAAGCAAGGGGTTGCCTTCTAGGGAAAAAAACCCTAAACTAAACATAACTTCTACCGTCAGATCATCCGCCTAATGAACGACCCAGATTGACTAGAAATTATTATACTTTTACAAGGAAATTTTACATATGTTTTTAGCTTCGGGGGCGCTGCCCCTTAAACCCCTCGCCCAGGGGGGGGGTTGCTGCATTTAATTACGAGCGGTGTTGCCACCCCCATTAAGGTACAGGGGTCCAACGCTGTTATACAAAATAAACAAGATAATCAGGATCCACACCCAACATCAAAGAAACAATCATATCTTTTAAGAGAAGGCACTAAGCTAGCAATAAATCATTGTGAAAATCATAAGCTTATTCAAAGAAATAATGTAGGTGAAGGTGAACCAGAAGCAGGTTTGTAGCTTAAACCATTAAGGTAGGTATTAGTGCCAGTAGCTGGGGCTAAACCTTCCCATTGGGCACAATATGGAGAAGTGCAGAGAAGAACAGGAAATCAGATTAGAGGATGAGGACTTTGACAAATGGAGAAGGAGCACAAATGTCCACACTATGTTTTTTGATGGTGCAGCAAAGGGGACTCCGGGGAAGGCTGAAGTCGTAGGAATTATTCACTTCCCTTTAGACCAAATCATTTCCCACTTTGCCTGGGGTTCGGCGCTTACTTCGAACAATCAAGCGGAAGCCATGGCTCTCCTCCAAGGCTTGAAACAGCTACAAAAACATGGAATCAAGGAGGCTCGAGCCATTGGAGATTCAGAAAGACTCATTAGCTTGATTATGACAAAATCAGTCCCTATAGACCTTCTTCTGCAACGGTTGTTCGCTCGCATCAATAAGTTGATCGTGTCCTTTGACAGAATTCAGTTCTTTGATGTCCTTCGAAAAAATAACAAATATGCAGACCTTGAAGCCAACATTGTTGTCTCTTGAAAAGCGGTATCTCTCCTCTGCGAAGAGGGGGATTGATGGGATCCTCTGCCTTAGCTGGTCCCTCTCCTTTGTCATGTATTTTTGTCTCTTGCTACAACAATTTTTTTTTATTAGAAGGTTTTCTAGTCTTTGGGAAATTGTTAGATTGACTGCAAGAAGTAGAGTAAGTGAATTTTTCTTGATTGGAAACCCCCTAGACATTGGGTCTCCAGATGTAATACCTCTGAGCATAAGACTCAGACCTTTTGAATAAATATAAAAATAACCATTTTTATTAAAAAAATAGCAATTGAAAAGAAATATTGATTCACCCCCCTCTCAGTATTTCCAACAATTGGAATCATAGCCAAATTCTTCATTATCATCCTAACAGCTGGAAGAAGGATTCTTAGGCACAATGAAGAATCAAGAAGTGACAGGAAATATTCCTATTTTTAATGAAACAAACTTTGGTTTTTGGAAGAAGAGGATGTCCTACTATTTAATGTCCCTTGGACCTAAAGTTTGGCGTTCCGTTTTGTATGGGTACAAGCTCCTTCCACTCTTCCAACTGATTTAGAGGAAAGGAAAGCTTACATTTCTAATTCCATAGCTCTAAATTCCATTAATAGTGAAATTTATGATTCTGAATTCACAAAAGTCATGAATTGTGACTCGGCTAAAGAAGAATGGGATAAGTTGGTTTCCTTATATGATGGGGACTCCAAAGTTAAGAAGGAAAAGCTTCAACCTCATAAAATACAATTCAAAATTCTGAAAATGAATGATGAATAAGATATTGCATCATACTTTCTCTGAGTAGCTAAAGTCGTCAACTCTCTTAAAGGATTAGGAGAAAATGTTGAAGAAAGCACTTGTTCAAAAAATCTTGAGATCTCTTCCTGACAGATTTGACTCCAAAGTAAGTGATATAGAAGAAATGAAGGATGTAGATACCCTCAATATGGATGAACTTCATGGAATTTTCATTGTCTATGAGATGAGGAAATGAATCTCAAATTCCAAAGAAGCAACATTCAAAGCCTGAAAATCAACAAAAAAGGGGAAAGGATGGAACAATATTAGTGATGACTCCGACACTGAAACCAAATTAGCACAATTTGTACGAAGACTAAAGAAGGGATCCAAGCTAAAATTTAAGTACCCTCTCATTTGATTCAAATGTGGAAGAATAGGTCATTATGCTGCAAAATTTCCTCATAAACATGATAGTGATGATGAGGAGGATTCTAAAAGGATGGTGCACAAAAAGAAAGGGTATAATAAGAAGAAATTCTTCTCCACACAAGATGAGTCTTATGAAGATGAATTTTTAGTCATCAAGAAGAAATCAACTATAAATACCCCTCATCACAAAGGAGGTGTTGATGAATCATATGAAGAAAATGACTATGATGGAAGGAAAGAAGTATTATTATGGAATTCACAAATGATGATGATTCAGGACTAGAAGGTGAAGGAAATGTGGATGAATTACTAATAAGTTTCATTGAAGAAAATGAGAAATTATGAAAGAATATCATTCCTCTCAAAGTAGAAAAGGTGGAAGGAAAACGAAGAGAAGACTTCTTGAACAATAAGAAAAAAGAAAAAGAAGAAATCTGTGAAAAATATGAAGTTGAAATATTATCTCTAAGGAAGGAGTTGGAGCAAGTAAAAAGGAGTTGTAAAAGCTCTCAATCACTTGATAACATACTTAATACTCAAAAACCCTGATATTAAAAATTTGGGATCGATTTCAAATGAGAATCATCAAGTACTAAGGAAAATGAAAGAATCTATGCCGACATACTTTCTAGCCATCCAAAAGAAGATAAGTCATCTCACCAAGAACAAAGGCCCATCTCAAATCCAAGAAATTAAGGAATAGAAAATCCAAGGAAGAATGTTGATTCAAGTTATGGCTATTACAATAGGTGACAAACTATCTTTCTTGGGTATTGTTACTATTGTAAAAACTTTGTTCATCAAACTAAGCATTGCAAGGCTCATAAGAACGAAGCACTAAGATTGAAAGATCAAACAAACCAACTACGTGGTCCCAAAGAACAAGGACAAATCCAGACTTACAATTATTTTGATCCTTTGGCTAAGTTTGATCCGACTTGCTCATTATGTAATAATTATGATCATAAAGAACAAAATTTCCTACTCAAAAGAGAGGAAGATAAAAGGGTGAATCTCAATATGGATAAATGTGGGCTAGCTCTATGTGCTCATAGTAATGAAAATCATTGGTTCTTGGATAGTGGATGCTCAAGACATATGTCAGGTGACAAAAATAAGTTTGTCTCATTGAACAAAAAGAACGAAAAATGTATCATTTAGAAGTGGATCTTCTAAAATCACTGGAAAATGAACTACTGCCCTCATTAATGGAAAGGGAAAGGCTCACAATACTTTACTGGTAGAAGGGCTCAAACATGATATCTTAAGTGTTAGCCAAATTTGTGACCAAGGACATAATGTTGTATTTAATACTAGAAATTGTGAAATAAGATACTCATCCTCAGGAGAACTTGCGGAAAAAAGAGTAAGAACACTAGATAACATTTACATTCTAAGGAAAATCCAAGAAGATAAATGTTAGTTAAGTCAAACAAATGAAAGTTGGTTATGGAACAAGCGATTGGGGCATACAAGTTTTGATAAAACTTGATTAATATCAGAAACATTAATGCAGTAAGGGGCATTCCAAATATGTTCAAGCCAAATCAAGTTGTATGTGGCCCATTCCAACATGGAAAGCAAACTAGAACCAGTTTCAAGACTAAAGAATTATCAACATCAAAACCTCTGGAGATTATTCATGCAAATTTATGTGGTCCAAATAGAACTCCAACACTTTGAGTTGAAAGGTACTTTGCTTTATTTTTTGATGACTATACTAGAATGATGTGGGTGTATTTCATAAAATAAAAATCTAGAGCATTTGAATGTTTTAGGCATATTAAATCTCTTGTTGAAAATGAGAAAGATTCTAAGATTAAATGTCTTAGAATAGATAGAGGAGAATTCACTTCAAAATAATTTGATGAATTATGTAAAGTGCATGGAATTGAAAGATAAATCTGTTGCAAGAACAACCAAGAAAAATGGAGTAGTTGAAAGAAGGAACTGAACCATTCAAGAAATGGCAAGGAAAATGCTACTAGCAGCTGACTTGCAGCCAAAATTTTGGAACAAGTAGTTGAGATAGTAATTTATACCTTGAATCGAACTCAACTAAGACAAAATAATGACAAGAATCCTTATGAATTATGGAAAGGAAGACCTGCTTTAGTAAAGTACTTCATGATTTTTGGAAGCAAATGTTTCATAAAAGTCAATGATGACTCACCAAGAAAATTTGATTCTCGGGTTGACGAAGGAATATTTCTTGGATATTCTACTAGGAGCAAAGCTTACAAATTCTACAATAATCGATTATGAAAAATAGTAGAAAGCATTTATGTAAATATTTACGAAGCTCTTCCAGAATATAAAATTGAAGATCATGAAGTAGAACCCTTTCTTGAAGAAATCGAAGAAGAACCTTAAAAGGAAGAAAAAGATAAAGAACCTCAGAATGAACCTTCACAAACTCCTTCTAAGATCAAATTCCTTCAAAAAAATCATCTGAAAGAATAGATAATTGGGAATATAGATGAAGGAATTCAAACTCGAAGAAGAATGACAAGCACACCAAGAAAAGATGATGTTGCTCTCTTATCTATGATAGAACCCAAAAAAATTTCTCAAGCAAGTAAAGATCCTCATTGGATAAAGGCCATGGAAGAATAAATGTCCCAAATTGAAAATAATAAAACATGGGAGCTGGTACCTTGTCTAGAAGATAAGAATATAATTGGAACAAAATGGGTATTAAAAAACAAGATGAGTGAGGATGGACAAATAATCAGAAATAAAGCAAGGTTTGTTTGCAAAGGATACTCACAAATTGAGGGAATTGACTTTGAATAAACCTTTTCATCGGTAGCACGATTGGAAGCTATAATAATGTTTTTTTTATTTAATTGCTCGAAAGGATTCAAGGTCTATCAAATGGATGTGAAATAAAAATTTATGAATGGATAAATCAAGGAAGAATCCTACATGGAGCAACCAGAAGGGTTTGATCTAGTTGAAGGGAAAGCTTTTGTATGCAAGTTGAAAAAGGCCTGGTAAGGACTAAAACAAGCTCCTATAGCTTGGTATGCAAATTTAGATCACTAACTGCAACAAGATGTTGGAAATGTTATCATTGTTGGCAAAGAGAAAAGACAAGTAGTAGAGAGGCAGAGGCAGCAAAGAAGTAGCAAAGGCAGCAAAGAAGCATACAAGAAGCATAAGCAACAGAGAGGGCATAAGACAAGTAGCAGAGGCAGCAAAAAGAGAAGCAAAGTAGCACAAAGGTGACAGAAAAGAAGAAGAGAAAGAGAGAAGAAGGGCCATGAGACATGAAGTAGAGAGAAAGTATGCTTCTTGGAACAGAGTATAGTTGTGAGAGGGTTTGATTCCCCTTCAGGAGGAATTTGAGTTATTTGAGGAATTTGATGCAGAATGGAGGTCGAAGGAGAGAAGGCTTACTTTAGTTAGACGCAGATTAAACTGTTTAAAGGCACAGCGGAACAAGAAGTCAGTGGAACAGTGGTGAAGCCACAGTTTTTAACAAAGATAAACAAATAAAAGAAGCGAAATGAAGTTAAAATAAAGTTACACAGTGATGGCACCGAGTTACACTGAAACCCTAAATAAATCGATGGTGAAGGGAATTCATGAAGGCGGAAGTAATTTCAATGGTGCAGAAGTAATATATAAAAGAAGCTGAACTTATATATAAATATTTTGAAGAAATGAAGTTAAGTTGGAACCGTGTGTTAAAAATGGCAGAACCTTGATCAAGCGGTTAAACAGAACCATGAGCCAATGAACAGTGAAATTGGTTTTAGGTACAATCCCAGTAGTATCGCGCGGCACCGTAAGTATTAAGTGGAATTTTCAATAAAAATGTGATTCCACAGACTGGACGACGCATGTCCAAAGGCGGTTTGTAAAAACCACTTACATCGCGTGATTTCTAAGAATTAATGTCTGTACATCTAAATTACATGATAATGCGCGATGATCGTTGGATCGTCCAAGACAACGCGACACTCCATCAACTGTCGGATGTGTGTGGTGTGTTAATTGGTGGGCCCGAATAATTATCTATATGGGCACTGGCATGTTAATGTCGTGAAGACTTACGTTATGTTGTGTGGGCCCACGTACTAGTGTAATGTTGGTGGTTGGTTTTTAATTGAAGTCTGGGTTATATATATATATGGCGGACATTCATATCTGGTGGCATTTTAACTAATACGCGAAGTCCAAGTCCAAGGTTCATTGAGGTTTCTTTAACGTTGAGTTGTGGAGTATATATATATATGTTGATATATATAAGTGTGGGTCGAATAAATAGATATGTTTGAGGTTATATGAAAGAGCGAACCTTAGATTAATGAAATGCTCACCTGATTGATACCTTGGGTTTTAATAAGAGATGAGGTATTAAAATCCATGTAGATGTCAGGTTTATTAAGTTGTGGGAGCAGTGGTTATGTGCATTGACCATTGGTTAAGCAAGGTACAACCTAGGGTATAAGGGTATGGATTAAAGGAACGTGAATCCCAAATGAACATTAATGTAAGAGAGAGTGCAAATTTGGAGCTCTTAGTTATATTAGTTCGCATTTTATGAAGCAGAGTTCAAATATGGTTATTGACCATTGGAGTCAACTTATAAAAGAGTTATGCGCCGAGACTTATGTATATATGGCTTAAAATTAAAGAACAGTAGGACCCAGACTTTAATGTAATATGTCGTGTTAGTGCAGTTAACTGAAGTTTAATGGGTATAAAACATACGTGGGCCCGACTATATGAGTGCGTGGAAAGGTTGATGATGATTATTGAAGGTTTATATGTAGTTGTGGGTTGCACTTTAATTCTAGGATTGAAATAAAACGTTGACTGGATTTTATACGAAGAGCATTTTCTATGCTTTGGGGGTGTATATATATATGAAACAATATTTATATTTATATTTATTTATTTATTTATTTATATTTATATTTATATTTATATTTATATTTATATTTATATTTATATTTATATCTGTGAACAATCGCAAAGAAACCAATCGCATTGTAGTTAAAGCGGAACACTGGAACATGCCATCGAAGGATGTGATTGCGATTAATCACATCGGAAAAATTGCAAAGGAACCAATCACATCGGAGTTAAAGCAGAACATCAGAACATACCATAGAAGGATGCGATTGTGATTAATCACATCAGAACAATTGCAAAGGAACCAATTGTAATCGGAAGTATTCAGTTGTGATTAATCGCATCAAAAAATAGAAAAAGGTTCGATATTGTGGGCCCGAATACCTTGAGTCTTGTTCCAAAGTCTTGAGTGTTGATCCGAATCTTTGTGAAAGTGTAATGTATGTCGAGGTATATATATTATATGATAGCGTGAAGCTTGTATGAAATGAGTGTGGGCCATATGTGTTAACATAAGCTGCGATACATTAGATTAAAGCCCGAATGTTAGTTCGAATGAGTGTGAATTTTCCACATGATTGAATTGTGGCCTCGGATGTGAAACACTATCATATGGTGGGTTGTTAAAGTGTTAACCCACGCGAAGACTAATATCTGATATAATATATGTTAATGGACCATAGAGTCATAATTTGGCTTTATATAAAGTCATATATGCGTGAAACCAACAGTAAGAGATGTTGAGTTTTAAATGAAAGAGAAAAGACTTATATTTGATATATTATAGTTGCCAGAACATAAGAATGAAAGGGGTTATAATGCTCAGCTGCGGATAAATTGAAAGAGAAGAACCTCAGGAAAAGTGCTTCAGTTAATAAAAGAAGTTTCCGTGATAAAGGAATGAAAATGTGGGCTCGACAGGTATACATACACAGTGAACAGGAATATGCACATGAATGAATTTGACAAGTGTACAAGCACAGAAAGCAGGAGAATATGCATAACTGAAAAAGACAGTGAACAGAGTATGCAGAATAGTTACTTGATAGCTGCAGATACACAATTGCAGTGAACAACAGAGGTATGCAGAACAGTTTCTTAACAGCAGCAGAAAAGACAAAACCAGCAAAGCCAAGGGCCAGAAAATGGGCTGAGTGAAATTGTTTTTATGTAACTAAAAATGTGAATGTAAATTTTGTAATTGATTTTATATTGTTTGTGATGCATTGGAAAGTTTCCGGAGGAAAACAAAAATCCCACTGTAATATTGAAATTAGTACATATAGTTATATTTTTCTGAGTGAGCTGGTAAAAGAAATGAGAAGGCAAAAGGAAAAGAGGTATGGTTGTCCATTTTGAATTACCTATGGAATGCTACCAGTCATACGGAAATCTCTATAAATGATATCACCTTGATATGCATAGAGAGGTTAGAGAGGTTGGAGAATGGGGAATTGAGGCAGAGAAGATAAGAAGAAGGAGGAGCAGAACGAGATGCTGTGAAGGGTTAGAGAATGCAAAAATGGAGCTGAGCAGAGAATAAGGAGGAGCTAATAGAGAATCCGAGAAGATGCAGAGATGATGCAGGGTAGATATGAGGACTGATGGACAATAGAAGAGAAGGTACAGAACAGAGCGAATATCCAAGGTAAATCAACAAGTGTTTTTTCTTTTGAAAGAGTGATGAAGTTGGAGCTTCCCTATCAAGTTGTAGCTTGATAGATGTCAGTTGTAGCTGACTGAGGTAGGAGCCTCCTGTAGGTTTGTGCCTGCAGAAAATAGATGGAAGTTGATTCTTCCACATCAAGTTGTAGCTTGATAAAATGTCAGTTGGAGCCTCCTGTAGGTTGGTGCCTATAGAAAACTGACAGGATTTGGAGCTTCCTTGCAAGTTGTAGCTTGCAGAATTGAGGTAGGAGCCTCCTGTAGGTTGGTGCCTACAGAAAATCAGCGGTGAGAGGGAGTTGGAGCTTGCCTTTACATCACAACAATAATAAGATGTGGTTTTCTCCCTTTATGGGTTTCCACTTATATCTGGTGTCTCTATGCATGATGTTTATGTGTTGATATGGTTTATCTAATATGCTTAATACTTGTTGCTCTCATATTAAGTCTGTTGTTACATTATCTTAATACTTGCTGCTCACATTCTAAGATTACTCACATATTAAGTTTAACATGAAATGAAGGTGTAAATAAGTTTTAATGGAAAAATTTTAAGAGTCCATGAATGTGTTAAACTGATTCACCCCCCCTCTCAGTTTACCTAAGGGTTTAGCAATTGGTATCAGAGCAGGTTCCTTTGGTGCAAGCCTAATAGCTTGAAGGAGATCTGGTTGAATCATGGACTATCAAAATGTACCTGTGTTAAGTACAACAAACTTTCCTAAATGGAGAGATAAGGTTAAAACAGGTTTAATGGCATATGAACCTAAGGTATGGAAACTTGTATGTGATGGTTACTGCACAGACTCTCCCTCGGTGCAAGAACAACATAGGAATGCCAAGGAAAAATGTGTGATATTCAACAGTCTTCATAACAAGGATCTTGAGTTAATAATGGATTTAATCTGGGATAGATTTCATTTCATGCATGGAGTAGACACTAAGGACTGCACTGTCAAGAAGGAGAAGAGAATTAAGAAGAATAAAAATTCATGTCAACAGGAAAATGTTCAATCAAATGAGGTACCTGCTAGTGTGATTGGAAGTAAGAACCATGAAGAAATTGCAACTGAGTAAAAATCCAAACTCGACACAACCTTGATTGAAATAGAAATATTGAAGAATGAAAACAAAGACCTGAAGACATTGGTGCAAATATGTGATGATAAAGAATATGAAGATAAGAAAGAAATTATTGGCCTGGAGACACAACTTGAAGAAGCAAAGAAAGTAGAAGACACTCTGCTGGAACAAATGAGAGAGAAAAGTCTTGAATGTGAAAAATTAGAAGAAGAAGTTGTGTGCCTAAGAAAGAAATTAGAAAAATCCCAAAGAGAATTATTAATGAATACACCTACAATGAAAAGCTCTAAACAGTTGGACACGATATTAAATGCTCAAAGGTCACCACTCATAAAGGCTGGTATAGGATATGAAGGAGAAACCAGTAAGTCCAAGGTAGAAGATAACAGGAAAATCATCTTTGTAAAAGCTGTAAAGGAAAATGAAGCAGCTCAGAATATTCCCATAGAAGAAGAAGCCAACAAGAACAAGATTTGTAAAGAAACAAACAGATTCAAGCAGCAACATGAAAGGACAGATTATGAAAGGATGAAGCAGTCAGCTGAAAAAGGCTCATACACTCTTGATTATGAAGTGAATAAATTTGGAAGATGTCAAATGAGGTTCTTTCCTCCTATGAAAAATATCACATGTTTTTCTTGTCATAAACCAAGACATATTGTAGCATATTGCAAGACAAAGCAAATCTAGTCCAACCAACAAAGGATGCAACAAAAGAGAAGAATCCCTCAAGCAAACAAATGGAAAATACAATCTTTCACCAGGTACAAAAATCATTTCCATGGCTACTGTTATGCATGCAGTGAATTTGGACATAAATTTGTTGAATGTAAATTATGTTAAAAAAGGGGAATAAAATATTATACATCAGCTCAAATGTATTTTGATAAAATAAGATGTTATGTATGCCTCAATCTTGGTCACAAATAAAAGGACTGTAAACTGCCATATATGTTAAAGAACTCTAGACAGATGATGGAATCAAGGAAAATCAAACAAAACTATGAATCTAAAATAAGTGCAGACAATATGATGAATCTCAATAAAGTATGGAAGGAAAAGAGAAATGGGGAGCCTATTATCTCAATAACATAATGAAAACATCATAGTCTCAGGGGGAGCTGCTCTAGGAAGCAAAGCAAATATCCATCCAATGATAAATATGAAGCAACATCCCAGGGGGAGAGTAGTTCATAAATAGTCCCCTCAAAAGTAATCTAAGAAGAGCTCCATGTAATGAGAACAACTCTAAGATCAGGAAGGGAAAGGAAATTCCTATAACAAAGAACTATTGAGGAAGAAGATGATCTGAAGCATTCAATAGCTGACAGAGTGATGGAAGAAGAGAAGGTAGCAAGAAACCATGGTAGTAGAGAGAACTTCAGCCATGAATATGAAAGCTAAGAAGATATCAGCACATTAAGTGATGATCACATTGTGCATTATACTGCTAGAATTAACAATGAATCACATTAATAAGGATGAGTAAGAAAAGTGCCTATCATCATTTCATTACATCTTTCATCTATGAAAAGTCCCCTTGGAGGAATGCAGTTAAGTGAGTAATAAATATTTGAGTAATCAGCCCATGAAGATTCCTAGAAAATAAATTGAAGATGCCTTCCCAAAGATCTTTATATTAAGACTGTTGAATTGATTTTTAAAGCAGCAATGATTCTAGAGCAGTCTTAGAAAGGAAAATGTACTGACATTTCTTTGAACGGAATGATAGATTAAGAAAATGGTTAATGATGCCAAGATCAAATTTCAAGATATTGATGACTGTTGGTGTGAACAGTGGAAAGCTCAATAGTAGAATTCATGAAGGATGTCTTAATCATGGGTTAATGTGCAAACTAAAGTGAAATCTCTGCATGGTTTATCAAAGTAGTATCAATTGGCAATTAGGTACAATAATCATGCCTATCAACCGAATACCAGGTGTTATCAGTGGAGTAGAAATATGGTACAGGTCCTCAGGATCAAAGGATTATGGAAAAAGTACATCAAGGTAGTATTCCCAGCGTTATCTACATTCAGCATGAAAAGGTCAGTAGCAGTGCTAAAAGATCATTATCTTGTTTACACTTGAAGTATTATTTTGAGCATTGAAGCAGTATTCTTTATATATATAATTGCATGCCTTCCTGAAGTCAGTTCTTATATATCTTCAAGGCCTCTTCCTTAAGATCAGTCATAAAACTGTGTGAAGTTTGTTTGTTGAGTTTTCAATTAAACATCTTGAATATGCTTTTGTGGAAGATCATCTTGATAGAACAATCAAAGTATCTGAAGCATAGAGGACTAGTGGCGATTACCATTTGAAGCTCAAAATTTTTTTTAATTCATCTAAATCCTACTTCAGCACAAAGGATTTGCTAGTAATTCACCTTTAAAGAGAGATTGATCATTGACATACATACCTCCTTATGTCATAAAGAAAACTGCATGATTTATAAGTGAGACTGACCAATACATTGAAGGGCTTATTTTGAAAGTACAGTGTGCAAGTAGTAAAAGTCATTTGGCCTCTCATATTGAAAGATATTGCCTAATCTCACAATAAGTTGTAAACTCTGGTTTGATTCATTGTTCACATCAGCAACAAGAACATTTCAGTCTTTAAAAGTAATATCCTTGTGAGCATCCTAGCTCATATCACCACCAACAAGCAGGAAAGGTGAACCTCAACTATAAAAGGATATATTGGCGTCATCATCATAATTGAATAGGTGTGGTATTTCAGATGAGTATTGCAGAAGAAGACATATTTCAACTACAAGGGTTATGGGCCTACAACTTCCTCAACATATATAGATTTCTGATGAAAATCATACTAGAGAGAAGTATATTTGAAGCATTCTCAGTATTTTATTTTCTTTGTTTTGTCCAAGAAAGCATCTTAGATTATATGAGTTTGATTATATAGAATTGTTCTATCATCACCTACACTCTATACAAGTGCAAGGAGTCTATGCTTTGGGATTGTATCAACTTATAGTGTATTTCAAGTTCAATAATCCTCAAAAGTGTTATCTCAACCACTCTTGTACACCAGTTTGGAGCTGCAGGGTACAAAGTCAAAAGAAGAAGGCCTAAACACATCCTAGAAAGAGAAAATGAAGAGATAGAATCTACACTGAGAGATGTGCAACCCTTTTCCATTGATGTCAAAGGGGGAGGAAAAGCAAGAAAGGGTCTTCTAAAAGGCAAGCAGAGGAAGTGTATTTCCATCAATGCCAAAGGGGGAGACTGTTGGAAATTTTGTCATTGATGGCAAAGAGAGAAGACAAGTAGCAGAGAGGCAGAGGCAATAAAGAAGTAGCAGAGGCAGCAAAGAAGCATACAAGAAGCAGAAGCAGCAGAGAGGGCATAAGACAAGCAGCAGAGGCAGCCAAAAGAGAAGCAAAGTAGCACAAAGGTGACAGACAAGAAGCAGAGAAAGAGAGAAGAAGGGCCATGAGACATGAAGTAGAGAGCAAGTATGCTTCTTGGAACAGAGTATAGTTGTGAGAGGGTTCGATTCCCCTTGAGGAGGAATTTGAGTTATTTGAGTAATTTGACGTAGAATGGAGGTCGAAGGAGAGAAGGGTTACTTCAGTTAGACGCAGATTAAACTGTTTAAAGGCACAACAGAACCAGAAGTCAGTGGAACAATGGTGAAGCCACAATTTTTAACAAAGATAAACAAATAACAGAAGAGGAATGAAGTTAAAATAAAGTTACACGGTGATGGCGCTGAGTTACACTGAAACCCTAAATAAATCGATGGCGAAGGGAATTCAAGAAGGCGGAAGTAATTTTGGTGGTGCAGAAGTAATATATAAACGAAGTTGAAATTATATATAAAGGCGCTGAAGAAATGAAGTTAAGTTGGAACCATGTGTTAAAAAGGGCGGAACCTTGATCAAGCGGTTAAACGGAACCATGAGCCAATGAATAGTGAAAGTGGTTTTAGGTACAATCCCAGCAGTATTGCGCGGTGCCGTAAGTAGTAAGTGGAATTGTCAATAAAAATGCGATTCCACAGACTAGACGATGCGTGTCCAAAGGCGGTTTGTAAAAACCACTTACATCGCGTGATTTCTGAGAATTAACGTTTGTACATGTAATTACGCGATAATGCACGATTATCATTGGATCATCGAAGACAACGCAACACTCCATCAGCCGTCGAATGTGTGTGGTGTGTTAATTGGTGGGCCCAAATAATTATCTATATGGGCGCTGGCATGTTAATGTCATGAAGACTTACGTTATGTTGCGTGGGCCCACGTACTGGTGTAATGTTGGTGGTTGGTTTTTAATTGAAGTCTGGGTTAAATATATATATATATGGCAGACATTCATATCTGGTGGCATTTTAACTAATACGCGAAGTCCAAGTCCAAAGTTCATTGATGTTTCTTTAACGTTGAGTTGTGGAGTATATATATATATATATATATATATATGTTGATATATATATAAGTGTGGGCCGAATAAATAGATATGTTTGAGGTTATATGAAAGAGCGAACCTTAGATTAATGAAATGCTCGCCTAATTGATACCTTGGGTTTTAATAAGAGACAATGTATTAAAATCCATATAAATGTCGGGTTTATTAAGTTGCGGGAGAAGTGGTTATGTGAATTGACCATTAGTTAAGCAAGGTATAACCTAGGGTATAAGGGTATGGATTAAAGGAACATGAATCCCAAATGAACATTAATGTAAGAGAGAGTGTAGATTTGGAGCTCTTAGTTATATTGGTTCGCATTTTATAAAGCGGAGTTCAAATATGGTTATTGACCATTGGAGTCAACTTATAAAAGAGTTATGCGCCGAGACTTATGTATACATGGTTTGAAATTAAAGAACAGTAGGACCCAGAATTTAATGTAATATGTCGTGTTAGTGCAGTTAATTGAAATTAAATGGGTATAAAACATATGTGGGCCCGACTATATGGGTGCATGGAAAGGTTGACGAAGATTATTGAAGGTTTATATGTAGTTGTGGGTTGCACTTTAATTCCAGGATTGAAATAAAACGTTGACTGGATTTTATACGAAGAGCATTTTCTATGCTTTGGGGGTGTATATATATATGAAACAATATATATATATATGTGAAAAATCGCAAAGAAACCAATCGCATCGGAGTTAAAGCGGAACATTGGAACATACCATCGAATGATGCGATTGCAATTAATCGCATCAGAACAATTGCAAAGGAACCAATCACATCGGAACAATTGCAAAGGAACCAATCGCAATCGGAAGTATTCAGTTACGATTAATCGCATCAGAAAATAGAAAAAGGTTCGATATTGTGGGCCTGAATACCTTAAGTCTTGTTCCAAAGTCATCAGTGTTGATCCGAATCTTTGTGAAAGTGTAATGTATGTCGAGTTATATATATTATATGATAAAGCAAAGCTTGTATGAAATGAGTGTGGGCCATATGTGTGAACATAAGCTGCGATACATTAGATTAAAGCCTGAATGTTAGTTCGAATGAGTGTGAATTTTCCACATGATTGAATTGTGGCCCCGGATGTGAAATACTATCATATGGTGGGTTGTTAAAGTGTTAACCCACGCGAAGACTGATATCTGATATAATATATGTTACCGGACCATAGAGTCATAATTTGGCTTTATATAAAGTCATATATGCGTGAAACCAACAATAAGAGATGTTGAGTTTTAAATGAAAGAGAAAAGACTTATATTTGATATATTATAGTTGCCGGAACATAAGAATGAAAGGGGTTATAATGCTCAGCTGTGGATAAATTGAAAGAGAAGAACCTCAGGCAAAGTGCTTCAGTTAATAAAGGAAGTTTCCGTGATAAAGGAATGAAAATGTGGGCTTGACAGGTATACATACACAGTGAACATGAATATACACAGGAATGAATTTGACAGGTGTACAAGCATAGAAAGCAGGAGAATATGCAGAACTGAAAAAGACAGTGAACAGATTATGCAGAACAGTTAATTGACAGCTGCAGATACACAATTGCAGTGAACAGCAGAGGTATGCAGAACAGTTTCTTAATAGTAGCAGAAAGACAAAACCAGCAAAGCCAAAGGCCAGAAAATGGGTTGAGTGAAATTATTTTTATGTAACTAAAAATGTGAATATAAATGTTGTAATTAATTTTATATTTTTTGTGATGCATTGGCAAGTTTCCGAAGGAAAACAAAAATCCCACTGTAATATTGAAATTAGTACATATAGTTATATTTTTCTGAGTGAGCTGGTAAAAGAAATGAGAAGGCAGAAGGCAAAGAGGTATGGCTGTCCATTTCGAATTACCTATGGAATGCTAACAATCATATGGAAATATCTATAAATTATATCACCTTGATATGCATAGATAGGTTAGAGAGGTTGGAGAATGGGGAATTGAGGCAGAGAAGATAAGAAGAAGGAGGAGCAGAACGAGATGCTGTGAAGGGTTGGAGAATGCAGAAATGGAGTTGAGTAGAGAAGAAAGAGGAGCTGATAGAGAATCCAAGAAGCTGCAAAGATGATGCAGGGCAGATATGAGGACTGATGGACAGCAAAAGAGAAGGTACAGAATAGAGCTCATATCCAAGGTAAATCAGCAAGTGTTTTTTCTTTCGAAAGAGTGAGGAAGTTGGAGCTTCCCTATCAAGTTGTATCTTGATAGATCTCAGTTGTAGTTGAATGAGGTAGGAGCCTCCTGTAGGTTGGCACCTGCAGAAAATATATGGGATTTGGTGCTTCCACATTAAGTTGTAGCTTGATAAAATGTCAGTTGTAGCTGACTGAGGTTGGAGCCTCCTGTAGGTTGGTGCCTGTTATAGCATCATTTCTCACCTTCATATGATTCATGATTGCTTTTATGGCTTTGGGCACCCATTCCTATAGACTTGGACCAAATTCACTAAAAAACAGTGTAAAAATCCCCATACGCGGTTATGCCCAGACTTTTCCGCGTGTATACGAGAGTCCACATGCACTTTTCCGCGTATGCCATTAAAATCATTAAAAAATATATAAAAATTCCCTATTTTCGGGCTGGGTTGATGGGTACTCTGGTAGTTCAACCACCCTAGCACGTGGCCAACTGTTTCCAACTGTTGAAACTACTTTGAGGGAGTATAAAAGCCCCTCATGTGTATGGCCTAAGGGAGAGAGAGAAATTATTGATATTATACTCTGTTGGTATTCCCTATCCAAGTTTGAATTCCCGTGCCTCCTGCACTTCCCAGTTCATTACAGGAAACCCTTGTTTCCTGGAGATGCTCATCTCTTTATATGTCATCTCGTATGCACCAGTTCGGAAGGAATCTTAGCGAGGCAAGGGTGGGACGGATCCGGACGACGGTCTGCTCGAAGATCGTGGAAGGATTCAGGTGATCTCTCCACTCGTTATTTCTGTACATGCTATTTATAATATAGAAGAACCATCTTGTTCCCAAAATATACGTGTTAGTGTCCGCTTGCATATATGAGAATATTGTTATTTAAGCATTTATTATGGTTTATCTAATGTTTCATATGGATTTCACTAACATTTAGAGTAGATATATGCTGTACAACCAGTTCTTCGTGCTTGTTTCTTCTTGTCTTTCAGGTTAAGAAGGAAGGACGGTTGCTGGGGGTTTGGACCCCGCGGGATCTGCTTCAACCGTAGGACCTACGGGTAATTTCCTCGATCTACTCTATTTAGTTTTTCATGAACATGTATGGTTGTGTGAGTCCTTCTTAAGTAGCATGCCCTGCTCTGTGGAGGTTGTAACCCAACGAACCTCTAGGGTGATTTTCCCTGAAACAGAACTGGCGACTCCACTGGGGATCGCATTCTTGTGATTCCCCTGTTGGGTGGTTTCAGCTGTTTGATAGGTTTCCAACAGTTTTAACTTTTATTTCCAGTCCAGTTTACTCTTTCTCAATCAGACTGAAGTCCTGGTTTCTTATCCAGGCTTGATCCTTTTTGTTTTTCATTATCTACCTTTATATACGTGGGTTTGTCTGCACACAGTCGTGTATACACGCATTTTTTGTTACAGGGAGTCGCGTATACGCGGGTTTCCTTTAGCACAGTCGTGTATGCACGCTTGTTGCTAAACTGTGAAGTTGCGTATACCTAGGCAGATTTTGAAATTTTGGATTTCTTGACTTTTTAGTCCTTTCTGTCTGTGGAGACCTGTTCCTGCAGTGTCTTTGTACTCTCTGGATTGTGAAGAAAGTGGTCTTTGGTCTTTTCTCTCTCTTGTTTGATCGAAAACTAGTCTTTTTGGCAAAGTGTTGTTTCTGGTGCTGGCACTTCTGGTTCGAGTACCAAGATATCTTTCTGGGGATTCTTGGCTGTTCTGATTCATCAGAACAGAGAGCTCCTGCTCATTTACTCATTCCTATCTTTGTGTTTCGCTTTGCACTACGATTTTTCCCTGTTTCTTGGTTGGTTTTCTTGAGTTCAGTCGGCTAGGTCTTGTTGCAACTATTTGAAGAGTCTTTCTAGGTTCTTTGAAGTTTTTGTTTGCGGCAAGGTTGTACTATTCTTCTAGGCTGAGTGGCTGAGTTTTCTTGTCTTCTTTTGCTCATATTGATCTTGCTACGAGTTAGCCCTATAAGATTTGGAGCATTTTTGAAGTTTTTGCTTGGAATTCAGTGTTGTTTGGCTTGGGATTTTATAGTTTTGCTTGGTCTTTTCGAACTCATCCCTTATAAAACTCAAAAGCTCAAAAAACATTTCGCTTTGTTATTTGCTTTTGTTTTTGCATTTTTGTTTTCATTTCTTTGTATCTTTTGAAGCTTTGTTGAGGTTTCTGGCCTTTGGATTTTGACTCGATTTTGGAAAGGAATTGTCATCGATTTCTTACCTTGGTTTTTAAGTTTTTGGTGTCTTCATATAAAGAGTTCTTGATTTTGGGAACTAGCTTTCTGGACAACCAAAAAGAGTTAAAACTGAAGGAATTTTGGGAAATTTCACTCTGCTTTTGGAGATTTTGCATCAGGTGCACTTAAGCATTTAGTCATTTTCATAGTTTTTGTGAGTGTGAGTTTGTTATCTGAAAAGAAAAATACAATTTTTAATCTCGTAGAACCTGTATAGAAGTTGCTTTTCATCGAAAGACAATAACTGCATTTGCATGTAGTTTGGTTTTTATTAATTTCTTTCTGCGTCAAAACACCATAAGTTTCATTTCCACATCCTTTTGACTTAACATAACAGCCCATTACAATAAGCGATTTAATTTAAAATCAACTAGCAAATTTTCTAAGTGTCATACACCAACTAGCTAGGTTGTAGGGCCTTGGAATAGGTGAGTGGAGAGTTAACTCTCCAAGGCCGCTCAAACAAAACATAGAAGTTGATTAATTGAGCGAAATCCAACTCCGTTAGGTGGACCGGGAAAGCTCTCCTCCAGAGAGTCAAGCGCGAGGGGAAGTGAAGGCCGAGAAGAGAGATACCCCCTCTCTGATTTGCTGAATCTGACCTCAAGACCGTTCCGCTCGGCTTCTGACATGGATTGGTGCCCATAGTTGCCACTCCTAGGTTCCACATAGGTGACTGCGGGGGGGAATACCCGTGGTACCTGAGGCAGACGTCGCATCACTTTCAGCAGTACTTCTGGGGGGTGCCCTTGCGAAGCTTGGGTGCTTGAGCCAGCAAAGGCTATTGTTAGGAGGTCGGCGTAACTGTTTCTGATACCTTCGCTAGTAGGCCTAGGCCGTAATTATCCCAGACTGCTTTCGGGAGGTCCTATATTTTTCGCTTTCTTGTATTTTGGTGTCTGGTCCTCATCACCCGGAGCGGAAATACTTGAGGGTTGTTTGCTTGACTGTATCTCAGGGATTTTTCTTATAGTGAGTGCTCTTTTCTCCTAGCTTGCTTAGCTTTATATTTTTTGAGTCTAATTAAAATTTGCTAAAGTGGCTGATCAAGCGCCTCGTCGATCGAGGAGAATCCGGGGGTTATCTCCCGAGAGTCCAGAGCCTTCTTCAAGAAGGCGTAGGAGTGATTTAGCAGGTGGTTACCACCCTGTGGCGTCTGACGCAGTGGAGAGAGATCCTCCACAAGGGTCTGAAGGTTTCATAGCTGATTATGGTGTCGGTTCCGAGAGGAGCGTTCCGCTCACCTCGCGAGTTTTATTTCCTCAGGAAGAAGATTTTCAAATTGAAGAAGTACCTGAACCTCCTGCGTCAGGTCCATCTCCTCTTCCTCCTGATTATTTGTTCATTGTTCAATACATCGGACCTGAGTCAGAGAGACCAGAAGATCTTCTGTATCATTCATACCTTTCGATGTCCACGACTGGGAACGCGGCTTCTGTTGTGAGCGTTGCAGGCATTCAGACTCCTGCTTCTGTTGAAGGAGGGGGCACTATTGCTTTATCTTTGATTGCCTCTAGTGCTGTTTTGTTTGGCTCTGGCTTCACCCAAGCACAGGCTTCTCAATCTGGTCCCTTCTGTTTCAGAATGCCCACTAGTGGGATTCCTTCTTTTTCATTTTCCACTGCTGCAGTTGGATCTACACCCATGTCTTCCATGGCTAGTGGATCGGCTTCTTTTCAGGGTTTCCCCTTTGGAACTGGGCACATTCCTAGTTCCAATCCTTCTTTAGGGTCCTTTCCGTTTACTTCTCAGACCCAGAGTTTCAATCCTTGGTCTGGAGGTCAGAATTCGACCACTTTTACAGGATGGAACCCTGTATTCACTACAGTGGGGGTACGGAATCAGTTTTACACTGGTCACCAAGGGAATACTTCTTTCCCTTCGTCGAGTGCTTATCAAAACTTTTCTCCTCTTTCTAATGTCTGGAATCCCTATCAGGGGCTTTCCTCTTCATTTCATACTTGAGCGGGGGGAACTGGTCTGGGCTTTAGTAACTCTGCGTTGGGAGGAGGTTCTTCTCCTTTTTCTACAAGTCCTTTTTGGCAACCTGGTGCCTCATCAAATCCAGGGTATTCTTTTCAGAATGTTGGGAATCCATCCCATCAAGGATGGAATCCTCAGGCTCCGCCTCGCTTACCTTTTCTGGCAATGTTAAACTTGCCAGATCTGTCGAAGTTGACTAATGATCCGATTCGTTATAGTCCGGGGTGGCCTCCGGTTCCCACCAAACTTCCTTCTGACATTCCAAAGTTTGAAGGCAAGAATGGAGAAGATCCGGCTGACCACATCACTACCTTCCATTTATGGTGTTCTTCGAACTCCCTGATCGATGATTCGATTAGGTTGAGATTATTTCAACGCACCCTAACTGGAAACGCCGCCAAATGGTATATTGAGCTAACTGGGGGAAGTTTTGCTACATTTGGAGAACTGGTTGTTACATTTCTGAACCATTTTCAGTTGCCTGTCCGATATGACGCTGGGACTGAACTCCTAGCTAATTTTAAGCAGGACGAAGCAACCCACATTTCTGATCACATTCAGGAATGGAGGAGAAGGAAGAGGCTTATTAGAGCTCATATTCCAGGAGAATTCCTTTTGGAATGGTTTCTGAAATCCCTGCAGTCAGATATTTCGAAAGATGTATCCCTTTCTGGGGTATTTTCCAAGGAGCAGGCCATTTTCAGGGCCCAGTAGCTGGAACTGATCTATTCTCAGTCTGGAGTCCTCCATAAATATCTGCCCAATGCTCCTCGCTCCAAATTAGATTTATCTAAAACTAAGCCCGGTCCTCATGGTGACGAACTGATTGGATCGATCAATAGTGGTGCAACCAGCCTGCTTACTCAATTGCAGCAGTTGTCTTTACAATCTGCTCCTTCTGGTCAGGCTATGCCTGCTGAGTCATTGCCTTCCCAGTCTTTGTCCATAAATGTTGTCCAAGCTTCTAATCCCAAAGGAAATCAACAATCTGATGGGAAGAAGAAGGGACGAAATAACAAGAAGAAGGGCAAGAACGGGAAGGGTAATGCGAATAAAACCAACGAGCATGTTGGTGAGGGTCCAAAGGAGAAGAAGAAAGTGAAGTTTCCATGCAAGTTGTGTACTGGAGACCATCTCACGCACCTTTGCCCTAAAATTCAGGATGCGTAGCGCTTGTTAGCCCAGCAGGGTTCTTCTAGTTCCCAGGCTGTGTTAACAAACCCTTTTCCCCAAGGGCAACAATTAGTTTTTGGCGCGAATCGAAATCCTGGGGCTTCCTCTAGGGGCACCCAGGAAGGGGAAATTCCATCGAACATTTTCATGATGAGTACTCACGCGGATATCGCTACGAGATCCCGTGATTATGGTGGAGAAGAGTCTTCGAAAGCTAAGAATACTCCTGATGCTACTGAGCCGCTTCACATTACGAAGCCTACTATTGAGTCTATGCCTCGGATGCCCAAAGCATCTTCTAAGCGATCAACGATTAATCCAAATGCTAGGGCTGCCTAGAACTACTCGATTGTGGAAGATCTGGCGCAGAGTCCTTGTGCTATGTCGGCTTTAGAGGTACTCCAGTCTTGTCCGGCTCAGCGCAGTGCTTTTCTCACTGCCATTGGGGCTATTGATCCAAAAAATTCTCTTCTGATTACTTTTGATATGACTAATTTTAAGAAGAGACTTCCCCATCACATGGCTTTTCATATTAAATCATCGTATCGGAAGTGTAATATCTTTCGAACGGTTGTTGATGAGGGTGCTTCCACATGCGTGATGTCTCTCACATGTTGGAAGACAATTGGATCTCCCAAAGCTGTTCCATCTACCACTCTTCTGACTGCGTTCGATGGTCATTCTCACAGGCCCCATGGTATTGTCCCAGCTTTGCCCATCTGTGTTGGGGGAAAAACTATCAATATAGAGGTTGAGGTAGTTGATGCAAGCTTGGACTACAACCTTCTGTTGGGGAGAAACTGGATTTATGAGATGGATGCCATTGCATCCTCATTATTTCGGATTATATGTTTCCCCCACGAAGGGAGGATTGTTACAGTGGATCAACTGGACTGTCCTCCTGTAGACCCGAATGCGTCTACTGACTCATCTGTTCCTAAGTTGGATAATACTAAGGCGCCTGTTGAGAATTTAGGAGTTGGAATGTATTCTTCCTTGATGGGTACTTTCAATATTCCTCCTCCTACGGTTCATATTAATGCAATTTCATCCTCCAAGGCTCCTCTTCGAAGAGAGTTCTTCAGAACTCATTATTTTTCGGACCCTTGGACCTTACCTTCCCCTACAGCCACATTAGCGGAAGGTCAAGTGGGTGGAATGGCATTTCCGATGTCTGCAGCTGAGATTTCTTATTAGTCTATTGTTGACTCTGCAGAATCCAGTCCAGCTCCTCTTTCGCCGGAAGAGTTGGATGGAGATGTGGCTTCGGCTTGGACGCTTAGTTCTTCTTCAGCCCAGGATTGCCTTGACACCACTCTTCCATCTGAAGAGGCCATCCTGGAAGCCATGACTGGTATAGATAGACCATGGGATGATTTGCATCATCGGTCTTATTTTTTACCTGACTTGAGTGAAGTTGAAATGAGTTTTCCAAGTCCTCCGTCTCCTGGTCCTGTTCACCCAGTCTTGAACCCTTTAGCACCAACACAAGTTTATGCTGAAGGGAACATGGCTGTGATTTCTCATACTATCCCGGTGAACATTTCTAGGGATCCCAATATTATTGAGAATGTCTTCATCGGAGCTGAATTTTCCCGTGAAGAGATTCAAATTTACACCGAGCTCTTTAAAGAGTATAGGGATGTATTCGCTTGGTCTTATGAGGAAATGCCTGGAATAGATCCATCTATTGTCCAGCATGAGATCAAGACTTATGAGAATGCTAAGCCGGTGAGGCAAAAACTTCGTCCGGTCAATCCTAGGAAGGCAGTAGCTATCAAAGCTGAGGTTGAGAAGCTGCTTAAGGCGGGATTCATTTTCCCTGTTCCTTTGACTGAATGGGTTTCAAATCCCGTTCCCGTAGATAAAAAGCAAGGAACGCTTCGAGTTTGCATCGATTTCAGAGACCTAAATAAAGCATGTCCTAAAGATAATTACCCCACACCATTTATCAATCAGATCATTGACGAGTGTGCCAGTAATGAGATTTTCTCCTTCATGGACGGTTTCTCCGGATATAATCAGATTACTATCCGTCCTGAAGATCAGCATAAGACTACCTTTATTTGTCCCTGGGGTACTTTTGCATACAATAAGATGCCTTTTGGTCTTAAAAATGCTGGGGCTACCTTTCAGCGGGCCATGTCATATGCCTTCCACGACATCAAAAAGATTATCAAGGCGTACTTGGATGATTTAGATGCTCATTCTCGAAAGAGGATGGATCATCCTGCTCACCTCCAGCAAATATTTGAAAGATGTCGTTTCTATAAGATTAGATTGAATCCAAACAAGTGCGTTTTCGCGGTTACATCCGGCCGGTTATTGGGATTCATTGTGTCTAGAGAAGGGATTAGGGTAGATCCCTTCAAGGTTGAGGCAATACTTCGGTTGCCTCCCCCGTCCTCTATCCGTCAGCTTCAAAGTCTACAAGGAAAGTCTAATTTTCTTCGGAGATTTATCGTAAATTATGCTGAAGTTACAAAGGGATTTATGAGATTGTTGAAGAAGGGAGTTTCTTTTCTTTGGGACGACTACGCTCAACGCTCATTCGATGCTTTGAAGAAAGCATTGACCTCTGCTCCTTTATTGAGTCCACCTGATTATAGCAGGGATTTCCTTTTGTATCTGGCAGCAGCAAAATCTACTATTGGTATGGTTCTGGTTCAGGAAGATGATGCTCTTGTAGAGCATGTTATATACTACCTTAGTTTAGGCTTGGTAGTACCTAAACTCTGGTACACTCCGATAGAAAAGTTAGCTTTAGCAGCAGTTCATGCTGTGCAGCGACTCCGGCATTACATTATTCTGCGGAAAACTTATGTTTTGGTAGTAGCCAATCCATTTCAATTTGTCCTCAGTAGGCGAGTGATTGGGGGCAAATACAATAGATGGATTGTGATTTTGCAGGAATTTGATCTTGAGTTTATGTCTGCCAAATCCAAGAAATCATTAGTTTTCGCGGAATTGATCTCCGAGTTGCCCTGTGGGGAAGAGATGATCTATGATGAATCCTTTCCGGATGAACATTTGTTTCTTATCTCTTCACAGGATCCTTGGTATGGAGATATAATTGTGTATCTTCAGACTGCGAAGTTTCCCTCTACTTTTTCGAAAGATGAGCGTCGTAAGTTGCATCACTTGGCCAAGAATTATTTGATTATTGGTGATGCTTTATACCGTCAAGGGGTTGATTCAATCCTGAGACGCTGCTTAACTCTCGAAGAAGCTGAGGCTGTGCTGAATGATTCTCACAGTGGAGCTTGTGGGGGTCATTTATCTGGGCTTGCTACAGCCCAAAAAATCTTGCGTGCTGGGTACTTTTGGCCCTCGATTTTCAAGGATTGTATCGAATCAGTCAAAAAGTGTCATCCGTGTCAAGTCTATACTCGAAAAATGTGCGCTCATCCAGCTCCGCTTTTTCCAGTCATTACTGTCGGTCCCTTTACAAAGTGGGGAATTGATTATACTACTTGTAACCCGCCTTCGGCTAAAGGTCACAAGTATATTATTGTAGCAGTAGACTACTTTACGAAGTGGGTCGAGGCTATGCCTACTTTTGGGAATGATGGTGAGACTGCAGCTCTTTTTCTTTTCAACCAGGTTATTGCTCGTTTTGGTATTCCTAGAGAGATTGTCACTGATCATGGCAGTCATTTTCAGAATAGCATGATGGCTGAGTTGGCTCTCAAATTGGGTTTCCGGCAAGAGCATTCATCTCCGTATTATCCTCAAGCCAATGGGCAAGTGGAAGCCGTGAATAAATCCTTGAAGACAATTCTTCAAAGGAAAATTGATAAAGCTAGATCCAACTGGCATATTATGCTATATCCTACACTTTGGGCATACAGGACGTCAGTGAAAACTGCAACTGGCTTTACTCCGTTTCAGCTAGTGCACAGGGTGGAATCCGTATTTCCTATTGAATGCGAGATTCCTTCTCTTAAGTTAGTTGTTGAACTTCTTCCTGACACTTCTAGTCTTGAAGAACGGCTCCTTCATCTGGAACATCTCGATGAGCAGCGTCGAGATGCCGCCATGATGAATGAAGCGCATAAAAACCGAGTTAAAGTTCAGTACGATAAGGCGGTCAAACCCAGGGTTTTTTCGGAAGGTGACCTTGTTTTGGTCTATGCCCAAGAAAAAGATGCCCTGGGGGCAGGGAAGTTTAAGTCTATGTGGTATGGCCCCTATATCGTTAAAAAGGTCCTTAAGAAAGGAGCATATACCTTGGTTGATTTCGAAGGGAACGAGTTGCCGGAGCCCCGAAATGGGCTCTATTTGAAGAAGTATTATGCCTAGGCTTCGGCCTGGCATGTTGCTTTTGTATATAGTAGTTTTTGCTTTGTACATATCTGATTGATTTTCGATTTTTGATGAGTTGGTGATGTTTTGATCTGCTTTGGCAGGTTGTGTTGGATGTCATGAGTCATTTTGGTTTCGCCGATGGTGCTAGTAGACACACCCGGAACTTAGCTTCCGCGGCTTGGGTGCTTCATTATCCATCCGGTCAGCTGTTAGTATCAAGAGGGGTCTGCATTGGTCCTGCTTCCAATAATATAGCATAATACACTGCAGTTGTTTATCTACCTTCGGAGGCAATATCTTTGGGTGTTGATTCGTTGGTAGTTTTCTTGGACTCTCAACTGGTGGTGTCGCAGTTGAACAATACTTATCGGGTTCGAGATCCATTTTTATTACGGTTCTTCTTGAGGGTACGTTTGTTACAAAGATCATTTCATTTTTTAACTTTCATTCATATTCCTCGAGCTGACAATTGGTTGGCTGACTCATTAGCTAATCAGGCACTGGATTGGCATATTAATCATTCCATACAATAAAATTTAATCATCAAAAACATCATACATTTTGATACATTTATCACATCACATCAAATACCACTGTATATATATCATCAGAGTGTTCAAAAAACTTTACAAAATTTGGATCCATAAGGTCATACAAAATTTGGGCTTATGCCCGATCATGTTCAGTCTCAAAAAATAATATACAGTCATCTGATACATAATATCTATCTACTCCTGGGGTCCTTGCCCAGAAGTCGTGTTCCTATAGAACATGATCGCGGTGGCAACTCGACGGAATAACCGTACCCAGTCTCGGGGCACTCCTACCACCCGTCTCTGGACGGCTTCCGGCAGATCTTCCACGGCAGCCATAGGTATTTGGCGGGTTAACCCCTCCAAGTTCCTCTGTACAGCCTGGAGGGTCCTGTCTGAATCCACTGTATCTGCTTCGCCCCTGCGACGCTTGTGGCGCAGGAAACCCTCAGGATGAACTGGTCCAATATCTGTATAATGATCATGTTTACATTGTTAGTCATTATGAATCCAATCAAAAACGTGTTTGTTTTCATTTTTTCATACATATTTGAAAAATCCAAAAAATTATATAAGTCAAAAAAATTTGCAAACTTACCGACTGTACCCCATGTTGTGCCTGGTGGAAGAACAAGATCTGGATCTCCACGAAAGTCCATCCCGGCATAGGGATAGTCGTCCACAGCGATGATTTGTTCTCCCCACCAAAGGAAGAACTCATCATCCCAAGTGGTCCGGGGAACTTCACTTCCCCCTAATCTCTTCATCATGTCTGCCCAACGAGCAATTCTTGGATCTCTAGGGCTGTTGATGGTAGAGATGACTATGGGTCTCAATGCTGGTATCTTCTCAAAGAAGAATGTCATCAAAATTGTACCGTATCCAAAGTGTTTTGTCTTTGCTTGGCGGATTGAGGTCAATTGTTGCTTTATGTTCAGTAATAGGGCTGTGCACCAATCATATACATGAGTCAAGCATTCCACTGCTATGCTCATTTGCATCCTGGACGCTTGATGTAGGGAGGCAGATCTTGCCACTCTGCCAATGGTGAAAAGGAGGATTTTCATGTGCAAATCCCTTAAATCTTTAATTGCAATCTGAGTTCCAACTTTCTTGGAACCCTCTACGCAATACACGTGGACATAATCTTCCACGGTTAGCCCTCCCAGGGGCTTCCCGTGCAAGTCTACTGGTTCTCCCCTCTGGGAGAGTCCAGTGATGAAATATATGTCTTCCACTTCAATGCGTACTGGCATCTGATCTATCATAAAGCAGTCCTCTTCCGGTTCCCAATAATTTACGAGCATTTCTAGCAACCGGACATTGCTTTTCATATTTGGCATTTTAAAAAATTTGAGCAATCCACAATTCCGAAGAATATTTTGCGATGCTCGATCTCGCATGACTTCTTGATCAATTGCACTGTGTTCACTCTCTCTCCATGAGATTGTCATCCTATCAAAATTCAACAAATCCTTCATTAGCCATGCATTTTTCATTTGGGCCTGCGCATACGCGGATTTCTTTATGCACAGTCGCGTGTATACGCGACTTTACTGTTACCAACCCGCGTATGCGCAAGTCCGTGTTTTTTAGTAAGGGTTTTAATGGTGAAAATCACTAAATTTTAATTTATAAACGGACAAAATGATTTGCAAGGATGATTGAGGAGCCTACCTGACAAATTCGATGTGATTCGACGGTTGGTTGCTCCTGATTTGACGAAAGAAGTTTTTTGCTCCAGAGCACTTTTTTCCAAATCAGCAATGTAATAATGAACCAAATATGAGGTAATTTGTCTATTTATGGCTAAAAAGTTGAAAATTTTCGCAAAAATTTGTTATGCTTATTTTTTCGATCTATCTTAAGCTGCATAACCCGGATGCTTGGAAGTGCCCAGTTTGGTATGTTTTCAAGTACATTTTGACGAATTTGAGATTTTTCCCGGTTTTTTGATCCATGATTACTGACTCGTCACGGCAGGTATATGATCTTCACTGGCATATAGGTTAGGGAAATCACTTTCCGCTGCATCTTGCATACTAGCCTCCATACTGATCACTTGCCATAGGGTCGATCCCATCAGGTCATGACTATTACACCCATTTCACTCGTTGATTATTCAATCATGACTTGGTGGTAGAGCCTTCCTTTACATGGGCTTCCTAGTTAGTTCCTTGCTATCACTTGTTGCCCATGCTGCGTTTTATGTAGGCTCAGGAGTCCTCTTTAGTCCCGCCATGACTTATGTGTTGAAGCTTCATTCTTCTTCTTCCTCACTATCATTTTTCTGGCTATTACCCTAGAGGCTCCCTGGTGTCATTAAGTTGTATTACTGCATTGCATATTGGCTACTTGTTTATCCTGGCCTTTAGCCGGCTTCATTTGGACTCAATGTTTAAGCCAACTTTTGACCTTGACTATTTGTACAAGTTAACCATTGCATGCACTTAGCTATCGCGACTTGACACCCTTTTACCCATGGATGGAACATTCCTCTGAGTATCGCTTACCAATTTCCGCCACCTTGCATTGAGCATAGGATCGTTCCAATCCCAGGAACTAGTGCATCTTATTTTTGATACTCGTTCTATCCATTGTACCATAGCATTCTTTTATTCTTTTTCAGGCTTATTATATGAAAAAGACAAAAAAAATCAAATATAACAAAAAGAGCGGGAACAGGATGTATCTTCGTTGTTTTGATGGCAGTACAGAGTCAGTTTGTCGCCCTTGAACAAAGCACATATACTTATATATATTTCCTACATTTGGGATGGTTTTAGTTTTTGACCTAGGTTCAGCCTTTACCATGTTTCACTTGTCAGTCCTCCCCCGGTTGGTTACCTCTTCCAATCATATGGAGAGTTTGTTCTGCCTCCTGCATAACAGACTTATACAGTGTCACTTTTTACTGCCATGGTCATCACGAGTCATGCTTTTGTTCAAGGGAAATCTAACCAGAGTCGGCCATTCTGCGGTGTCTCTTGACTCATTATTCAGTTGGCCTTCCCGGTCTTGTCAATATCTTGTTCTATCACATCAGATGTTTTGGTCTTCTGCTCGTGCTGGTTTGAGAAGGTCCCCATTGACTTCTTGCTGGCGGGTTTGTCTCTTATCGACTACGACACATTGCTCTGAGAGAAAACATAGAGCCGCACCCTGGCCCTATTTCCATCATTGATAGGTGACCTTGTGCTCAGCATTTGATCATCATTATGGGTCTTTGACTGAGTGGTTTCCCCCGTGTTCGACGTCAACACACATTATCACACTTGGGATTCGTGCAGTACCTTGATTTCCATTTGACCCTATCGGTGGATTTCTCGCCTCTGTGTCAGCTTTCATTATTGGTTGGTTCAGAGGGTTTCTTCCATGCGCTAGCTTCATCTTGTGCATGTCGGAAATGTACTTCGGTTTTGGTTCCATCACTCTACTTCGTCCGATTCCTTCCAAATATTGGCCTGCGGGTTACACTCGCGCTGGACTGATGTGGGATGCCTTAATGCCTTCCTTCCAGCAGATCTTTTCCCATCGACTCCGACTCATTGCTCGGGGAACAAGATCTAGAGTCTTTTTGTCAGTACCTTAGGGTTTGCAGTCATCAGTGGCAGACTCTTCGCTATCGACAGTGGGGATTCATCATTGCCTCCTGATTGGTAGATTCTTTCAAGTGTTAGACTTCAACTCATTCATTCGCACTTGTCAGATTGTACTGGGGCACCTTGACGCTCATTTTCATTATTGGTGGGTTGTCTCACGTTGGTTAACAGTATACATCATTGACCAGTAATCCAACGATTTCTCACATGGTCGACTTCAGCTCATTTATTCCCATTGTGTAGAATTGTTCCATAGTGATCGGTGAAGACCTCGGGTTGCATTAGCATTTCTCGGTTCACTTTTGACAGTCCATTCAGTTTCTGCCAGTGATGTCGTCCACCCTTATATGTTGCAGTTCAGTACAGCAGCATCCTATATGTTGGCTCCCGAGTTGCGTGATTGTACCGTTTGTTCCACCTCTTATGATTCGGTACTTGGAGATTCAGTTACTTATAGGATCAGACATCCATTTGCACCATCCTTGATCAGCTTTCTATATGTGATACTTGGACATTGATTCAGACTTATATTTCCGGGCCATGCTCAGATGATTCATTGTGTACTTTCAGTTCAGCTATACTTGTATACATGTTGGATCTATTCAGTACTTTTTATATGATGTATTTTTGACTGAGCATGGGTATGCCCGCCTCAGCATGAGTTGACTCTCTGTTTTCTTTCATTGGTTTTTGGCAGGCTGAAATCTGGTGAAGTCCTCTCTTGTCCTTGCGAAGTTCTTTCTATGTGCATAATACATTTCGACCATCATGTACCCCTTCTGACCTCATATATTAGGGGGCATCTGTTATAGCATCATTTCTCACCTTCATATGATTCATGATTGATTTTATGGCTTTGGGCACCCATTCCTACAGACTTGGACCAAATTCACTAAAAAACAGTGTAAAAATCCCCATACGCGGTTATGCCCAGACTTTTCCGCGTGTATACGCGAGTCCACATGCACTTATCCGCATATGCCATTAAAATCATTAAAAAATATATAAAAATTTCCAATTTTCAGGCTGGGTTGATGGTTACTCTGGTAGTTCAACCACCCTAGCACATGGCCAACTGTTTCCAACTGTTGAAACTACTTTGAGGGAGTATAAAAGCCCCTCATGTGTATGGCCTAAGGAAGAGAGAGAAATTATTGATATTATACTCTGTTGGTATTCCCTATCCAAGTCTAAATTCCCGTGCCTCCTACACTTCCCAGTTCATTACAGGAAACCCTTGTTTCCTGGAGATGCTCATCTCCCTATGTGTCATCTCGTATGCACCAGTTCGGAAGGAATCTTAGCGAGGCAAGGGTGGGACGGATCCGGACGACAGTCTGCTCGAAGATCGTGGAAGGATTCAGGTGATCTCTCCACTTTTTATTTCTGTACATGCTATTTATAATACAGAAGAACCATCTTGTTCCCGAAATATACGTGTTAGTGTCTGCTTGCATATATGAGAATATTGTTATTTAAGCATTTATTATGGTTTATCTGATGTTTCATATGGATTTCACTAACATTTAGAGTAGATATATGCTGTAAAACCAGTTCTTCGTGCTTGTTTCTTCTTGTATTTCAGGTTAAGAAGGAAGGACGGTTGCTGGGGGTTTGGACCCCGCGGGATCTGCTTCAACCGTAGGACCTACGGGTAATTTCCTTGATCTACTCTATTTAGTTTTTCATGAACATGTATGGTTGTGTGAGTCCTTCTTAAGTAGCATGCCCTGCTCTGTGGAGGTTGTAACCCAACGAACCTCTAGGGTGATTTTCCCCGAAACAGTGCCTGCAGAAAACTGATGGGAATTGTAGCTTCCTTGCAAGTTGTAGCTTGCAGAATTGAGGTAGGAGCCTCCTGTAGGTTGGTGCCTATAGAAAATCAATGGTGAGAGGGAGTTGGAGCTTGCCTTGGCATCACAACAATAATAAGATGTGGTTTTCTCCCTTTATGGGTTTCCACTTATATCTGGTGTCTCTATGCATGATTTTTATGTGTTGATATTAAGTCTATTGTTACATTATCTTAATACTTGCTAATCACATTCTAATATTACTCACATATTAAGTTGAACATGAAATGAAGGTGTAAATAAGTTTTAATGGAAAAGTTTTAAGAGTCCATGAATGTGTTAAACTGATTCACCCCCCCTCTCAGTTTAACTAAGGGTTAAACACAAGATGGTTTCAAAGAGGGAGTGGTAGGAAGAAATAAATACATGAATATATACAAGGATAAATTATTGATCACTCTTGTATATGTTGATGATCTGATCTTTGCTAGAAATGATGACGGGATGAGCCATGAAGTTTCTCTAAATATGTCAAAAAGGTTCAAAATTTCAATGATTGGTGAGTTATATTACTTTCTTGGGTTACAAATATCTCAAACTACTGCAGGCATGTTTATATCTCAAGAAAAATATCTTAAATACACGCTAAAAAGATATGGGATGGAATATTGTGCACCTATGAGCACACCAATGACCACATATTGTAAATTAAGTAAAGATGATGATTCCCCCGTCATAGATGCAACACTTTATAGGTCAATAATTGGATCTCTCCTATACTTGACTGCTACAAGGCCAAATATTATACAAGTAGTGGGAATGGTAGCAAGATTTCAGTCATGTCCTAAACAATCCCATCTAACAATTGTGAAGAGAATACTTATATATGTGAAAGGAACTGTTTATTTTTGTATTTCGTATCCAAATAGCGCAACTTGTATTGTGACAACTTACTCCAATGATGATTGGGCTAGAAGCATGGATGATCGAAAAATTAGCAATGGAAATGAATTCTTTATGAGATATTGTCTTGTATCTTGGCTCAGCAAAAAGCTATCATTTATATCTCTTTCTACAGCTAAAGCGGAATATATAGTTGCTGCTAATTGTTGTACACAAATATTATGGATGAAGGAAGCTTTGAAGGATTTCAACATAGAAACTAAGAAACCAATCACCATTTTTTGTGACAACACTGGCACCATCAGTCTTTAAAATAATCTGGTGATGCACTCAAAGACCAAACATATTCACAAACACCCCTTCCACGAGAATCATTTGAACATCTTCATCAAAATATGGGGGTCTTTTCTCTTACATCACATTAAAATAAAATATCAACAAGAGAAGAAAAAACATGACAGGAGGAGCAACATGACAGGGGGAGAAACTTGATAGGGGGAGTACTTGGGTACCCCATTTTCCATTGATGTAAAAGGGGGAGAGAGTGTTGAAATATTTTCATCAATGACAAAGAGGGGGATTACTGGTCAATAATTGTCATTGATGAAATATAAGATCTCTTGATGGAAATAAATGGATGCTGATCTATGACATATGACATGGTTGGAGACCTTATAATAACATGAATGACATTATGAGCCTATGACCCTATGATGAAGAAGGAAAAATATGAAGAAATCAATCCATGAAGATACCCAACACTCGAAGGCATTATGCTTCTGCACCAATAAATGACCAAACACATTAAAAAAAAAGTTCACCATCTTATAGGCACCATTTCTTTGTGAGGCCTTCACCATCCTTTAGAGAATAATTTTTCCTTTCCAACGAGTCCTCTCATGCCTCAAAATTCCTAGTGGTTAGGGATATATTGAATTGTTAACTCAATAAATTTATACCTAACAGTCAGCCGATCTACCCTTGGCATACAAGTCGGCCTAACTTCAGTAACGTGTCTTTTAGTTTAGAATTGAAAAAACAACTATACATACAGTTCTCGAAATTAATTTCTCCACCATTAATTTGGTCATCCAACTTGTTAGTGTCAGTATTTGCATCATGCCATCAATGATCAAAATCCTCTTTTCATATCATTTTAGGAGTCCCACTCAGAATTTTTTTATCATTCCACTAGGTCATGCAAAACATTAGTCACTGATGGTAGCCCCAAATATAAAAAAACATCACTCTTCCTCAAATTTGATTACTTGCTGGCATAGTTTCATACCTTGTTGAATGTACACCATTCATAAAGTTAATTTCATCATGTCATTACATCAGTCATGAGGTCAAAGCCATAATGTCATCAATATCAGTCATGTCATCTTGAAATTTAGTACTTCAAAGCTCTCATTAGGTTTTTTAGGGCTTTTTCAAGGTTTCATTAGGTTTCTAGGGTTTTTAAAGGTCCAATAAACACACCATTTCCATTGCATAAAGCCAACAAAGTTAGAGAGTGAAAAAAATAACATCTCTTTACCATGTAAAGATGATTTGCAAAGATGTAATTCTGATTTCAAATTTGTGATTTTCATCCTCAAATGTAATTGTTATTCCAAAAAGATGCAACTTTTATTTTTATTTTGTAATTTTATGTCATTTAATATGTAATAAGTACAAGGTTCCCAAGTCTCCAACTCAAAGTTCCACATGCCAAAAAAGAAAATATTAAAGTTCAAAGAGTTCCTAGTCCATCAAAATGATCAATTGTCAAAGGAAAGAAGTCAAAGTGAAAGGTATAGTTTTAAAAAGTTTAAAGTGAAAGCAAGAAGGAAAAGTGGGCCCCAAAGATCAAAACATCCAATCCATCAAGCATAAAGCCCATCCAAAGATCAAAAATACATTCATTTGTTCTCTATTCCATCGAGCCATCACTCACATAACTCAAAATCAAATTTGAAAGGCGAAAGTTCGAGTTTTTGGGAGGTGTTGCGCACTTGGAACAAGGCGCTGATAATTTGGAACAAGCGTTGCACATAGAGAAAAGGTGTTGTGCACCTAGTAGACAGGTGTTGCACACGCACCAAAAGCGATGAACACTTGTCCAATTTCATCTGTAAGCTCCAAAACCTTGTGCAAGTGTTCCAAACCTTCAGCAAAGGATTTCTCCATCTTCTAGAAAGTAAGTAAGACATCATTACGCCCTCCTTGCATTTCGTAAGTGAAAATTTCATGGTGTCAATATTTTCATGAGAAATCTCTATTTTTTCAAGACAGAAACCCTAGTTTCACTTCCTAATCCCAAATTTGATCCCTGAAGATCATTTTACCCTTCCCACATCACATTAAATCCTATACCTACCCCTATATCATTAAATCCCTATCCCAAAGTTCCTTTTCCATAAACCCTAAGACCTAGATATTTCAATTTCCTAGGCTCCCAAATTCCCCATACCTATAACAAAATTCCTATTCCCAAATCCCACAACATTTCTACTCCATGTCACCTCCCTCAATTTAATAATCCCTTCCTCCATCTCCCTAATTTTTTCCATCCCATTCCCCACTCCCTAAACCTACACTTCCCTCCCAATTCATCTCCCTATGGTTTCTAACCAAGACACTATGGAAGAAGAAAATGGATAATTCAGTGAGGAAGAAGAAAGGGAAGAGAGGATGCCACACAAAGGAGGGAGGATCCTCAGACTTGAACCTACAAATACCAGAGAACTCATGGCCTCTCCCATGATTGTGACATGTTTCAAGTATGTAGGATGCTTTGAATTTTGTGAAAAAATACAAAGGGTCCAACATCACCCTATTTTGAGTAGGCTTTTCATCTCTAATATTCATGACAACAAAGTAACCCTTGCTGGTGTCACTTTCACAGTATCCACAACCATTATAGCAGCTGCCACTAGAATTCCAAATGTTTTTGAAAAGTGGTACACGGCAAAAAACTTGGAGAATCGTAACTATGAGCCATACATAAAGCCAAGGTACAAAAATGAAGGGAAAATGTTCTTTCCTTTCTCTTACCTCCTAGATAGGTATGCCCCCATGATTAAAATCATAATGAAGTACTTTTATTGTGAAGGAAGGTTCTCTATACTCTACACCTACCATATCTGGTTATTAGTGAACTTCACAATGGTCAAAATGCTCAACATGCCTTATCATCTCTTCAGGAACATTGACAAAATGGCATGCATTGTTCAAAAGAGAGATTATTACCATCATATGAAAAATATTTTTCACCACTCTCTCATCAAGATCATTGTCCTCCATCACCTTGATCAATTGAACGTCTCATGGGACACTTTCATAGCTAATGACATCTTTATTGCTCCACCAATTCAACATGCTGAATTTGTGCCTCCATCATCTCATTCTTCCACTTCCATTCCTCCATCTTAGCCCACATTATCTACTTCTTCATCAAATCAAACTAATTCACCCATTTCACCACCATCATCACCATTTCACACTCAAATTGGCTCATCTAGCATCTCTAAGATCAACGAGCTTCAAAGTACCAAAGTGGTTGAAAGAGAGACATTGGTAAAAACATATCAGAGAGGTCATAGGCAAGTATTTTCTCCACAGATTGTGGAAGGGGCCTTGCCTTCTTCATCGGAAAAGCAGGTAGACAAAGGAAAGAAAAAGATGACAAAGGTAGATATTCAGGAAGAGATTAGGCATGAGGAGGGAAATCTTCATGGAACATAAATGGAGTTTGACCTTGTTGACTTGAATAAACAAGATGATTCTAAGATCACTAGCATAGTCATCAAGGAAAAATAAGCCAATATTAGAGAGCTACAAACTGAAATTGAGAGATCTAATTTTTTTATTACCTTTCTTGAACAAGAGAACCAACAGCTAAAGACCAAAAACTTCATTGATGAAGTGAAATTCATCAAATCTCAAAGAGAGGCAGAAAAATCTAAAGTCTTGCTTAAAGAGACACTAGAAAAATATGGTGTGCTAGATGAACCAAAAGAAAAAGTGCCAAAAATAAGGCCAAGAACTAGAGGTTTGAAGAGAGCCCTAGAACTAGAAAGGCAGAAAGAAAGAGAGCTAGCAGATGAGGTCACTCTTAATGAGAAATTTGTTGTTGTAATCAATGAGAACCGGGAGAAATGGCTTGACATGGCTAACCAAAATATTGAGAAGATATTGAAGAAATCAAACAAGGAAAATGATCTTCAAAGAAGGATGGCAAAACACTATGCTAAGAGAAACAAAATTGCAAAGTCAAAATTGAAACAAGCCAATGCAAAAATTGAAACCCTAACCATGAAAGAAGAGAAAATAAGGCTTGATATCCTTCCTGAAGCCTCACTCCATGCCTAACCCTCATCATCATTGACCATTCAGAAAATTTTGGCAAGTTTTGATACATTTTTTCAAACTTTTGAAGTTTTTGTGCATTCCTGGAAATTCATGTGGCAGTTGAACTATCAGGAGTGCAACACCTTAGGCTCTGCGCTTCTGTTTGAGGCATATTTTGGTCAAAAGGAGAACACAATTGGATTCAGAGAAGGGAGAACTTATAGGTCAGCCACTTTTCTAGTCTTGTTAGATCAAATTGGTAGGTGAAAAACACAAAAAACACTCAGAAAATCATAGTTCTGCCTCCTTTTTTTCACCTTGGCGCTACACTCCTAAGAAGCCTTGGGAGAATCACTTTTTGAGAGGTCAAATCAAGTAAACTCTAAAAACCAAACACAGATATGGAAATGAGACTAGATAAGATTTCCAATGAGCTATCCTGAGATAAGTTTGGACACCTGCATCCCATCCAAAACTCAGTTGCATGATGGAGGGCACACCTGACACTGGCGCTACGCACCTGACACTGGTGTTGCACACCTAACCGGTATCTGATTTTTCTGAGTTTTATCTGCAATTTTTATTTTCACCTTGATAAATAATGTTTTTACTTATGTAATTGATGGAATTAAATGTAATTATGGTGTTTTAACACTTACCTAGGGTAAATACATTAGGTGACAAGTTTTGATGACATGTAATGAATCAATTTGCAAAAAGTGAGGGATGAGTCAGTTTGATCTCCCTACACTCTAGGTATTCAACTCAGTTTTTGGTGGAACTACTCCTCTTCTCATGGAATCAACCCCTGAGGTTGTGAGAGGTTGTTTGAGGTCTATATCATGTACTTTTTGACTCATTACACATGTTGGATGTTGATGCATTGATCTGAGACTCTAGTGTAATCTATTTGGCAGGAAATTAATGAAAAGGTTGCAGCTATTTCTTTGGGATACCTGTGGTATGGAAATTTAGAATTGTTCTTATTATGTCTCATTATGTATGAATGTTTTGTTTCATGATCCATTTCATTTCTATGATATGTTGGGTTTTAGGTTGATAAAATGAATACATCTCTGATGCTCTATTTTGGGAAAACCTTCATAGTTTGTCCATCTTCTTCAGTTTAGAAAGAATTCATGCTTAGCCTTGCTCTTTTTAGTTCATCACCTATCTGATCCATCCCACTCAAGAAACCCTAAAGTTTTAGGTTTTCTACCTACCTTGCCCCATTGAATCTCTACAACCCTAATCCTATTTTCCCTGACCTAGCGCCTTTGACCTAATTCACCCATCCAACAACCCAAATTCGAAAAAACAAACCCCTGTACTTATACCTAGCCTAAAACCCTAATTCATCCAACCCTCTTGGCTGTGATTTTGTGGAGAGATCCCTCTTCGGTTTGGTAGGGCTAGATACCAAGCCAAAATATTGGTCTATGGTTACCTCTATTGGGATTTCTTTTTCAGCCTTAGAGATCTGGCAGAGTGATAACACAATACAGGAAAGATAATGACAATTCACAACTCGTGAACTTGAGAGAGGTAGCATAAAAAGAGGAAAATGGCAATGATTGGCATTTCTGGGATATAACACAGAGAGTAATTGTCATTTGGTTAGCAACTTGGATTGCATCCTTGTGGTTATTTATTTAGAATCAGATTTGTACCTATAAACAGTAGCTCGGTTTGTTTCCTTACAACTCAAAAAATGGTCTATAGGAGGGACAAAATTGTGGCACTGTTTTGACCTCTAAACCTTACCTTTGACACACTTAAAATTCAGATTGGTGACCAATATTGAGACTTGTTAAAAATTGTTGTGATACTCTTAACACCTCAGATCTGGTGAAATCCCACTGTAATATCCATGGACCTATCTTATATGTTGCCTATCACCCTCAAACATGTATATTCATACACTAGCTTGGATCTGCCTCATACACATATCTATTTGTAGCTCGATGTAATATGATTCCAACTTGAGAAGCTCATTGTTACACAACAATTTTTCACTGTCCCTATACTCCTTGTTCCCGAATCCTAAAGGACCTTTGATAGTAACCCCTGTGTCTATTTTCCATCATGAAAATGTGCCATTATATCCCTTGGAGCATACTGACCAAACTCTCTGTTGAACATTCTTGAAGCAGCTCCTTAAAAAAATGTTAATATGGAGCAGCGTGCCTTCTATTTGTCTTGTTAGTGTCAGTATTTTCATACTTCCACCAGGGATCAAAACACATTTTTCATGTGCATCTTAAGTTTCCCACTCTAAAGAAATTTCCGATCATTCCATTAGGTCATGATATAAAATTGTTTCACTGGTGGTTTTCCTTGTCAATAAAATTCACTCTCCCTCTGAGATTCACAATGCTGACTCATTCTCATGTCTCCTTGAGCATAACAACACCTATGGAAATTCTTTTTTCACCACGAAGTCTTTTAAATCAAATCCCATTCATGAAATTTAGGTCTAAAGAAGTCCCATTAGGTCATTAGGTTTTTTATTTCTCAAGGTCACTTCTTCATTTCAGATGAGGTCAGAAAATATATGAGAGGGACTAAATAAGAAATTTAGTTTTCCTATATAGAAGATCATCATGATGTAATTATCATACTTTAGAGTTGTAATTTTTGAATTTAATGATTTTTACATCAAAATGTCATTTTGATATAAAATTCAAATATTTCATTTATTTATGTTTTTCCAAATGTAATTTTATGCTCTCATATGTAATAAATTCATCCCAAGTTGTCAGTGCAATCATGTCCAACCTAAGTGGAGCAAAGAAATCCAAACTCCATGTTTGATCAAACTACAAAATGCCCAAAAGTTAGAAAGATAAAGAGTATCAGTGCCAAATTCCAAAGGGAAAAGTGAACATAGGAAAAGTGGGTAATTCAAATTAAAAATTCAAAACCAATAAGAAATAAATCCATTCAAACAACTCAAAGCAAGTCATTATTTCCATTTAGCCATTAGGAGTTTCCAGCAAAGGAGAAATTTCAAATTTTCGAGCATTTTAAGTCAAATTTCATGGTCGCTGCGTGTTTGCTCTTAGGCGCTGTGCGTTTTCCCGGATGTTGCGTGTTTACCCTCAGGCACTGCACGCTTGCCCAAAAACTGATGACCAAATAACACAGGTGCTACATGTTTACCGTTGGTCACTGCGCATTCCTCCAGGACGATGCGTGTTTCCTCAGGCAGGGTTTCAAAGGGTTTCACAACCTCGTACAATTTTTCATTTCCTCACAAATTTATTCAAAGGGCTTTAAAACAGTAAGTGAACCCTAAGACACCTCTCCTCTAATATATTTGGTGTTTCATAAGAATTTTGAAGTGCTTATTGCTATGAAATCTTAGTTTTCATTTTCTTCCCATTTCCATGCATCATATCCATATTCATGTCCTTAAACACATATCAGTCATAAACACTGTTAAATCCAAGGGTTTTCATAGACCTAGGTTTTCATTTACATTCATTCCCTCCATTTTCCTAAGCTATTCATTTCACCTCTCACTCCCTTCATCTCATTCCATTACCCTAGGGTTTCCAAAGCCTTCAAATTCAAAATGTCTGAAGAGGAAGACAGAAGTGTCAGTGAGGAACAAACACCAAAGAAAAAATCATGTAAGAAAGGAGGGAAAATCATCAAATATGAACCAACAAACACAAAAGAGCTCATGGCTTCTCCCCTCACTGTATCATGTTTTAAACATGTTGGTTGTTTTTATTTTTATGAGAAAGTGCAGCAGATCCAATATCACCCTATGTTGACAAGTTTCTTCATTACCAATATTCATGATAAGCAGGCCACTCTTGTTGGGGTTACTTTTACCATGTCTAATAATTCCATTGAAGCTGCTACAGGGATCCCTAATGTGGTAGAGAAATGGTTTAAACAAGGAAACCTTGATCAGAGCTACTATGAATCATATCTTAAACCTAGATACAAGGATGACGAAAACACCATTTTCCCTTTCTCTCATCTTCTTGACTGATATGTCCCTATGATGAAAATAATCATGAAATACTTCATCTGTGAGGGGATGTTTTCTCGAATCTATTCATATCATATCTGATTCCTCATGCACTTCACTAGAGTTAGAATGCCTCACATACCCTACTATATCTCCCGCAGCATTGACAAGATGACATACATTGTACAAAAGAGGGATTATAATCATCAAAAGCAGAGTCTTTTCCACCACTCCCTCATCAAGATGATATTCATGCATTAGCTTGAGCAAAATAACATTCCATGGGACACATTCATAGAAAACGAAATTTTCACTACCCCACCTAGTCAGCATGAGCAGAGTATCCCCTAATCATCTCATCCCTCTATATCCAATCCTACATCTCAGCCTACTTCTCATACATCATCACCAAGTCAGTTTCATTCACCCAATGTTGATCCTTCTTCTTCACCTTTCTATAACCCTTCACCATCATCACATCATGATTCTAAGTCATCAAGCAGTGAGGAGGACATTGAGGCAACTTAGGATAATTTTACTGATGTTGAACTATTTCCCAAGACTTATCAGAGAGGCTACAGGCATGTGTTTGCTTCACTTGGTGTGAAAGGTTCCATGCCTTCTTCATCAACAAAACAGGTGGACAAAGGCAAGGAAAAGGCTAAAGAGCCAATCATTGATGAATAAGAGGACAAATGAAACATAACATGAATTTCAATTGATTGAAAGAGAAGAGGAGGATGAAGAAAAAACCAAAAATGCAGTAATAAAAGGTAAAGAGGATAAGATGAGTGAGCTCCAATATATTCTTGACACAGCCAAGTATGTGATTCACTTCCTTGAGCAAGAAAATCAGCAGTTGAAAACTAAGGAAATCATCAATGAGGTAAAAACCATCAAAGAAAAAAGAGAGGCAGAAAAGGCCAAGCCCTTGCTGGAGGATACCTTGGAAATATTTGGTGAAATGGATGATGAGGAGGATCAGCCTCCAGGATAGAAACCAAAGACTATAGGGCTGAAGAGAGCTTTAGCTCGGGAAAGACAGAGAGAAACTGAGTTGGTAGAGCAGCTCACACCAAGTGAGCTGCTTGCCCTAGAGATTAGCAAGGATAGGGAATCATGGCTTGATAGAGCCAATATGCATTTGGAGAGGTTGCTAGAGAAGGCCAACCATGACAATGACTTGTTGAGGACAAGAGTTAAACTTCATGCATAGAAAGAGAGGATTGCATTGGCCAAGCTCAAAAGAGATAATGCTAAGATTGAAATTTTGACTAAGCAAGGGGAGAAAGAGAGGTTAGATATACCTTCTGAGGTGTCCCTTCATGCCTCAAGCACTGGATAATCAAGTAACCTCACCAATTTTGGTAAATTTTGGCACACTTGGAATTTCAGTTCATTTTTGGTTTTTTGAGTCTTTTTGGCACGCAGAAATTCTGCCAAACGCGCAACGACCTGGACATTGCGCTCTTTTTTGGGGCCTCTAATTGAGTAATGGCCACCACCATCATGTTCATATGATGAATACATAAACCCTAGCAAGTTTTAGAAACTTTGGAGGAGAAACGGTCCCTCAAAAATGCAAAAAACTACCAAATTTGCATGTTTTTGCCTCCTTTTTTACCTGGTCGTTGCGCCTCTACCAGTCTTGGGAGATTGACTTTTTGACAGGGAAAATGAGCACCATTTTAGAAACTTGAGGTATATTTTGAAACTAGACTCAGACATATTTCCAATGAGCTATCATGGAACTGATTTGGACACCGTCGTGCCCAAACCTCCAAAGCAGTTTTAAACCTATCTTCGCAGGATTTATATAATTTTTGTTTATTTTTGTGTAGGTTCTATGAAGTTTTCCCACAGTTATAAAGATAATGTGAAGGCCAGGAATGACGATTCCAAACCTTCAGTACAGGAAGGGATCTAAGGAATTTTCAATTCCACTGTCTCGGTCGATAGATCATGATTATCGATCTATTTAACAGAAACCCTCCAACTGCATAAAACCATTTGCGCCAGTGAATACAGAACAACAAAGTGTATCAGAGTGAAGGATCAACGATAAAGGGATTAATTTCTAAACATGAAGATCAAGGTTTTTAATCCACAGGTTAAAAGAGATCAAGACAGTGTTAAAGGATGAAGACCCGAAGACGAAGATCAAGGCTAATCAAGCCTAAACACAGACCAAAAGAAAATTAAAAGTGTTTAAAGGTAAACATAGAAAAATATCAATAAAAGAGGTCTCCACTGCCACATCAGAGACCATTCATCTTCTTCAGCTACCAAAAGTGCCACCTGCAGTCTCAATAGATCAAATATCAGTTCGAAACATTAAGGCCAAAGACAGCTGAACAGTTATTACAAGCAAACAAAATATCCCAACTGTCAATAGAATTTATTGTAAATATAAGAAGAGCCTTAAAGTCAATCTTTTTACCCACTAAGCCTAAAAATCAGAAACAGAGTAAATGAAACAGATTTGTAATTCAATGCTTTCCTGCCTTATGCCTTGCATGGTTTTCAAGGCTAGGAGTTGCATTTAGTATAGAATTAATTACACTTCAACCCTAGGAACTCTTCCACCTCCTCATTTTCTTATAAAATCTCCTTGAGGAGCACATTGTAAAGGGTTGGTTGGTCACTAGTTGTAATACTGAAACTCTCTGAAATAATACATAGTCTGTTTGAAGTTGAAGAAGAAATTGAAGTCTTGGAAGCTTGATGATGTTTTGACATGCTTGTTCTTGAGAAGGCTCTATCATTAGATCCTTGAGCTTGGTTGTTGGTGATGTATTCTGAACTATCTGTTGTTTTTCCTGTTTTCATTATGTTTCATAAATTCTTACTACAGTAGGATCAAAAGTTTAGGCTAAGAAATGACTCCTGGAAGCACCTTAGACCTGTTTATCCTTCACTGTTTTATGTTTTCTTCTGCTGAGGTATTTTAGAGTCTTTAATCTTTTTCTTTAGTCCTCATGCTTGCTTATTTCTCTAATAGTTCAAATAGTTGGTTCCAGCATGATTTATGGTTTTCCCTGCTTGTCTGCTGCCACTTGAAAACTGTTTTTGAAGTCTCCCTTTGAAATACCATTGTTTATAGTTATCCAAGGAGGTCTGTTTTGATCATACCCTTTGTCCCTGCTTAAACAATTGCTTTAAAGGTCCTTATAGTTGTGACATAGATGTTTTAGGTGTTCCCTCTTCTATGACTAAAATTATCAGTGAATCTTTTATGTTTTCTAAGTCCTTTGAAATAAAATCTTTGAGGAAATAGGATGTGCTCCCGAATCTTAGATTTCATTTTGAAAGTTGTCTTGAAATCATTATTTTCTTAAAGTGTGGTTTGTAGAATTCATGGTTAGCCCTGTCTATCAAATACCTCTTTATTGTTCAAGTTATGTTTTTAAGTTCCCTTTGTTGAGAATTCAATTTCTCTTTCCAAATCATTAATGTCTGTCTCATTCACAAAACTAAAGGATCTTGTGGCCAAGTTATATTTTCCCTTTGATATCCCATATCCATTGATGAGCTTGTCATCAACCTCTTCTTGAATCCATTGCCCAATGAACCTGACACTTCTTCTTTCTATCTATAATACCTAGACCTTTCATGTTCTATTATACCAATTCAACCAAAAAAACAAACCAAACAAACACTTTCACTTAATAACTATTCTAAAATCAATACTTAAAATCAAACAAGACATATCTTTACAAACAATTTAAGAGATCCCTCTCTGAGAACAGGAGGACTAGATCCTGGAACTCTAAAGATTGGTTCTGATGTTGCCTTGTCTTTTGGTTATCCAATATATCAAAACACAGAACCACAACAGAACGCATCCAGCACATTCGCCCACATGTCCATGACATCTTTGACGAATCCAATACCAAGTTCAGCAAAATTTTCAACATCCCATGGGGAAACTCAACGCAATGGGGACCATTGCTTCCTAAGGGGAGAGGAATGATCTAGGGGGATATTGGTGGCCACCCACCTATTCTATTTAGACCCCCACCATTGGTTCTTTTAGTTTTTTATTTTCAACATAATTTACTATTTTAGCAGTTTTTTGGGTCCTGAACTTTTAGAGCCGTTTTGAGGCCCTATACGATGTTTTTGGGGAAAACAAGGAGCAACATAGGTTGTATACCAATTTTTCTCACTAAAAAGTTTTAGTCCTTTAATATATATTTCTAATGAGGTATTGATCATGTCAAACAGAGATCTTAGGCCAAAGCTACGTCTACAGGAAGATTGATGTACCAATTTACCCAAACAGGGCCCACTGTTTTGGCGCTTCATGTCCTAGGGTTAGGTTTTTGGATGTTTAGGGTTTTCCATTGTTTATCAACAATAAATAGGCCTTCAAAACTCATTTTAACACTGTTCAGAGGCCTGTAGCCATCACATATCTTCTTAGAGATAAGCTACCAACACCCTATCTATTTTATTTCCATTCTATCTGTAAACAAATTTCAGTTCTTTGATATTAATGAAATGAAGTGTTATTTCTGCTGCATTTTTGTATTTATGGTTATATTTGTATTCTTTTGTGTTCTTGCATAAATCTAGAACAAGAAAAACTCTCACTTTACTCATTCTGGTAAGGTGCCTCCTTTGGTTGCACATTTGATGTTGAAGCTCCTATTTATACTTTTTATTTGTTTAAAAAAATTATATAATGATAGACCATCTAGAAAGATAGGTAACACAAAAATTATGCAATGAGCCACAAGAATAGTAACGACTACTAGTTTCAGTACCATCTTCCCTTGAACCATCTATGCTACTAGCATGGCTAGTGCCCCCAGTGTCATTAGGCCAAGCACTAATACCAAAATTTCCAAATTTAATATTTATAGGCTTTGCCCTCCCAATTTTAAGAGGCCCATACATAGGATTTACACCGCCACTTTCAGTTACATGGTGGTCATTATTATCAATTGATTCAAATTGCCAATTCTTTGTAATAGATCCATCCATATTGACAAGTGCCATGAGGTGGCGTTGGGACCATTTCCTTTGAATAATGTGAAACATCCCCTTTGAACTGAATTGGAAGCACATTTATTTCTATATTCTTATTCTACTACACTAACTGTATTTGCAGTGCGATCATAGAGTTGTTCACCTACAATATGCTTGCACAAACATCTAAAAACTATCACATGTATAACAAAAACACTCCTATTCACATTAGTATTTTTGACCTTTAGAACTAAACACTTATCATCTCATTTGAACAAGTAATCTTGGATTGTTCATATATTGTAAATATATTTACATATTTTTTCTTTGTAGGATATAGGGTCATATATTTTTCATGGACTGCAAAACATTATTAGAGTTTATATTTCTCTACTTTGACCATTTTTGTGATTAGAAAACTATATTCTCTTTAAGTAAATTTAGAGGTACCCTGATAAATGTTTGATAGTTAAAAATATTGTGATTATACCTCTGTCGGAGATTAGTTTCAACTTTACCTATGCTATATCCTTGACTTTGAAATATTCCCCCCTAAAACTATGATGCACTTGAATGCTTAAGGTACACCCACAATATGCACCATTTTTATCAAGTTTCTTACACAGTGCTCTAATTTACTCATCGTCAACTGTATGATATCCATCCTTACAATTTATACTAACTTCTTAAAACCCAAATGCCTTAAAACGTCATGATTAAACCTCCCGACCCATCTAATTCTTGATATTATCCTTTGAATCTCTCTCATGTCTGTATCAAAACCAATGCTCATAAGACCACTTAATTTCTTGCTAAACTCCTTAATCTAGATTTTATTGTTTTTTTCAGAGCTATTGTATTTTTGGGGATGGTGATCCTTTCCATTACAACATAATTTTCATGTTTGTATGGCCCAATAAAGTATCAGAGTTATGAAAGAACACCACCTTATCTAAGAAAATATATTTTAAGAAAACGGCCAACAGTTATAAGTGTCATCTATTGGTCAGTAATTTTCATTGATGAAATATAAGCTCTCTTGATGGAAATAAATTGATGTTTCTCTATGAAATATGTGTAATATCCCAAATTAGGGAAATGCTACAACAATGAGAATATCTCAAGATATTCTAAAGTTGGAGATCCAACAATATGAAAACACAACAATGGAGTAGCAGTGACACTCAACTCATATAAATGTGAGGGAAATCCATAGCCATCTTATTAAGAAATAGCAGCAACAAATGAATACAAGATCTTGAGGTAAATGCTACTCAAGATAAGCAATGCTCAGCCTCAAGATACAAGTACATAAATCATGATAAAATACTGCTACACATGTGTGCCCAAGCTATGACTACACAGTTTTATATGAATAACTACATGCTAACAAATGTCAAATACATGGATATACAAATACATGGCCCATATAACATTGGGAGTGAAGATCTCAGCTCCCAAAGGCTACCTCATGTCAATCCTGGAAGGATTGGCTACAATATACAAAATCTGCAAAATGCTGGAGTTGTTGGGTAGCAGCTACAACTCAGAAATAGAAATGGATGGAGATGGCTGAATATGATGCTCAAACTGAATATGCCTCCCCCAATGGATTTCTAAAGTGAAAGGTTGATCTCCTCACCAAAGATCTCCCCCTCCAAACAATCTGCAAGAGCCCCACTGCAAATGCTCACTAGAAATAACGCAGTCACTGGATGAAACTACACTGTAGGGGCAAGGGAATAAGTTGGCCTACTGCCAATATCTGCAATAAGTACTGAAACCTTCCTCACTAGCTTCCCAAAGTAATGGAGACTCCCTCCTCTGAAAATCAGCTCCGGAAATGGTGTTGATGTCCTCCACTGCAACACCCTACAACACAACGTTACACTTGAGCAGAAATAACGTTGTAGCTAGAGGAGGTGGCTTTGGCCTTGAGCCAAGAAATGTGGAGAATGAAGAACAATTTCTCAAGAGGCCTCTCAAGAAGGAGAAGGAATCCTAAATAGGAATTCCCCTGGAAATTCTGCTAAATAGCAGGAGAATGTACAATGTCTGCATAGACAATGAAATCAATAATCCATAACATGAGAAACAATGGCTGCCTTACCCTCCTTTTAAACAAGTGAAGGCCCCCTCTCCATGGGTCCCACTCCTTTTAGGGTTTCCTCCACCAGGTAACCCTCTTCCCATTCATAATCCATTGTTTCTCTAAGTGTTCTACACCTCTTATCCCAGCGTTGTTGACTTGGTCAAACTTGACCTTGTCCTCTTGCAAATGACCATGTTCTCACATGAGGGTGTGAAAACCAGCTCCAATGATGATCCCCTTTCATACTATGAGGGATTTTTTTGATATTTTCTTTATGCATGGGCCTCCTTACCCATTTATTCTCCTCCTAGGTGAAATCATCAAAAATTAATATTCCAATTTATTGTAGGAAAATTTTGGAATATTACAATATGACATGGTTAGAGAACTTATAATGACATGAATGAAACTATGAGCCTATCACCTTTGATGAAGAAGGAAAAATATGAAGAAAAATATTGTGATTATACCTCTATCAGAGATTAGTTTCAAATTTACCTATGCTATATCCTTGACTTGGAAATATTCCCCCTTAAAACTATGATGCACTTGAATGCTTAAGGTACACCCACAATATGCACCATTCTTATCAAGTTTCTTACATAGTTCTCTAATTTACTCATCGTCAACTGTATGATATCCATCAATTTATACTAACTTCCTAAAACCTAGATTCCTTAAAACATCATGATTAAGCCTCCTGACCCATCTAATTCCTGATATTATCCTTTAAAGCTCTCTCATGTTTTTATCAAAACCAATTCTCATAATACCACTTAATTTCTTTCCAAACCCCTTGGACTAGATTTTATTGTTTTTTTTAGAGCTATTCTATTTTTGGGGATGGTGATTATTTCCATTAAGACATATTTTTCATTTTTTTATGGCCCAATCAAGTATCAGAGTTATGAAAGAGGACCACCTTATCTAAGAAAATATATTTTAAGAAAACGAACAACAGTTATAAGTGTCATCTATTGGTCAATAATTATCATTGATGAAATATAAGTTCTCTTGATGGAAACAAATGGATGCTGCTCTATGACATATGACATGGTTGGAGTCCTTATAATGACATGGATGAAACTATGAGCCTATGACCCTATGATGAAGAAGGCAAACTATGAAGAAAAATATTTTGATTATACCTCTGTTGGAGATTAGTTTCAACTTTACCTATGCTATATCCTTGACTTGGAAATATTTCCCCCTAAAACTATGATGCACTTGAATTCTTAAGGTGCACCCACAATATGCACCATTTTCATCAAGTTTCTTACTTAGTGCTCTAATTTACTCATCGTCAACTGTATGATATCCATCCTTACAATTTATACTAAATTCCTAAAACCCAGATTCCTTAAAACGCCATGATTAAACCTACTGACCCATCTAATTCCTAATATTATCCTTTGAAGCTCTCTTGTGTCTGTATCAAAACCAATGCTCATAATAACAATTAATTTCTTTCTAAACCCATTGGGCTAGATTTTATTGTTTTTTTCAGAGCTATTGTATTTTTGGGGATGGTGATCATTTCTATTACAACATAATTTTCATGTTTTTATGTCCCATTCAAATATCAAAGTTATGAAAGAGGACCACCTTATCTAATAAAATATATTTTAAGAAAATGACCAACATTTATAAGTGTCATCTATTGGTCAATAATTGTCATTGATGAAATATAAGCTCTCTTAATGGAAATAAATGGATGTTGCTCTATGACATATGATATGGTTGGAGACCTTATAGTGAAATGGATGAAACTATGACCCTATGACCCTATGATGAATAATGAAAACTATGAAGAAATAAATCCATGAAGATACCCAACACTCAAAGGCATTCTGCTTTTGCACTAACAAATTACCAGACACATTAAAAAAAAAAACTCAACATATTAGAGGCATAATTTATTTGTGATACCTTCACCATCCTTTAGAGCATAGTTTATCCTTTCCAGCGAGCCCTCACACACCACAAAATTCCTGGTGGTTAGGGAGATATTGAATTTTTAAGTCAATAAATTTATACCTAATAGTGAGCCAGCCTACCCTTCGCATACAAGTCGTCCTGTCTTCAGTGACATGTCTTTTCATTTAGCATTGAGTAAAGAACTATATATACAGTGCTTGGACTTCATTTCTCCACCATCAATTCGGTCATCCAACACGAGAAAGGCAGTGACATTTCACAACTCATGAAATTGAGAGAGGCAACATAAAAAGAGGAAAAGGGAAACGATTGGAATTTTTGGGATATAACACAGAGAGTAACTGTCATTTGGTTAGAATCTCGGATTGTAGCCTTGTGGTTATTTATTGAGCCTTAGATTTGTACCCATGAACAGTTTCTCAGTTTTTTGCCTTACAACTAGGACACTGGTCTATAGGAGGCACAAAATTGTGGCATTGTTTGACCTCTGAACCTTACCTGTGACACACTTAAAATTCGAATTGGTGACCAATATTGAGACTTGTTAAAAATTGTTGTGATACTCTTAACTCCTTGGATTTGGTGCAATCCCACTGTACTAGCCACATACATGTCATATACACTGCTTATCACCCTCAGAGCTTTATATTCGTGTAGTAGCTCGGAGCTGCCTCATACACAGATCTGTTTCTGGCTCGGTGAAATCTTATTCAAACTTCCAAAGCTTAGATCCATTACATTACAGTGGTTCAAAATCTAAGTAGCTCAGAACTGTCTATATTACAGTGGTTCAGGGTTCTTGGATAGGAACATCATTACATTGTTGTGGCTCAATCTCTTGACTTTGTCCTATATGTCACTACAGTAGCTCGTCCCTAATTGAAGTTATAGTAGCTTGGACTTGTAACTTTTCTATGGATTAAAACTGGTGCAATTTTTGTAGACTGTGACACAAACCCTCTATACTGTAGTTTCAGACCAGAACTATCTTCTCTCTACACTCCTAAACCACAAAGCCTCAACACATTTGGACCCACTTCATTACACATCTTTGAGGCACGAGTATAAGTACTTTCTCCACTACATAACTCGGTTATGACAATTATTTTGGAGGACTAAAATTCACCACAAGTGGCAGTGGCTTGGACATGGTATGCCAGTGTTGACAATGTTTAATAGAGTGAAATCACCAGTGATGGAGGTCTAAGGCTACAAGGATAACACTGAGATACATTCCAACACCTTGAAGCAATTGTTTTGGAGATCATGAAGGCATAAGCAATCAATAGTGGAGGTTTGAAATTTGAAGAAATTTGGACAGTTAAACGCAAAATTCTATTGAATAAATTTAAGTAAGTACATCATTTAATTTTATCAATCAAGACTGAAGGATTGGTTTCCTAGAGGTTGGAGCCTCTAAAAGTCAACTTTGGAGGCTTGAAAAAGATAGGGTTGAAGCCCTAGAGGTCAGAGCCTCATCAAAGTCCAAGTTGGTGCTTGGCAATAGGTTGGTGCCTGGATTATTAAAGGGTTGGTACCCTCACATCTTATTGTACTCGTTCATTTGAAAATGGATTATAATCCTTCTTGTTTCGTAATAAAATTATCATTATACATTTCTTTGATTTTAATTGTGAAGAACCTAACTGGTTAAAATAAAAATTGAAAGAAAAGCTAATCCATTTTGTCGATTGTTTTTTTCGCTGCCCGAGCCCGCGCTCTACCTCTTAGTCTACCCTGCGCATAGATTTTTTGGTGTTGTGACAGGGTGGTGCCAGTAGAGGTGCTCGCCCTGGCTTAGGTTCGTCCAAATGGTGGACTCTCAGGACCCTCCCTCGCCTCCCCCTCCTCCTCCTCATGAGGTCGAGGCCTTCAAACTACTGATTGCTTCCAAGCCAAAGAAGAAAAAACAACTCGCCTCCAAGTTTGTCAAGAGATTGGATGAAATCCCCTCGGTGGCTCTCTCGCCTGAGGGTCCGATGAAGCTGGCCCTTTCCCTTGTGGACCGAGAATTGGTTGGGCAGTTCATGTGCTTATGGCCTTCACGAAAATCTACTGAAGCCTGGATCACCCGAAAATGGAAGCCCCTCATTGTAAACAACGTCACCCCGTAGTTTCAAGAACAGACCCTATTTCATGGGTCGTGAAGGACTATATTTAAATCGTTGGAATCCAGACTTCGACCCCTTAGAGGATGTTCCATCTATCATTCTAGTCTATTTCAGGCTCCCAAACTTGTCAATGCACTGCTAGAACTGGGAATCAATGCAGCAAATTACAAACGCCCTTGGAAAATTCATAGACAAAGAAAACAAAAAATATCAATATGATTGCGCCAGAATTTGCGTGGAGGTTGATCTCGAAGTTGGGTTGCCATAAGCCATTAAGATAACGGTGGAAAAATGGTCCCATCTGCAGAAATTAGACTATGAACAACTATCATTCAAAATGTCATGGATGCCATGACTATGGCCACTTTGTCAAGAACTTCCCCAAAAATGTATGCCCAGAAAAGGATAAAGGATAAGGAAGGAAGAAATCCAAGAAATCTAGAATGAGCCTTAGGTCAGGGCCAATCGGATAAGGAACGGAGAAAGGAAAGGGAAGTACAACACCCATAGGGATAATTCCTAAAGCCAAACCCACCCAGAAAGGTCAAGAGAACTACTTTACGGTCTTGAACTCAGAGACAAAGGAATTCCAAGAAATCGACCCACGGGACGTGGAGAATGATATCCAAATGCAGGAAGCCCTATAACCACTGAAGATTGGTGATTACCTTGTAGAAACCCTGAAAGAGAAAGAGCTTGTCTTTGAGGGTGAATATCTGGATTCGAAGGAGTCGGAGGAAGAAGGAGAAATTGGGGATTCCAAAACTTCGGTCAGAAGGTCGACTAGGGGATGGAAATCCTCCAAGGAAAAGAGAGAGAAAGAAACCTACAAGGAGAATCTATAGGGGAGCCAACCGACCCTAGAAAATATGTTGGCAAGAAACCCTAAGGAAAACAGAAATCAAAGCCAAGGCTCTAAGGGAGCCCTCTCAACTCAAAAAAGGAATTACTGAAGATCATCTCCTGGAACTGCAGAGGGATGCGGAGCAACCTAAAAGAGGAAGCAATGAAAATTCTCGTAAGGTTGGAAAGGCCATAAATTATTCTCATCCAGGGGACCAAAATGGAGGAAAGGGATTTTTCCACAAAAGAAAAAAATTTTGGGGAAAAGGAGGAGGTATTGTTGTCTCCTCTAGAGGCACCTCAAGAGGGCTAGGAATTCTATGGGACGAGAAATGCTTTGAGAAAATCCTCATTAAACTCAACTCAAACTAGATTGTTTCTCAGTTTTTTCATCTCCATACCAAAGAGATAGTGAGTCTTTTCAATATTTATGCCCTTGTCATCTTAGGAGACAAAAAAACCTGTTGGGAATCTGTTGGAACAAGGTCTCCTATGAGCTGCGAAACTAGTCCAATTTTGAATACTTTTGATTATATTTAATCTAGTGTAGGGGTTTTGGGGTGGGACAAAGCTCCGAAAGCATTGTAATGGGAAAAAGGGTAAATCAAGGGTCTGAAAACCATGGTTTGTGGACCACAGGAAAGTTTAGGCTAGATTATTATAAATAGAGGAACATTTTGTATTGTAAGTAGGAAATGAATGGTTATTGATGTGAATTGTGGTTTAAGATATCTTTTTTGGTTTTTGGGGAAAGGACTCCTATTGGCTGTGTGCGCAGAGATCCAGAGTCCAGCTGTGTGTGGACCCTGCTACTGTGTGCATAGGCTGGGATGGGTATTGTAAGAAGGAATTGATGAATTGATGAATAAGAAAGGATGATTGAGAACTGAATCTATGTGTATTGTTTGTGTGAATCATTGGTAATTACTGCATTATGTGCATTTTGTATTCAAGCTGCGAAAGATCTGTGTAAGTGTGTTTGTTGTATCTGGATCTGTTCTATTTTGTTTTATGCAATATTGTGCTACTGTCATAAAAGTATATTATTATAGATTTGGCACATGTGGATGCGAAAAGAGACCTATTGACCCTGTGCAGAAAGAGGCAATCTGGGTATCACAGGGCCGAACGCAGATCTACTTGCCTTACCTATCATTTCTTAGCATCCAGAAACCTGGTTCCAGCACCCACCCATACTACTTCGGGTGAGACTTTGACCTGCGCAAGCAGGTCACTGCCAAAAGGGCCAGTAGTATAGGGTTTGTTGGCAAACCTTGAAACTCCGAACCTGGGTAATTTTGAGAAGGGATCAGGTAATGACAAGAGAGTACTAGAAGCCTGACAAAGAAGAATAATATGTTCAGGTGAATGAATTCCAATCTGCACAGAAGCACAACGCTAGAAGGAGATATGGCAGCGCACTTATAATTACCTACCTTTAAAGGTGTGGGCGATGAGGACATAGCTAATTTTTGGTTTGTTGCAGACTCGGTATGGACTGCGCAGGGTGTGGTAAGAGATACTGTGAAGAAAGCGTAGTTGTCCCTGGCCTTCGAAGAGAGAGTGATGGATTGGTATATGCGGTACCTATCTCAAAACGGGAGTGCATCCATTCGAGATATTAAGGACGTCCTGAATCAACAGTTCCAGAAACCTAACCCCTATTCTAAGATCATAGCAGACGTGAAATATTTCAAGCAAGGAACAACTAAGTCCATGTGGGAAGTTGATCAACGCCTAAAGAAAGCTATCAGAGAAGGATAATTTAAGTATGATGACAGAAAAAATACGGAATGGTTCGTCGCCATGCTACTCCCTCACCTACACATACCTATGGGTCGCCATAATTTTGACTCACAAGACAAAGCTTTAGAAGCTGCTATGAAACTAGAAGCTACGCCTAGGCTAGATGCTTCTTTGGGAGTACAGCAGATCTAGGCGTAGCTCGGGGAAATGCACCTGGAGATTCAGAACCTACGATAGGAATGAGGAAGGGAAGTTGGCACAAAATTATGGTGGGCATCAGGGCATACGAAGGATCTGTGCCTCGAACACTCGCGAACAGGAGAACCTAGTCCAAGGCACCCGGGATCAAAGGGGCCTAGCCCAAGACGACGGGGCCCAAGTGTACCTGCGTTCTGGTACGCGAATGGCCGGGTAGATAGGCTGCAGGATACCAACCACTGCCCCTGTCTGGGTACCAATGTCCCAGAACAAAAGCAACAATGGTGCCAGTTCTGTCAGTCAGTGGGCCATGATGAGCAGAACTTTCGAATCCATAATTTAGTGATAGGCTAGGGAAACTTTCCAGAAGTACAGTCAGACCACGCCTCACCAAAAACCCCCGTGGGCATGAATGGCTCCCCCTCCAGAAGCAGGGACGGAAACCAAAGTGGAAGCGCAGGTCGGGGCCGGGGCCAATTGATCTGCTATAATTGTGGGGACATGGGGAATTTTGTGAGGGATTGCTCGAACCCTACGAGACAGTCCTGCAGGTATTTCAAACAGTTGGACCATGTGCTTAAATATTTTCCAGCCTTGATAGCAAAAATACAGGAGAAGGAGCTCCCACCTACGCAGAAGGTGCGGAGGGTTCAGACTGAGCTAAGGGGTAAGGGTCCGAGCGTAAATGTTGTTATGCACAATGGATTGGCTACTAGGGGGACTGAGGAGAAGGTTGAAACTGAAACGGTGATCCACAAATTAGTTAGCAACCAAGAAGGTCTGGACCTGGACAAGGCAAGGGAAACGTTTATAGAAGCTCTAAGGGACTTCCTCGGGACTAAGGCATCTATGCCACTATGCCCGGTGGATCTGAAGGCAGGGGAGGAGGTCAAACCCTTCCTGCAGGCATGTATGAGATTGCTGCGCAACCCCCAGGCAGTGCAAAATCTATAGGATTTAATAGATATCTACGTAACACACGCTGTTGTGTCTCCCGATATTAAGGATGTGCACAAATTATACAGGTATCAGAAATGCACTGGGAGGGAGATGATGTTGACAGCCCAGATCGGAAACTACAAGATGGATCGGGTTATCTTAGACCTTGTATCGGACGCCAATGTATTACCTAAGAAAACCTGGAAACACATGGGTGAACCAAAGCGGGAATGGTCCACTATCCAGATGCGCATGGCTAATCACCAAAAGATCGTACCGTTGGGGAGGCTCTCAGGGATTATGGTAGATATCGCAAGAGTAAAATTCTGGGCTGACTTTGAAGTCATTCAAATCGTCGAGGATGAATACCCCTACCCTGTGCTACTGGGATTGGATTGGGCCATCGACATGGATGGAATCATTGACTTAAAAAAAATAAGCATGGTCACGTTCAAAAATAATGGCACAAGGGTAGTTGTACCATTAGACCCTGCGGAAGGTAAACGTTATACGGAACCAGTACCCAAGGAGGAAGATGTGGACTATATCTATAAGTTGATTACATGAGACGTGGACAACCCAACCAAGGGTGAAGAGCTTGTTCTGATTGCTTGCAACTTCACACCTTTGAAACGCTTTTCATTTAGAACTTTTCACTCAACTAATAATCATGCTCAACCATCCAAAAAAAAACAAGAACCTCGGCCTTCATAACTAGCCTAATATCATTACCCAAAAATCCTTAAAGATAAATCCATCTTTGCACCTTATTGGATAGATCCCTCTCCGGATTCAGGAGGGCTAGATCCTAGAATCCCAAAGTGGTTGAAACAGTGTTCTCTCTGCCGTTTGACTTTGTCAATCTTGCAAATTATAGGGAGCTAATAGTGTGCCTTCCTCTCTGTTCCGTGTGCTTCATTTTCCCCACCAGGGGAAGATATTCACGGTTGACCAGTTGTCTTTCTTCACTGCTACTCCCTCTGAACGCAATGTTCCATATGTGGAACATAAAAATATTCCATATGAGAGTGTGGGAGCCGGTCTTTTTAAATATTCTGCCTTAATGGGTATTTTCAACCTCCCGCCTCCCAATGTTGCCTCTGTCAATATGATATCCATCAAATTGGATATGTGGCTCATTCCTTCCTCCGATAAAATGGATTCCTTCGGCAACATCATGCCGTTAAGCCCCTCTGAAATCAACTACACTGAAATTGTCTCGGCTTTGGCTTCTTCTTATGATCATACTTCTTTAAGTATGCCTCTCAACACGTATTCTCAATCCCCTTGGGTTGGTGCTTCAAATTCTCTCGATACCTTGAACGAGACGTTTCCAACTGATGAAGCCATCATGGAAACCATGTCTCTCAAGGATCCTCCCTAGGATGATAATCATCATCGTTCCTCCTTTTTACCTAGACTTGGGACAATGTCTGCCTGTCTTGAGAATTTTTCTTCCTGAGCTCCTTTCCAACTACTTCAAATGCCTATTTTGACACATGAAATTTTTGTGGAAGGAAACATGGGAAATATCACTCAGACGATGCCTTTGACATATCCGTTAAACCAGGGGTTGTCGAGAACAAACATATTGGGGTGACATCTTCTCCTAATGAGATTGAGGTCTATAATAGTCTCTTCCGTGAATTTCGAGATGTTTTCACTTGGTCCTACGAGGAAATTCCCGGCTTTGATCCGAGTATAGTAGTACACGCGATACCCACTTACCTTGATGCGAAACCCGTTCGCCAACATCTTCATCCCATGCACCCTAGAAAGGCAGCTGCCATAAAGGGAGAAGTTGAAAAACTTCTCAAAGAAGGCTTCATTTATCAGATCTCGTTGAAATATTGGGTCTCTAACATTTTCCCTGTGGCCAAAAAGCAAGGCACCATTCAATTTTGTGTGGATTACCGCGATATCAATCATGCTTGTCCCAAGGATAACTATCCCACTCCCTTCATCAACCAAATTATTGATGAGTGTGCTAGGAGTGAGATTTTATCCCTTATGGATGGGTTCTCTGGTTATAACCAGATTAATATACTACCGACTGATCAACATAAAATCGCCTTCATCTATCCATGGGGCACTTTCGTGTATAAAAATATCCATTTTGGCCTAAAAAATGCTAGTGTCATGTTCTAATGGGAAATGTCGTATTATTTTCATGAAATTAATCACATTGTTCAGCGTTACCTGGATGACCTCCCGACTCATTCCACTAAGCGTCAGGACCACTCGAAACACCTACGTCAAATTTTTCTTCATTGTAGACACTACAACATTCAGCTTACTCCACATATATTTGTCTTCTGTGTCAAATCTGGAAAACTCCTTGGGTTTTTTGTTTCCAAAGATGTTATTCGTCTCGATCCTCTTAAGGTTGAAGCTAGCATTAATCTCCACTCCCCTTCCTCTTTACACCAGTTGTAGAGTTTGCAAGGGAAAGATAATTTCTTGCGTTGTTTCATATTGAACTATGCTGAGGTAGCCAAAGGTTTTACGTGATTTCTTAAGAAAGGCATCCCCTTCCTATGGGACGAGATTGCCCAAACATATTTCAATGCACTGAAGACCATTATTATCAATGCTCCTCTTTTGCATCCCCAAAATTATCATCGCAATTATTTACTCTATATAGCTACAACTTTTAGCACTATCCCCATGGTCCTGGTACAAGACGATGATGATGTTAATGATCATGTCATCTATTATCTCAGCCGCAATATTCTCGACACTGAAACACGTTACACACATGTCGAAAAATTGGCGTTGGCATTTTTTCAAACAGTACAACGTTTCCGCCATTATATTTTACTCCGCACCATGACGGTGATTTCTCATTGCAACCCCATGACCTATATTTTAACCCGAAAGTTGCTGGGGGGAAAGTACTCTAAGTGGATAGTTATCCTCCAAGAGTTAGATTTGGAATTCACTACCGCCAAATCAAAGAAATCGTTGGTTTTTTTTTTAATTGATATGCTCCTTACCCTCTTCCTTTGCTCCTTCCAGTTCTGAGGAATGCATTTATTGTGAAACCAGCTCCAAAAATAGAAGAAAAGAGATATCAACGCCTTATAAATAAGCCACTTCGAGGGGGAAACCTCCAATACATTACATGAATGAGCAATTCGTGGATGATACAAATTACAAAACCTCCTTTCTATATATAGGAGTCCATGGGGCCACAATGTAATCCTAGCCGACCTAACATTAATAATTTAAGGGCACAATAATAATAATATGGGGGTTACAAGGGTACAATAATAACAATAAGGGGGTTACACTAACAACAATAAGGGACTATACTAGTAATATAGGGACCTAACATGCCCCTCTCCTTCAAAAAAGTGTTATCCTCAACGCTTGAATAGCTCTGGGTGCTTCTGTATAAAATTCTTATCCTCCCATGTAGAATCTTCAATGGGTAAGTTCTTCCACTTGATGAGATACTCTGAAATTGATCGATCCCGTAGCTGTCGAGTTCTAATTTCCATGACCGCTTCAGGTTCCAATATGATTTTTCCTTCCTCATCAAGTTCTGGAAATATTGTTTGAACTGGAATATTTTCACCTATAACCTTCTTTAAGCATGAAACATGGAAAATTGGATGTACTCGTGAAGAAGCAGGAAGCTCCAATTTGTATGCCATAGTACCAATCTTTTGCAACACCTTGTAAGGACCATAGTACTTTGGCGATAATTTATTATCCTTCTTAGCTTGCTTGAGGGACATTTGTTTATATGGTTGTAGCCGTAAAAAACCCAATCTCCTACATCAAAACTTCTCTCGCTGCGATGTTGATCTGCCTGTTGTTTCATTCGATTTTGTGCCAAATTCAGGTTATCCTTTAAGAGTTGGAGAACTTCTCGTTGATGCTCGATGTGATCTTCCACTGCTTGAACCTTCGAATTTTCCCTTAAAGATGATGTGATGGATGGTGGATGATATCCATAAAGTGCCATAAATGGGGTCATTTTTGCTGCAGCATGGAAGGAAGTGTTATACCACCATTCAGCAAGAGGTAACCACTTGACCCATTGTGTTTGTTTATCAGATACAAAACAACGAAGATATCCTTCTAAACATTTATTTACGATCTCAGTTTGACCATCAGATTGAGGATGATAAGATGAGCTATGAGCTAATTGAGTACCCAAACAAGAAAATAACTCTGTCCAAAAATTTCCAGTAAAAATGGGATCTCTGTCGCTCACAATAACCCTTGGGTATCCATGTAGCTTTTGAATTGTGTCCATAAATGTAGTAGCAACTGTACTTGCTTTAAATGGATGAGATAATGCACAAAAGTGTGCATACTTGGTAAGTCTATCAACTACCACCATGCTGACACTCTTTCCTTAGGACTTGGAATGGATAAAGGTTGTAGAAGACCCGGGGAGTTTATTGTCTCAAATTTATTCTACTAGAAAACCAAACATTCCACCACAAACTTCTAAATATCAGATTTAAGGCCATCCCAAAAAAAATCTTTCTTCACCCTGTGGTAAGTTTTTAAAAATCCCAAATGTCCTATTAAAGGAGAAGTGTGCAATTCCAAAAGAATATTTTGTTTTAGTTGGGAATTCTTACAAATATATAAGCGATCTTTGTACCAAAAGGAATCATTTTTCCAAATAAATGTATCAAATGTACTAGGATCTTGCTGCAGCTTTTGAATGAGTGTCCACACTTCTTCGTCCTTCTTCCATTCATCTCTTGCTTTGGTTATCCAATCTGGTTGGATAATAGAAACGACACAAAGCAATGCTTCCACCTCTTCATTCTTTCTTGAGAGTGCATCTGCAAAAACATTTAGCTTCCCTTTTTTGTAGATAATTTCAAATTCATAACCCAACATCTTTGTGACCCATTTTTTCTGCTCTTCTGAAGATAGTCTTTGTTCCAAAAAAAAATTAAGACTATCATGATCATTTTTTACCTTGAAGTGTCTTCCCATTAGGTAAGTTCTCCATTTCTTTAGTGCATGCAGTATTGCTAACATTTCCTTCTCATAAATAGGTTTCTGTAAATACTTTCCTTTGATTGGATGACTTTCAAAATCAATGGGTCTTCCTTCCTGCATTAAAACTGCACCAATTCCATTTCCTGAGGCATCACATTCCACAATAAAGGTTTTTGTGAAGTCCGGCGTAGCTAAGACCGGTGCTAGGCACATTGCCTCTTTAAGATGTTCAAAGGCCTTAGTTGCTTCAGGAGTCCATGAAAATGCATCTTTCTTCAATAATGTTGTTAGAGGTGCCGCTATTCTCCCATAATTCTTAACAAACTTGCGATAATACCCTGTTAACCCGAGAAATCCTCGCAACTGCTTTATGGTTGTGGGGACTTTCCATTCCTTAATGGCTTTAATTTTGTTAGGGTCTACTTTAACACCCTCGTGAGATACAATATGACCCAGATATTCCACCTTTTGTACTCCAAAGAAACATTTGGATGTTTTTGCATATAATTGTTTCTCCTGCAATAGTTTGAGCACCCTGTCAACATGTTCAACATGATCCTTCCAAGACCTGCTGTAGATTAGTATATCATCAAAAAATACTAGCACAAATTTTCTAAGGAAGGGTTTGAAAATGGAATTCATCAACCTTGAAATGTAGAAGGTGCATTGGTAAGGCCAAAAGGCATGACCAAAAATTCATAATGACCCTCATGAGTTCGAAATGCTGTTTTTGGAATATCTTCAATCTTCATTCTAATTTGATGATATCCCGAACGAAGATCCAACTTGGTAAAATAAATTGCTCCATGTAATTCATCCAATAATTCATCAATCACAGGAATGGGAAATTTATCTTTAATGGTGAGCTTATTGAGCTCCCTATAATCGAGACACATGCGCCATGATCCATCCTTCTTGTGTACCAATACTACAGGAGCAGAGAAAGAACTTTGACTAGGTTGAATTATACCAACCTCTAACATTTTTGCAATCATACGTTCAATTTCACTCTTTTGGACATAAGGATATCTGTAAGGTCGGATGTTTGGAGGAACACTTCCTAGAATCAAATGAATAGCATGATCATGATCACGAATAGGTGGGAGTCCTTTGGGAGTATCAAACACCTTGGAATGATTGTCCAAGGCTTTTTGGAGATCTAGAGAAATAGATGATTTTGATGTTGGAACTTCTAGTGAGCATAATTGTGCAATTACGCCTCGTTGTTCTTTCTTCAGAATCTTTGTCATGACATTAGAGCTTATTATCTTTCCTGGCTTCCCTGTGATACCTTGTAATTCGATTTCATTTCCTTCCGAATTTTTTTTCAAGAAAAGTTCTTGAAAATTAAAAGCTACTGTCCCCAAAGATTGTAACCATTGTACTCCTAGTACGACATCAGCACCTCCCATTGGGATGGAAAGCATTGGACTATTCAATACATATTCCCCTATGGATAGCTTGATATTATGGCATTTTCCAGAGAAATTTATAGTTCCTCCATTTGCAACCATCACTTGACATTCTGGTGCTGGGTATAGGAAACAATTCAATTCCTTGGCTACCTTACAATGAATAAAATTATGGGTACTACTCGAATCAATCAACACTATTACCTTTTTCTTCTTGATATGTCCTTCTATCTTGAGAGTTTGAGGAGTGGTAATTCCTGCCAATGCATTACATGATATGTTCGGACTCATTTCTTCCTCTTCTAGGGTTGGTTCCTAGTGTATATCCTCTTCTTTTTCATTTTCTTCTTCCTCTTCACAATCTATGTAAAATAATTTCTTCTCAGCACACTTATGACCTTTAGTGTATTTGCTAACACAACTGTAGCAAAGCCCTTTTGCTCTTTTTTCTTCCAATTTTTGTGGTGTCAAGCTTGTAGGTTGTTGAAATCTAGGAGTAGCAACACTTCCATCTTTATAGAAGTGAGTGGTACGCTTCCTTGTCGCCATAATTTTACATTCAATTTTTCTTGCCAACCTGAATGCCTTCTCCAATGAATCGGGTTCCAAAACGCGAACTTCATGTTGGATGTTGTCCTTTAAAGTACCTATGAAGAGAGAAATCTTGTGTTCCTCTGTAATATCAGTTACCCTTATATTCAATTTTTGGAATTCCTCAATGTGCTCCCCCACTAAACCCTTTTGTTTGAGATTTATAAATTGGCTAAAGAAGGTGTTCCTCTTTGTATCCTCATAATGTGCTATCATTTCCTCCATAAAAATTGACCAAGTGACAATTTCGATACCATACAAATGTATTTTTTTCTAGATGTAAAGTTGCAATGCGTACCTTTTGTGTGTTTTGCACATCATTGAGATCAAAACATTGCTCCATCTATAGTATCCATGACACGGGATCCTTGCCATCAAACTTCCTCATATCCATATTTGGAATATGGTGGTTCTTCCTGCCAACGTTAGAGTTTATGAAATCACGATTATCATTTATTTTGTTCTCATCATGAGTTTCCTCTACTATCTTTTCGCCATTAGGAAACATTTCTTGTATCAACTTTGCCAAATCATTCTTCATGTTTTCGATGTTGTCTTTCATTTTTTCATCGATCTTATCTTCAATGCCATCCATCTTAGCTTCTATTCCCACTTCCATTCCATCTATCTTAGCTTCCAAACCATTCATCTTAGCTTCCACGCCTTTCTTCAAACCATCCATCTTATTTTCCACGCCTTTCTTCAAAACTTCCATTTCATTTTTTGTTGCTCTTTGCGATAATGAAATTTGGTGCACTTGCTCATGGACTTTTGATATCTCATGTTGCATTTCTTCGTCTTCATGAGTCATAGTAGAGCCTTCTAAAGGCTTAATGGGTGTTGAATTATTTTTAGGAGGCATTTTAGAACCCAATACTGATAGCTATGCTCAATAGGCCTTTGGAATCAACTAGAACTGATTTTTCAAACAAGACTTATGCAATTTGAAAAAAAAATACACACATTTTTCTTGATTTTGAGGAGCTAGATATTGAAATTGAATTATCTCTATGATTTCGAATCTTCAATATCTAAAATTTGGCTTTAAATTCACCCTCTGAATATTCTTTCGAATGCCACAGGTTTGGCCTGATTTGGATTCTTCAAGATAAATTTATGTCCAATCTCCCACAATGACCTAATTATGGACTATTTTAGTAGATTGAACTTGTACGACTTGCCACGTGTCACTGTTTCATATTTTAGCTCTGAAATTGATATCAACGAAACTAAAGTCCGTGTACTTGTGGAAATTTTTACGGAACTCCAATCGGATGCTTAGAGAGAGCATTATGAAGCTTTTCCCACGATCACCTCTTTGAGATGAAATTCAGGAGCTTGAAAAAGCACTACCTTCCATAGATCATATCTCCAAAAATGTTGTGAACCAAGCTATGAAATTTTGTGACGAGTTTCCTCAGGATTTCAGCTTCGCGCCCTAAAAATTTCAGATTCTGAACCTTCGTAGAAAAAACGTTATAGCGCAAATTCCACGATGACATGTTTAGATTAAATTGAGGATCCTGCAAAAAAAACCTAACTTCCACAGATCATATCTCCGAAAATATTGTGAACCAAGCTTTGAAATTATGTGACAATGTTCATCATGATTTCGGCTTCACACCATAAAAATTTCAGCTTTTGAAACTTCGTAAAAAAAATTTATAGCGAAAATTCCATGATGACCTGTTTGGAGTAGCAAACCTTAGAATCCAAAGCTCTCATACCAAATGTTGTGAAACCAGCTCCAAAAATAGAAGAAAAGAGATATCAACGCCTTAGAAATAAGCCACTTCGAGGGGGAAACCTAAAATACATTACATGAATGAACAATTCTTGGATTATACAAATTGCAAAACCTCCTTTCTATATATAGGAGTCCATGGGGCCACAATGTAATCCTAGCCAACCTAACATTAATAATTTAAGGGCACAATAATAACAATATGGGGGTTACAAGGGTACAATAATAACAATAAGGGGGTTACACTAACAACAATAAGGGACTATACTAGTAATATAGAGACCTAATAGCATTCCAGGCAATACTCTTTTTCTGATTAGCACCCTCGATCCATGGTATGGTGATATCATCGTTTATATCCAGACTTCTACTTTCCAGTCCGAGTTGACGAAAGATGCTCGTTGATGTATCTGTCATCATTCGCAACCCTATCACATAGTCGAAGATACTTTATACCGCATTGGAGCTGATTCCATCCTCCGTCGATGTTTAACCCTCGAGGAAGCTGAAAATTTCCTTAATGACTGCCATTATGGCATGTGTGGTGGTCACGTGTTTGGGTATGCTAATGCTAAAAAAATTGTTTGTGTTAGGTATTTCTAGCCTATCATTTTCAAATATTGTATCCTTTCTATCTGTAAATTTCGCGAGTGCCAGATCTACCAGTGCAAGATGCGCGCGTCACCTACTCACCTCCATCTCGTCATTATCGTTGGTCCTTTTGCGAAGTGGGGTATCGATTTTATGACATGTAACCATCGCTCGGCCGAGGGGCATGCTTATATTATTGTAGCTGTAGGCTACTTCACAAAATGGGCTGAAGTAGTGCCTACATTCACAGATGACGGTAAGACAACCGCTCAATTTCTCTTCAAGCACATGATTGTCAAGTTTGGAGTCCCTCAAGCCATTGTCACTAACCATGGCTCCCATTTTCACCATTATATGATGGCTGAGATTACTACTCAGTTTGGTCTGCGTCACGAAATCTCAACACCATACTACCCCCAGGTCAATGGTTAGGTCGAAGCCATGAACACAGTTTTAGTCACTATGATTCAATGTACTATTGGGATGCACAAGTCCAATTGGCATCTCATGTTGTTCTCATCTCTCTGGGCTTACCGAACCTCGGTGAAGGATGCAACCGGATTCACACCATTTCAACTTGTTTATGGTCTAGAAGCTACCCTTCCGATTGAATGTGAAATGCCTTCACTCAAGCTAGCTATCAAATTACTTCCGAATAATTTTCCAGAGGAAGAACGTCTTCTATATTTGGAGAGGCTTGATGAAACTCGCCACTTCGCTGCTCTAGTCATAGAAGCACAGAAAAATCGGGTCAAAGCCCACTTTTACCAAACAGTTTCCCCTCGTACCTTCGTAGAAGGAGACTTGGTCCTCTTGTATGAACAAGCCCATGATAAGATGGGGGCAGGTAAATTTGAACCCATGTGGCATGGGACCTACATCATTAAACGTGTTTTGAAAAAATGGGCCTATGAGCTTATTTATTATGAAGGAAATCCCCTAGATCAGCCCCAAAATGGGTTGTATCTCAAAAAATATTATGCATGAATTTTCTCATGCATTTCTTCTGTACATAAGCATGTTTTTTTCATTTTTGTACATTTTTGGCTTGGTGTGCTCTGCGAGTAGTTTTTCCTTCTTATTATGTTTGTGCTTACTGTGCATATGTATGTCACTCCTTATGTCGGTTTCACTGATGGTGCCTCCCTCAGTACCCGTAACCTATCCTCCGCGGCTTGGGTAATTTATGATCCTAACAGTGAGTTAGTAGACCTTCAAGGCATTTGTCTAGGACATACAACTAAAAATTTCGCTGAATACAATGTAGTTATCGAAATTCTAAATGAAGCTATTGCCCTCAACATTCATGAATTAATTGTAAACCTAGACTCTCAGCTTGTTGTTCTCCAGCTCAATGGGCATTATTCTGTCATAAACCCTAAGATTTTAAGGATGTATTTACGTGTTCTTATGTTAGAAATGAATTTTGATTATATTACATATCAACATATTCCCAGAAGAATGAATGCATTAACAGATGTAGTAGCTAATCTTGTATTAGATAGAAATTTGTGGAATTTGTAAAAGAAATATGTTAATCCAAGTTGTCATTGATGGCAACAGGTTGAAAGACTTAATGAAAACATGGAACATAGCATTTTAAGTTCTCCTAATGATGTTGCACTATGACATATTACTGCACTTGCTGGGTACTAGCATGATGACGCTATGACCCCATGATTAAGAAGCCAAGCAATGGAGAAGGAATTTTGTCCTATATATTTTCTGCACTAAAATTAAGGACAATTACAAAGGAAAAATGAATTTTGGCATCTTGGAGGCAGCCAATCACAATGGGACTTAGACCATCTTAAAGAGGATTCCTTCCTCTTTCCAACGAGCCCTCATATGCTCCAAACCTCCCCGTGGTTAGAAAGATTGTTTTTTGAAGTTGTGTAATAATTATATTTTTTCTGAGCCGACTTGTCCTAGGTCCTTCATGTCGGCCTACATCTAGAAATATGTGTCCATTATTCTAACGTTAAGCCTGTATAAGTATGACATCCCATCACTTCATTTTATCATCAAGTTTACATCGAAGATAAGAAGAGGACATCAGAGCACACGAAAAGGGGTCACATCTCGTGAACTAAAGAAGGCAGATAGAACCGAGTTAAAGATCCATTTTTTTTTGTATGCTTCTGTAACAGAAATTTCACCCTTGCACCTGTTTACGTGGTTTAATAAGACAAGAATATCATAGACTCTTTCTATGATAAAATAACTCAGAATATCTTCAACAGAAACGGTATAAGGATCCCTCTTCATATACATCAACTTATGAACCGAACTACTACGGCATATTAAATTCTAAGCTCCCTTCTGAAATTTACATCACTATAATACACCGAGATAGTAGTGGCTCCGAGATCATGAAAATGTGGTAGCACCGAAACTATGATATTGTCTTGACATCGTGACTATAATAGCATAACACCGAGTCCATGTATCTCTATTCTATAATGCGGCCCTAATCTGTGGAGAAAATCTGTTGCATAAACCTTGTAAGCAGTGCTTAATTCATGCCTTCAACAGGTGTGGACTATCATTAATTTTCAAACCTATAGTAGGGTGAAGAACTTCAAACATTCACCTACTCAGACTGTGTGAAGGAAAAATCTCGGATTGTATAAGTCCCGTGGAAGATTGTAATGACAATCAAGAATTTGTAGACAAGGATAGTCACATATGACAGAGGTCTCTTGGAAACATTTTATTGGACAATCAAGGGAAATTTTGGATCAAATTAATTGAATTGTGAAGATTATTGTTGAAGACAATCAAGTAAGTACATCTCACATTTTCTCTCTAAATAACTCTGAAGGATTGGTGTCCTTGGAGTAGGAGCTCCTAAACACAAGGTTGGTGCCTTGAGAAGATAGGGTCGAAGCCCTAGAGGTCGGACCCTCATCAAAGTCCAAGTTGGTGCTTGGCAAACAGTTTGGTGCCTATTTTATTAAAAGGGTTGGTGCCCTTCTCTCATATATTATATACTATTATTAAAAGAGGATTGAATTTCTCTTTAATTCTTAATATCATTATTATATATATCTCTCTGTCTTTAATTGTGAAGAATCTAACTGGAAATAATTAACAATTGAAAATAAATATTGATGCACCCCCCTCTTAGTATTTCCAACAATTTGAATCAAAGCTAGCTTCTTCATTATCAGCCTAACAGTTGGAAGAAGGATTATTAGGCACAATGAAGAACATGGAAGCATCAGGGAAACTCCCTATCTTTGTTGGAACAAATTTTAGTTTCTGGAAAAAGAGGATGTCCTACTATCTAATTTCTCTTGGCCCTGAAGTATGGCACTATGTTTTGGATGAATAAAAAGCTCCCGTCAGTCTTCCAACTGATCCATATGAAATAAAAGCCTACATTTCTAATACCAAATCTTTAAATTCCATCACTAGTGGAATCATCGATTCTGAATTTACGAAAGTCATGAACTGTGACTCAGCCAAAGAAGTATGGGATAAATTGGTTTCGTTATATGATGGGGACTCCAAAGTTAAGAAGGCAAAGCTTCAAACCTATAAAAGACAATTCGAGAGTCTGAAAATGGATTATGAAGAATATATTTCATCATACTTCCTCAGAGTAGCTGAAGCGGTTAACTCTCTTAAAGGACTAGGGAAAAATATTGAAAAAAGCACCATAGTTCAAAAAATCCTGAGATCACTTCCTAACAGATTCGACTCCAAAGTAAGTGCCATAGAAGAAATGAAGGACCTAGATACTCTCAATATGGATGAACTTCATGCAATTCTTATTGCCTATGAGATGAGGAAAGGGATCCCAAATTTCAAAGAAGCAGCTTTCAAAGCCTCAAAATCTACAAAATAAGGAAAAGGATGGAATTACAATAGCGATGAATCAGATACTGAAAATGAGTTAGCTCAATTTGTACGAAGACTAAAAATGGGATCTAAGCTAAAAGGTAAGTACCCTCTTATTTGTTTCAATTGTGGAAGAATAGGTCATTACGCTGTAAAATGTCCTCATAAACATGATAGTGATGATGAAAAGGACTGTAAAAGAATGATGTACAAGAAGAAAGGGTTTAATAAGAAAAACTTCTTCTCTAAACAAGATGAGTCTGATGAATATGAATTCGTATTCATAATGAGGAAATCAACTAGAAATGTGCATCAGTACAAATAAAGCGATGATGAATCAGATGAGGAAAGTAATTATGTTGGAAGCAAAGAAACGCTATTTATGGCATTTAAAAATGATGATGACTCAGAAATAGAAGATGAAAGAAACATGGATAATTTTCTAATGAGTGTCATTGAAGAAAATGAGAATCTAAAAAAGAATATAATTTCTCTCAAAATAGAAAGAGAGGAAGAAAAAAGAAGGGAAGACTTCTTGAACATCAAGTTAAAAGAGGAGGATGATATCTATGAAAAACGTGAAGCTGAAATAGTGTCCCTAAGAAAGGAATTGGAGCAAAGCAAAAGGAGTTGGCAAAGCTCTCTAGCTCTTGACAACATTCTTAATACTCAAAGACCTCAACATGACAAGTCTGGAATTGGTTTCAAAGGATAATCATCATGTACGAAGAATAATGCCAGAAGTTATGCTGATGTACTCTCTTTCCATCCAAAGAAGAAAAGTCATCTCAGGAAAATGGTCACATCTCAAAACCAAGATTTGAAAGAACAACTCCAAAGAATAATGTTGATTCAAGCTATGGATACTACAACAGGTATCAAACTATTTTTCTTGGGCATTGTTACAATTGTAAAAACTTTGGGCATCAAGCTAAGCATTGCAAGGCTCATAAGAATGAAGCACCAAGATTGAATAATCAACCAAACCAACTGCGTGGGCCTAAATAGCAAGAACAAATCAAAACTTACAATTACTTTGATCCTTTGGCTAAGTTTGATTCGTCTTTCTCATTATGTGATGATTATGATCATAATGAACAAAATTTCCCTCTCAAAAGGGAAAAAGCTAAAAATGTAAATCTCAAAACTGATAAATGTGGCCTATATCTATGTGCTCATAGTGAATAAAATCATTGGTTCGTGGATAGTGGATGCTCGAGACATATGACAGGTGACCAAAAGAAGTTTATCTCATTGAACAAGAAAAATGGAAATGTATCCTTTGGAAGTGGATCTGCTAAAATCACTGGAAAAGGGACTGCTACCCTTGTCAATGGACTAGGAAAGGCTCAAAATACCTTGTTGGTAGAAGGACTCAAACACAATCTCTTAAGTGTCAGCTAGATTTATGACCAAGGACATAATGTTGTCTTTAGTACAAAAAATTGTGAAATAAGAGACTCGTCCTCAGGAGAGCTTGTGGCGAAAGGAGTAAGAACACCAGATAATGTTTACATTCTCAGTAGAATCCAAGAAGACAAATGTTACTTAAGTCAAACAGATGAAAGTTGGTTATGGAACAAGCGATTGGGGCATACAAGTTTTGAAAACCTAGTCAGCATCAGCAAAAATAATGCAGTAAGGGACATTCCAAAAATGTGCAAACCAAATCAAGTTGTATGTGGCCCATGCCAACATGGAAAGAAAACCAGAAATAGCCACAAAACCAAGGAGCTCTCAACATCAAAACCTTTGGAAATCATTCATGCAGATTTGTGTGGGCCAACTAGAACTCCAACTCTTCAAGGTGAAAGGTACTTTTCTCTATTTGTTGATGAATATACTAGAATGATGTGGATATATTTCATACAATATAAATCTGAAGCATTTGAGTGTTTTAAGAATCTTAAAGCTCTCATTGAAAATGAAAAACATTTTAAGATTAAATGTCTTAGAACGGATAGAGGAGGAGAATTCACTTCAAAAGAGTTTGATAAATTCTGCAAAGAGCATGGAATTTAAAGATAAATCTCTACTGCTAGGACACCCTAGAAAAATGGAGTAGTTGAAAGAAGGAACTGAACCATTCAATAAATGGCTAGGACAATGCTACTAGCAGCTGATTTGCAACCAAAATTTTGGAGAGAAGTAGTTGGCACCGCAGTTTGTACCTTAAATCGAACTCAACTGAGACCAAATAATGAAAAGACTCCTTATGAATTATGGAAAGGAAGACCTGCTTCAGTAAAATATTTCAGAATATTTGGAAGCAAATGTTTCCTAAAAATAAATGATGACTCACCAGGGAAATTTGATTCTAGAACTGACAAAGGAATATTTCTTGGTTACTCCACTAGGAGCAAAGCTTACAAATGTTACAACAATCGTCTACGAAGAATAGTGGAAAGCATTGATGTGAAGATTGATGAAGGCCTTCCAGAAAAAAGAATTGAAGATCATGAAGTTGAGTCTTTCTTTGAACAAAGTGAAGAAGAAGAACCTGAAAGAGAGGAGGAGAATGAAGAATCTCAAAGTAAACCTCAAAACGAATCTTCACAAACTCCCTCCAAGATCAAGTTTGTTCAAAGATATCATCCGGAAGAAAAATTCATCGAAAATATAGATGAAGGAATCCAAACTCGAAGAAGAATGATAAGCACCCCAAGAAAAGATGATGTGGCTCTATTATCTTTAATATAACCTGAAATTTTTTTCTCAAGAAAGCAAAGATCCTTATTGAATAAAGGCCATGGAAGAAGAAATGTCTCAAATCAAAAAAAATGAGACTTTGGAACTAGTACCTCGCCCAAAAGATAAAAATATAATTGGAATGAAATGGTTATTAAAAAACAAGATGAATGAAGATGGACAAATCATCAGAAATAAAGCCAGACTTGTCTGCAAAGGATACTCACAAATCGAAGGAATTGACTTCGAAGAAACCTTTGCACCAGTAGCTCGAATGGAAGTTATAAAAATGTTTTTAGCATTTACTTGCTCAAAAGGATTCAAGGTTTATCAAATGGATGTAAAATCAGCATTCCTGAATGGAGATCTCAAAGAAGAAGTTTACATGGAGCAACCAGAAGGATTTGATCTTGCTGAAGGAAAATACTTTGTATGCAAACTAAAAAAGGCCTCGTATGGATTAAAACAAGCCCCTAGATCATGGTATGCTAAGTTGGGTCACTATATGAAACAAGAAGGTTTTAAAAAGGGAGTGGTAGGTAGCAATATCTACATGAAGATGGACAAGGGAAAACTTATGATCACTCTTGTTTACATTGATGATCTAATATTTTGTAGCAATGATGAAGAAATGAGCCATGAATTTACTCTAAATATGTCCAAAAAATTCGATATGTCAATGATCTGTGAGTTATCTTACTTTCTTGGGCTACAAATATCTCAAACTTCTGTAGGCATGTTTATATCTCAGGCAAAATATCTTAAAGACATGCTTAAAAGATATAGGATGGAATATTGTGCACCTATGAGCACACCAATGACCACAGATTGTAAATTAAGCAAAGACGATGATACCCCTCAAATAGATGCAACTCTTTACATATCAATAATTGGAGCTCTCTTATACTTAACTACTACAAGACCAGATATTATGCAAGCAATAGGAATGGTGGAAAGATTTCAGTCAAGTCCTAAACAATCGCATCTAGCAGCTATGCAAATAATTCTCATATATCTGAAAGGAATGGATGATTTTTTCTTTGGTATCCTAAGAGTTCAACTCTTATTGTGACAACTTATTTTGATGTTGATTGGGCCGTAAGCGTGGATGATCGAAAAAGAACTAGTGGAAATGCATTCTTTATGGGAGATTGTCTTGTATCTTGGCTCAGCAAAAAGAAATCATCTATATCCCTTTCTACAGCTGAAGCCGATTATATAGCTGCTGCTGATTGTTGTACACAAATTCTATGGATGAAGGAAGCCTTGAAGGATGTCAACATAGAAACGAAGCAACCAATTACCATTTTTTGTGACAATACTAGTGCCATCAGTCTTTCAAAGAATCCAGTGATGCATTCAAGACCAAACATATTCCCATAAAATACCACTTTCTTCGTGAACAAGTTTCTTAACACAATATCAGGTTGGAATACGTCAATACAAAAGAGCAAATTGCTGATATCTTTACAAAACCCCTTCCACGAGAAGCATTTGAGTATATTCACCAAAAAATGGGTGTCATTTCTCTTACATCACATTAAATCAAGCAGCATGTTAGGGGTACAGTATGACAGGGGGAGCAGCATGACAGGGGGAGTAGCATTGCCATTGATGTCAAAGGGGGAGAGAAGAAAAATATTTCCATACAATGACAAAGGGGGATATTGTTAATCCAAGTTGTCATTGATGGTAACAAGTTAAAAGACTTAATGAAAACATGGAAGATATCATTTGAAGTTCTCCTAATGATGTTGCACTATGACATATTACTGCACTTGCTGGGTACTATCATGATGACGCTATGACCCCATGATTAAGAAGCCAAGAAATGGAGAAGGCATTATGTCCTATATATTTTCTGCACTAAAATTAAGGACAATTATAAAGGAAAAATGAATTTTGGCATCTTGGAGATAGCCATTCATAATGGGACTTAGACCATCTTGAAGAGTACTCCTTCCTCTTTCCAACGAGCCCTCATATGCTCCAAACCTCCTCGTGGTTAGAAAGATATTGTTTTTTGAAGTTGTGTAATATTTATATTTTTTCTAAGCCAAATTGTCCTAGCTCCTTCATGTCGGCCTACATATAGAAAGATGTGTCCATTCTTCTAATGTCAAGCTTGTATAAGTATGACGTCCCATCACTTCATTTTATCATCAAGTTTTCGGTGAAGATAAGAAGAGGACATCAGAGCACACGAAAAGGGTCACATCTCGTGAACTAAAGAAGGCAGATAGAACCGAGTTAAAGATCCATTTTTTTTTGGTATGATTCTGTAACAACAATTGCACCCTTGCACCTATTTACGTGGTTTAATAGGAAAATAATATCAGAGACTGTTTCTGTGATAAAATAACTCAGAATCTCTTCAACAGAAACGATATAAGGATCCCTCTTCATATACATCAACTTATGAACCGAACTACTAAGGTATATTAAAGTCCGAACTCCGTTCTGAAATTTCCATCACTGTAATACACCGAGACAATAGTGGCTCTGAGATCATGAAAATATGGTAGCACTGAAACCGTGATACTGTCTTGACATCGTGACTGTAATAACATAACACCGAGTCCATGTATCTCTGTTTTGTATTGCAGCACTAATCTGTGGAGACAATATGTTTCATAAACCTTGTAAGCAGTGCTTAATTCCTACCTTCAACAGGTGTGGAATATCATTCATTTTCAGACCTATAGCAAGGTGAAGAACTTCGAACAGTCACCCACTCAGACTGTGTGAAGGAAAAATCTCAGATTGTAGAAGTCCTGTGGAATATTGTAATGAAAGTCAAGAATTTGTAGACAAGGACAGTCACATATGACAGAGGTCTCTTGGAAACATTTTATTGGACATTCAAGGACAATTTTGGATCAAATTAATTGAATTGTGAAGATTCTTGTTGAAGACAATCAAGTAAGTACATCTCACATTTTCTCTCTAAATAATTCTGAAGGATTGGTGTCCTTGGAGTAGGAGCTCCTAAACACAAGTTTGGTGCTTTGAGAAGATAGGGTCGAATCCCTAGAGGTCGAAGCCTCATCAAATTCCAAGTTGGTGCTTGGCAAATAGGTTGGTGCCAGTTTTATTAAAAGGGTTGGTTCCCTTCTCTCATCTATTGTATATTATTATTAAAAAGGGATTGAAGTTCTCTTTAATTCTTAATATCATTATTATATATATCTCTCTGTCTTTAATTGTGAAGAATCTAACTGGAAATAATTAACAATTGAAAAGTAATATTGATTCACCCCCCTCTCAGTATTTCCAACAAAATCATCATTACATAGTAAGATTTAGATAGGAAAATAAGCACACACACACACACAGATATATATATATATATATATATATATATATATATATATATCGATTGTTTGCATCAGCTTGTACATCATAGTTCAAAAAATATGTATGTGTTTCAATTACATCCTAAGACGCCATGTCTCTCAAAAAATGCAGAAATAAAACCTAGGAGTCTAACCAGCATGGTGGTCATGATAGCACGTCAATGCCTGTACGACATCTCAACAGTCGATTAATGCAGTTAGAAACCCCCGCAATGTGTCGCTGGTAAGTATGAGGAATCTCCTCAAATCTCACATACTTTGGGATCCCGCTTGTGAGTCCCTCCAGGTTACATTCAATTTCTTCCTGTTTTCACCTTCCTCCCCATGAGGGGCCACTTCTAACTCTATTTCGACCCTCCGAGCTATCAAAGACATCCCCGCAGGTCTCTCTGGTCCAACATCTACAACACATGAGAAAATATCAGATTACATATATATAAAAACCAAAAAAAAATCGTAATACTCATAAAATCCAAAAAATGATTTTTTACCTCTGTCCTCATCCCTGTGGTCCCCTTCTAGAAGTGGAAGATACAGATCACCCCTGAAATCGATACTGTTATATGGCTAGTCCTCCACCACAATGAGTTGTCAGCTCAATGAGTCAAAGAACTACGGTCTCCATGACATATGATGCCCACCCCCTGATCGAGGCATCAACTCAGCCCAACAGACCATCAGTGGCTCTCGTGGTGGTAACGGTATCAAAATGGACCCATACCCAAACTACTTTAGCTTACCATTTTTACACTTTTTCAGCTGACATTTCATATTTATCATCACTGCGTCTGCCCAATTGAAAATTGTCGGAGACATGCAATCTATGGCTAATTGGAATTGAGTATTTGTGGCTTCATGGGGAGCCTGAGATCTAGCAGCCCGAGTAATGGTATGCAACACTACCCTCAATGGTAAGTTGTGCATTGTCTGGATGTCTAGTTTACCGCTCTTATGTGCTTTGCTTCCCTCAAGACAATCTCTCCCTATCAACATGGCCATGCTCTCTCCAAGGATCCGAGTACCTGTCATTCGTGCTCGCTCTCCCCTCCGTGAAAATTCTATCATGAAGTAGATATCAGAGACTTCTATCTCCAATTCCTATTGATGGATGGTGAATTTCTCTTGGTCAATGTCCCATACGCTAATCAAGTATTGCAGCAGGTCTAATTGATTTCTCACACATGGGGCCATGAAAAATTTAAGGAGACCACATTTCTCATAGCATCTAAGCATGGACGGTCCTCCATGGCCTGTGCATATTCTACCCCATGCTCCCGCTCTTTCCATTCTATTGCCATTACAACTGTTGATTCTTCCTGCAAAACAAAATACAAGATTCCATAAGCCATATTGCTAAAAACTAAATCGATTTTGAAAACCAATTTTGGAAAAGACTTTGAAAAAAATTATGTGCGGCACTCGGTGCAGCTGTTTTTCAAACAACAGCGCCGAGTGGCTCTTTCCCTGTATAAAAATCGTGGAGGTCAGCGTAGCTCCATGCCAAGCACCAGCGCCAACCGTCGTGGATATGAGTTTTAACACTCTTCCATAAAATTAATTTATATAAATCTTCTAGGTAATCACATAGAAAATTATAGAACCAACATGTTTCAAGCTACCAAGTGTAGTTCATCATCAGGAGAATGAGGATAATGAGGATTTGGCTAATCCTTTACCTAAATATATATAGTGCAGAGATGACAACGGTAAAAACCCTTAGATATTAGGAAATAATAAAATAATTAAAAAAGATGATGAGAAAATAATATTTTCAAAATATTTAACTAACAAATAAAGAAAAGATAAACTAAAAAAATTAAATAAAAATAATTCAAAAGTCAAATTTAACATAGTGATAAAATATAAATTAAACTTAGTATCTAAGGGTTTTGACTGTTGTCATCTCTGCACTATATATATTTAGGTAAAGGATTAGCCAAATTCTCATTATCCTCATTCTCCTGATGATAAACTAACTTAGTAGTTCGAAACACGTTGGTTCTATAATTTTCTATGTGTTTACCCGAAAGATTTATATAAATTAATATGATATGGATCACAAAAGTTTACACTCTTCCATAAAATGTATCAAAGCATGAAAACATATGAAAAATGTATGAAATTGTAGCGAATTTCATGGCTCTTACCTGGAAGAAGCGTATTCGTCAATGGCCTCCTAGATCGCCTATAGTTAGCTCCCCAAAATCACAGTGAAAACCAGTGAAAGTGCTCACAAGAAAGTGAAAAGGTAAAAGTGAATTGTTTTTTACTATTGAGTTATTTTATAACCTTTTCTGACCCTAACTAGTTTTTTGGACACAGTTTCGGTTATTTTTTTTATTTTTTCTTGAAAATGTGTTTTACGTTTGTTTCTTGTGCAACAATGGGTCTTAAAACTGGAAACGATGAGGAAACGAGTTGTATTTTATTACTTTTTTGGACTCGGTAAAAACACGAAAAAGTCACCCCCTGGAGTTATCTTTCAGCTCTATTCTGACTCTCAAAATATGAAAATATTTTCGAGCTCTTGTTGTTTTGAACTCACTAAGGATGTGAAACGCCATCTGCCCAGTATACATTTACCCCTTTTTCGAGCTGGGACAGATTATTTACAAAAAAGGAATACCTTAATCGAACATGGATAAGAGGTTCTCTCAAATATTATTTTCTACCTTTTCGGATCTGAGAGACAACATACGAAAATGAACCTTCTGGAGTTTTCTTTTCTGCCTCTTTTCAAACTCTCTAAACATGAAAAGACGTCGAGTTTTCCCTTTGTCATACTCGTCAAAATCTAAATGACAATGGAGCCGTCACCATGATGTTACCGATTTCCTCCTTCCTAGGGCTCTTAAAATGTACTAGGATGGATTTTTCCAAAGGAAAACCTTACATGAAAAGCATATGCTATCCCCTTCAAGCTTGTTTCCAAAAATAATTGGGTAATCGGCAGAAATGGTGGGGGGAAATGGAACTAGTTATCATTTGCGTCGATAGTATGTCGCTCTTGAACATGACACTTGTCTGAACTTCGTGTCGAGTTAGGGACATCCCACATTCGTCATTTTGCCTCCATGGGTTTGGGTTATCTGTTTTGACCTCTCATCTGCTCTTTTCTTTGTCACCATGACCTCAGATCCCTCGATGTCAAATATTGCCTAAATTCTGGAGTTGTGTCGCCAATATGTTCAAGGGAATTCCCTTCTGTAGTTTTCAACCCTTGATCTTCTGTTCAGTATTGATTCAATATCATCTTATTCCTCTATCTCATGTCGATGATGTGGGAAACATTATGTCCCTCCTTCAACCGATCAATTCCTTTCGACTTCAGCTCATTATCCAAGAAGTTGATCCAGAGACTCCCTTCTAGTACCTTAGAGCTTGCATGCCTCAATGGCAAGTTCTTCGCATTCGACGATAGGTTCTCATCATTGGCCTTTGATAGGGTGATTTCGCGGAAGTTCAACTCCAGTTCATTTTTCACATTCCATGGATTGTACTAGCAATACCTTGAGAACCATTGTCATTATTAGTGGTTTCTCTCATGTCTGTTAACAACTTCCACCATCGGCTGATAATCAGGCAACTTTCTTGCATGTTTGACTTCAACTCATTCATTCACATGCCTGAATTTGTACTTGTTCGGGTCGGGACGGGGCACAAGACCCTGGGTTTTTTCTGATGAAATCCAGGTTGTGGGACGATTTGGTTTTTCATGATTGTATACACGACTCTTCTGATTAGATGGCTGCGACCATACCTGAGTCTATTTTATGATTCTTCTCACTGGATTTTTGTGTCCATACCATGGATCTTATTACATTTTATGTATTATGGATGGTTGTGCCCATACCTCATACTCATATATCAGAGATATTAGTCATACTTTATCTTGAAATTCCTCCGACGGTGGGGTTTTGGTTTGGGCATGTTCGCGTAAAGCATTTCACCCCTCCCTCCCTCTCGGACTTCATGCTTTAGGGGGCATCTGTTACACAACATTTTTTCATCGTCCCTACATTCCCTATTTTGAATACGGGAGGACCATCATAGTGAGCCCTGCATATTGTCGCACATCATAATGAATTTCATTACATCCCTTAACATGCAAGGAAAAAAATATACATGGACCATTCCTAAAGTAGACCCTTAAAAACATGTAATTTCAGGTCGACACTGTGGTGTGGTTATGTGCTCACGCCCATGGCCATATTTTCTCTATGCCTCGTGTCGTGGTCGCTCTGTCTCTGAAGAACCCCCGCGCCGAGCTACTTTTGGAAGGTTTTTTAATATGGAAACGAAGCTTCTAAGATCTAACAGCTTCGTGGGCAGAATCATGGATGTTTTTTCAATTGGATGTGGTCGAGTTTCTCCCTTTGGCCTTCTAGTTCCTACAAAAATGTAACTTCCCAAAGAGATAGATCTTTCCTCCACCATAATTGTAATATCCCAAAAGGGAGAATGCAGTAATACTGAAACACAATATAAGAACTGCAACAAAGTAAAAAATAAATCTATATACATATCAGAATGCACACAAATAGCTGAGCCATTTTATTATATCGGAGGTGAAAAATAAAGTACATCAGTGCTCAAAATATGAGACACTTAAGCCACAAGGGTGGCCTAGAATGACCCTGCAATGATTTCCCAAGAGGGACTGCGTAACTGCTGCTCTGCTGGAAGGTAAACTGCGTTGTCCCTGCTGCAACTATTGGGACTACAACTGCCTAAAAAATAGAAAGTCAGATCTAGGAAGAATGGGAGCTTCGATGATGCTGAAATTGTAGATCTGGGCTCAATGATGGATTCCCAAGATAACCCAAAAGGGATTTCTCAGATCTGTAAGTCTAAGAAAACCTTAGGGCTTCACATATATGCTGCTAGGAATGAAAATATAAAGCTAGATCTGATGATATGATGGTTTCAATGGTGCACAATCAGATCTATGCAAGAAGGGCTAACCCTTTCACTAGATCCTTGGGCTAAAAGCTCAAGATCTAGCTCCTCCAATCTCTCCACTGAAAACACTTGTTGGATGAACAACAACTTCAGAAAATTGCACTGTCAGAGAAGGAGGCTCAATAGCCTGCTGCTAGATATGTCAAATCAACTCATGAGTGATGGAAACAATAGATCCAATGTGAGGAGATGATCCCTCACAGGATTTCTAGCTGAAATACTAGAAACTTCCTTCCTCCAATAGATCTACAGGACTGAACTGCGCAATCCTTGAAGGGACTCCTACTGCATGGAGGTAAAACCCAATGGCCTGAATGCCAGATGTAGATCTGCTGCTCCTGAAAGGCTGAATGTGAAGAAAAAAGTGGTAGGATGAATCCTCCACTGGTATCCTAGCTGAATTCTAGAAACAACCTCTTGAAGATGGCAGCAATTCCTAATAAGGAATGAAGAACAATCCTCTTTCCAGAGCTACTCAAATAAAGAGGTGGGATTCCCGCCCAGGAACACCCTATTATAAACATCACTACAAACTCTAATAAACATCCCAAGCCTGCATAGAAATGTCCTAAGAAAAATCTAGATCTAAACAAATCAAGAAATGAATAATCCAAATCATACCTTCCATTGTGCCTTCACCTTCATTATATGCATGAGCCTTCCATAGCCTAGGCCCACTACAAATCTGTGATGTACATGTGGACATAGTCTCCATGATTGACTGCGTTGTAGCCTCATGTCCTCTGTAATGTTCCTTTTCAGGAATTTCAGCAATATCTCCAATGAGGACGGTGTATAAGGAAACCAGTGAAAAAATAATGTATTCCAGGGCTTGGATCCTCTAAAATATGTTGTATTTAGCTTAAATATAGAATGGCATCAGAAACAAATAATTCTAGCTACATTAAATAGATCTCCCCAACTCAAATATGCTAGAAAGCATCACAACCCCAGTACTTCATAAAACAGAAATGACGGAGGCAGAAACAACGTTATTTTTATTATGAAAACTACAAAAATGGATGGAATAATATATTTCTGAAGCTTTCATTCATTATATAATCATAAATGAGAGGATTGACCTCTTTTACAAACACATTGGGACCCTCTGGCAAGGGTTTCCAGCAAAATAGCAACACAAGATACAACACTGCAGAAAATAACGTTGTACCCAGCAAATCTGTATTGAGAAATATCTGATATGATCAAAAAGGGACACACAATAAAGGAATTGGCCCAAGGCCTTCCTCAATAGATCTCCTGGAGTGGAAATCACCTCCTCCTCTTCTGAGATAAGCACAAATGGATAGATACAACCCCAGATACTACAGCTACTGCAGAAATAACGCATTCACTGAGAGTGACTGCGCTGTCAAGGTCAGAGGATGGCTCTCCTCAAGATAGATGATGAGAATTGAACTCAAGACCTCCTCCTTTGTCTCCCGATCAACTATATCAATGATAAAGATAGAATTCCTGCATGAGAACCCTTGCACTAAACAGTGCTGCAACTCTAGCTAAACAGGTGAAGCTTGCGATAAGTCATAAGACTGAAACAAGAAGTATGAATTAATCCCCCCTATGTTGCTATCCCTTCCTTTTTATCCTTGGTGAGCTTCTCCATCCCGGGCCCCACTCATTGGGGATGTAGCTTCCTTGAGAAGTTTCCTCCTTCAAAACTGTGTTGCCCTAGTAGCTTTCCCTCCCTTTGTGACAGTGCTATTGACTTGGTCAACCATAGCTAGCTCCTTGATTTTGCCCCTCTTCACACTAAAGAGGCTTTATTTTATCCTCATACCTCAATCCCTTTTCACACTAAGATAGATTTTATTGTGTTTCCTACTTCTTATTTCTAAAATGGAGCAATTATAATGTTCCAAGTAGCAGTGGCTAATTGGGAACATTACATCCTCCATCAATTTCACATGGGGTGATCACCCTCTCCATCATATGTGCATCAAATGCACCATTTCCTCCACTATCTTATCATAAGTGCTTCATGATATTCTTTAAATGCACTATGATCTCAGTTGACCTTATCAAATATCCTCATGATTTTATATTTAATATCCATGATCTTATTTGACTGTTTCATCCTCCATAGTCTATCTCATAAATGAGACATGATCTCCATTAATAGCGCTGCTCCACTAATCCATGATTTTAGATCTAGATCTAGAATATCTACATACACACATTAAAAGTGGATTTTATTCATCTTTGAGTTTTTTGGATCCCTCCACCCTTTTATTTACTTAATTTATTAAGAAAATCAAGGACTCTAATATTCCAAATATGATGTGAAAATTTGGGAATATTACAGTCCCACTTGGAAAAATGTTTCTTATCCTCAAGCAACTCCAAAAGTAGATTCAAGGCCATCTATTCCCCTCCAAATGGCATCCACATAAGGAAGGCTTCTTCCATTTGCTGCAATGTGTTATGCATGTTTGGTTCCAAAGTTGTCTTTCAAAAACATATAGAATGACCTCCAACTGCATGGTTAGATGTCCTCCTTCCACCATGAAGTACCAAGTGATAACCATATGATGTCCCACATCATCATTAATACATGAGATACATAAAATAAAGTGGCTCTTTCCACAAAGGAAAAGCTCCATCACACAATACATCTCTCCATCCCATGCTTTATGAATCTGATTGAGCATTGTCATGCTCTCATCCTTAGCCCTGTTGGCCTTGTCGGATCCAAGCATCATTCCAACATTATGAAAAAGAAGAAAAGGAGATATATGGTTAGACAAAGATGCCAAACCATATTCTACCAATAGTAGCCATCGGAGTAAGGCCCTTTGCTACCATCCTCCATCTCCTCCATGTCAGATAGACAAGCCAAACTCCCCCAAAAGCAACCAAAGCAACAAGAGATCTTGATGATTTCTCTCCTCCTCATGTGCATCATGGAGTAAAAACATACTGATAGACATGTGGAATGTCACATCAGCCCAATACAAACAAACACCATCAATACACATCATGAGAGCATCATGCCATGTTTTACCCAATACAAAACACATAGACATAGGAGATGTCATGTGGTGGCCAAACTCTCTCAAGGGAAACCAAAATGAACATGCCTTCTTTTGATGCCTTCTATCATTGATACACAAGGCATGAATCAACAAAACATGAGCTATTGGGTGGTAACCATACTCACCCAAGAGCAGCCAGCGCAGCCATGCCTCCTTCTTCATTTCATAAGCGTTTTTCAAGGCATGGATCAAAGAAATAGGAGCCTTTGGGTAATGACAAAAATCTCCCAAGAGCAACCAACGTAACCAAGCTTGCTGGCCCATGTCATATATCTACAAGTGGTCATGCAACCCCTTGCTTATCCTTCTCACCCACTCATCCCAATGTGGATGATGAATGATGTATTGCATAATGGTATCCTCCCTTTGTAGAGTACCATCCTCCCCAAATAGATGAAGAACTTTTCACTTCATGAAATTTTGAAGTGCACCTCTAATGAGATCTCTCAAGGAGACTCTTTGGATCTGCTGCAGGTAGAAGTTTCTCTTTGAGCAGTAACATGCTCATTGATAAAGTGTCATCTAGAAAGGAGAAAAGATTCCTCATCTCAAGAAGTCTACCATCTACCATCTTTACCTCCATTGCTTCATGAGTGAAGCTACCTTCAGAATGCTCCAAGAATGATGGGGCCTCTTCATTTTCACAGCTACTAAGTGACAGCGCTGTAGACTGCATGGTAATACATGTGTTGTCCCAAAGAAAGGCACACTACTGATCTCATAACCAATTATTGTACACAGGATTATGCTCATCCCATTTTCTGAAACTCTACACTTCAACTCAAAGGGTTGAATGTAGCTCAACAACGATGAACTGGGACAATTCTTAACCTCCTCCTTGATTAGATCAAGGGTCCTCTGTGTTGTGATATGTTGCTGCTTCAAATCAACATTTTGTTCTAAACCTTGGTTATGCATTGGCCCTGATGGCATGTCTTCATAAGTTTCAATAAAATCTACTGAATCAATATGTGATGAAATCTCATGCATACCTTGGATCAACTGATGTGTGGGAACCTCTTTCCAGAACACAAGAGTTCCTCCAACCGGGACAACAATGTCTCCAACTACTAGTAAGAGTGATGGCTTCTCTTCTCCAAGTTTACCAGCGCTGGAATCTTCCTCCTCTTCCTCATGCATCTCCTGAATCATGCATGGGACACTATGTGTCAAGAGCTCAAGACTATCTTGCAAATTTTCAAGTGTATCTTCTCCAGATGCAAGTACTTCTACAGCTGGTGGTGAATGTAGTGACTTCTTGTCTAGAGTGACAAGATTGACATCCTCCTTTGTTTCCTTAGGAAATGTCTCTTTGTGATACATCTTTGGTTTTCTCATATTAAACTTCTTCCTCAACTTGTGAAATAAATCTGAATATTTAGTCACCTTTGCATGCTCCATGTGACCAAACCACCATTCATTGGCTTCACCTAAAAGATGAAGTGCTGCAATTTGGACAACCTCTTCTTCAGCTACAGGATGTAGCCTGAAAAATGCATCTGACTCTTTCCTCCAAGCCTTAACAATGCTTCATGAAGATCCATCAAATGTAGGAAAATAGAATCTATTATGCCTTTTCTTCTATTGCTGCTATAGGATCCTCTTTCTTCTTTGATTTTGAATAATTGTTGGAGAGTTAGCTTCTCCTTGACTTTTCTTTGTACTCTTCAAGATATAGAATGAGATTCTCATGGGTCTCGGGTTCTCTTATTTCTTCATTTATATACCCTTCACCTTCTCCAAAGAAATTGGGCATAGTAGATCTATGAGGAGTTCTATGATTCTCTGATTTTCTTCTTTGCTGATAGGAAGTGTTTGGGCCTTCTTCATCAAATATTCTACCTGGATCTTCTTTTTGCCTTTCCTTATTCATTTGATTGACCTCCTTGGAGAAATATTTCATGGATCTAAAGAGAGGAGTGGAAAAATTATTTATAATATCCCAAAATAGGGAAATTCTACACTATTGGGAATATCTTAAGATATTCCAAATTTGGAGATCCAACAATACATAAACATAAACTGGAAATAGCAGTGCATAAAAATCATACCAAAATGTATGGAAACCATAGATCCATTTTATTATGAATCATAAACAAATAATAGCAATACAACTCAAAGGATCAAGGCAAACAAGCCTCCCATCGATACACATGCTAAAAGTAAAATACTACTACATGGCAGAGTGTCTATGAACAAGAATTGCACAGTCATAGATGGAACACTGCTACAGGAAGTGTAAAATATCATAGATCTGCATATATATGACTCATACAACATTGGGAGAGAAGATCTATGCTCCCAAACACTACCTCAAGACAATCCTGGAAGGATTGGCTGAAATATGTAAAACTACAAAATGCCAGAGTTGCAGTTTAGCATCTGCAACTCAAGAACTAGAAATGGATGGAGAAGGTTGAAGATGTTGCATCAGATAAAATACCTCCTCCAATGGATCTTCCAAGTGAAAGGCTGATCCTAACACTGAAGATATCATCGTCCGACAATCACTGCAATCCCTCACTGCAAATACCTCCTGAAAATAACGCAGTCACTGAGGGATATTGCGCTGTAGGTGCAAGAAAAAGTGTTGGCCAAGTGCCAAGATCTGCAATATGCTCCAAGGGCTTCCAAACTGATCTCTCAAAGGAAATAGAGCCTCCTCCTCTGAAAAACAAGTGCTGGAAGTGGTGTTGTGAACCCTCACTGCAACACCCTGCAACACAACGTTATACTACTGCAGAAATAATGTTGTAGCTGAAGGAGGATGCTTGGCCTCAAGCCTGGATGTGAGGAAAATCAGTACAACTCCTTCAAGAGGCCTCTCAAGAAAGGAGAATTATTCCTAAACAGGAAATCCTTGTGCTAAGCAGCATTGCAACTCTGCTAAATAACAGGAGAATGCACAAAGTCTAAACAGACAATGAAATCAATAATCTGAATCATGAATAACAATGGCTTCCTTGCCCTCCTTTTAAACAAGTGAAAGCCCTCTCTCCCTAGGTCCCACTCATCAGGGTTTCCTCCACCAAATAACCCTCTTCCCATTCATACTGCGTTGTCTATCAAAGTGTTCTCCACCTCCTATCCCAGTAGTGTTGACTTGGTCAAACTTGACCTTGTCTCCATGAAAATGTCCTCTTTCACACATAAAGGTGTGAAATCCAGCTCTTATGACTATACCCTTTCACATTTGAGGGATTTTATTCATGTTTTTAATATGCATGGACTTCCTTACCCATTTATTTAGCCGCTGGGTGATGAAAACAAAATTTTAATATTCCATTTAGCTGTGTGCTAAAGTGGGAATATTACAGTCCTCCCCTCCCAAATGTTGCTTGTCCTCAAGCAACCGCAAAGATAAAACTGAGGGGCCTTCTTGAGGCATGAGGTCTGATATGAATTGGGATCAACCATCCCCATATGTAGCTCCCATCCCCAAGCAATCATCCATACAAAATGAGTTACCTCCCAACATGGCAACTCCTAAAAATCCTCTTCCATCTTTGGCTCCTAAAATGTAGGTGGGATGAAAATCTGATCTTGGTAGGAAAAATAGCCTACCCCACGCTATCCTCCTCTCCAATTAGGATAAGTGCAGATTATATGCTGATCTTGGGCTGCAATAATATTTCCCTCAAGTAGCAAGATGAAGACTAGACGTCCAAGGATCTCTCCTCTAACGTTATGAAGCATGCTGGCCCAAATCACCTCATATGTGATGATTTGGAAGTCACCACCATATGGCATCCAATAAAATCCATGGCTCACCTCATAAAAGAACCAAATTTTGGCTATGGTGGCCATACTACCTCTCATGCTCCCATTAGAACATGCAATGCAAACAATTTGGGAAATCTCTTCCCCAAGGGACACATCCAACCAATGTGCCATTCCCCCAATCATGCTCCCAATAATAACAAGAACAATAGCAACATAAGGAACCATAATGAGAACCATACTTGCTACCATATGTAGCAAGGGAGAAGGACAATGGTCCCTCAAATGTAATCAACGCAATTTGACCCTCAACTGCAAAAGAGAGTGACAAAAAGTGTGGTTTCTCAACCACTTGCTTGCTGTCCCACTCTCCTCATATTTTTGGAGAAAGTGAATGATGGATGGTACAAAGTGAGCATGTTCTCCATAATACATATCCTCCCCAAGTCCTCCTAGGGAGTGGTCATCAATAATTCTCATGGCCTCAAGTGGACCATGAGGTCTAGAAGGAAGAATGTTTCTTCCTTGAGAAATATCTTGCACATATATGGTTAAGGGATGCATATATACACTATACAGATTATTATGCAAATAAAAAATATCCTCACCATATAATTTTCTCATACAAATGGAGTGGATCATAGATGAGTCTCCTCTCATCCTCAAAGAGAAAAGAGGTGGTTGATCCATGCATCTCCTCATATGCTAATATAGCTCCTCCTCATGCAACTGGTCATCCAATATCATGCAAGTAAAAAGATCCTTGGAATACTCCACCAACAACTGGGAGTTCCAATATGGATCTATCCTCCATAGTGACAGCGCCAATGATCTCTCATGAGGAACATCTATCATATGGTCATCCTCCTCTTCGACATCTCCCATGCCAAAGATGCAAGTTGGAAGGCTATTATCCTTCCCCTGCTGCTTCTGCCACAGTGCAGAATCTGAAATGAGAGTGGGTAAAGATGATGTTTAGAGAATGCCTCTCTCCTCCTTGAGTCTACCCAATACTCTCAGCGTTGTAAAATGACCTCCCAAGGTCTCCACTCCTCTGAAATGAATGAATGGTGCCTCAAAATGTGAAACATCTCTCATCATATGCTGATATGGTGATCTCCTTGGTGAAATGTCTCCATGCAATGAGACATTATCATAAAGAGTAGACTGCATATATGAATGGACAAACTTGTCCTTGCTCTAACTGCGCAATCCAGTCTCCCTATTAGGTGCATCAACCTCATGAAATAGACAGGGGTGTGTGCTCCTCATACATGATGCTGGTAATCCTCCCTATCTCCTCCTTGTATCTCCATAGGTTCACACCCTATCATCAATGGAACATGTGAATCATGAGTTGTGCCTTGATCTCCACATGTGAGATCCTGGGGAATTTCTTGCAATGATACAAGAATCCCTTTAGTTGGAGCAAGAGCTCCTCATTCCTCTGCATGAGGCGCTAGATCAACTCTAGACATGATAGTGTTGTTGCCCTCCTCCTCATCAACATGTATGGGCAACCTCTCAAGAAATGGATCCTCTCTCGAAAAAGAGATCTCCATGCCCTCTTGTTCAAGAATATGATATAAATGCTTTGCCTATAACAAGGTATGCTGCAATATGTTAGTCTCCTCCATGGGTTTCTAAAGTGGATCTGAGTTTATAGTTTTCTCCATCACATGCAAGGGTTTTTTTTGTTTATGTTTGTTTAACTCCTCCACTTGTGTTGCAGAAAGTTTTCCATCAAACCTTCCCATCAATGCCTTAATAAACCTTGCATAAGAAGAAGTATTTGCATTTTTCAAAGAGAAAGACTCAAATATCCACCATGCATAGGCCTTACCTCCAAGATGCAGTGCTGCAACTCTGATGGCTTCATCTTCAGAAATTTGATGCTGCTGCAAAAATGTGTCTAGCTCTTCCACCCAAACTCTAGCTGAACACGTAGAGGAACCATCAAAGGTAGACAAAATAAATCTATCCACATTATGCTGCTTGCTCCTCCTCACCTTGATCTTGCAAAACTCTGGGAAAGTGATATGATCTCTAAACTTCTGAGTTTGAGATTCATATTCATGCAAGAAACCACTAAGAGTTCCCCTCTTAGGCATTCCTTCTTCCTCCCTCTCTCTCATGGCAAAACTGGGCATGTGATTGCGTTGTGAATCATAGGGTGTGACTACATGCTCACACTCCCCATAAGAAAATCTAGAGTTTAACTCAGTTTCAAACCCTCTTGGAGATTTTGTACACATCTCCCTCCTTATCTTGTTGAAATATTCATGAATGCTCTGTACAGATCTTGGAAGAAGCTTTGTAAGCCTATCATGGCTGAGATCCATAGGCTGAGCCAAGATTATGCTCTGATACCATTGTAATATCCCAAAATAGGGAAATTCTACACTATTGGGAATATCTTAAGATATTCCAAATGTGGAGATCCAACAATACATAAACATAAACTGGAAATAGCAGTGAATAAAAATCATACCAAAATGTATGGAAACCATAGAGCCATTTTATTATGAATCAGCAGCAAATAATAGCAATACAATTCAAATGGTCAAGGCAAACAAGCCTCCCATCAATACACATGCTAAAAGTAAAATACTGCTACATGGCAGAGTGTCTATGAACAAGAAATGTACAGTCATAGATGGAACACTGCTACAGGAAGTGTAAAATATCATAGATCTGCATATATATGACTCATACAACATTGGGAGAGAAGATCTATACTCCCAAACACTACCTCAAGACAATCCTGGAAGGATTGGCTGAAATATGTAAAACTGCAAAATGTCAGAGTTGCAGGGTAGCAGCTGTAACTCAAGAATTGGAAATGGATGGAGAAGGCTGAAGATGTTGCATCAGATAAAATACCTCCTCCAATGGATCTTCCAAGTGAAAGGATGATCCTAACACTGAATATCTCACCCTTTGACAATCACTGCAATCCCTCACTGCAAATACCTCCTGAAAATAACGCAGTCACTGAGGGATACTGCGCTGTAGGTGCAAGAAAAAGTGTTGGCCAAGTGCCAAGATCTGCAATATGCTCCAAGGGCTTCCAAACTGATCTCTCAAAGGAAAGAGAGCCTCCTCCTCTGAAAAACAAGTGCTGGAAGTGGTGTTGTGAACCCTCACTACAACACCTTGCAACACAACGTTATACTACTGCAGAAATAATGTTGTAGCTGAAGGAGGATGCTTGGCCTCAAGCCTGGATGTGAGGAAAATCAGTACAACTCCTTCAAGAGGCCTATCAAGAAAGGAGAAGGATTCCTAAACAGGAAATCCTTGTGGTAAGCAGCACTGCAACTCTGCTAAACAACAGGAGAATGCACAAAGTCTAAAAATACAATGAAATCGATAATCTGAATCATGAATAACAATGGCTATCTTTCCATCCTTTTAAACAAGTGAAAGCCCTCTCTCCCTGGGTCCCACTCATTAGGGTTTCCTCCACCAGATAACCCTCTTCCCATTCATACTGCGTTGTCGATCAAAGTGTTCTCCACCTCCTATCCCAACGTTGTTGACTTGGTCAAACTTGACCTTATCTCCATGCAAATGTCTTATTTCACACATAAGGGTGTGAAATCCAGCTCTTATGACTATCCCCTTTCACATTTGAGGGATTTTATTCATGTTTTTAATATGCATGGGCTTCCTTACCCATTTATTTAGCTGCTAGGTGATAAAAACAAAATTTTAATATTCCATTTAGCTGTGTGCTAAAGTGGGAATATTACATTATCCTCCTTCATGATAGATCTCATCTATCTGCTTCTTCTTTGATACAAAAGATGAAGTGTCCACAAGCTGAGCCAAAGATCATGCTCTGATACCACTATAATATCCCAAAAGGGAGAATGCAGTAATACTGAAACACAATATAAGAACTGTAGAAAAGTAAACAATAAATCTATATACATATCAGAATGCACAGAAATGGCTGAGCCATTTTATTATATCATAGGGGAAAAATCAAGTACATCAGTGCTCAAAATATGAGACACTTAAGCCATAAGGGTGGCCTAGAATGACCTTGCAATGATTTCCCAAGAGGGACTGCGTAACTGTTGCTCTGCTGGAAGGTAAACTACATTGTCCTTGCTGCAACTATTGGGACTGCAACTTCCTGAAAAATAGAAAGTCAGATCTAGGCATAATGGGAGCTCCGATGATGATGAAATTGTAGATCTGGGCTCAATGATGGACTCCTAAGATAACCCAGAAGGGATTTCTCATATCTGTAAGTCTAAGAAAACCTCCCTCTTAGGGCTTCACATATATGTTGTTGGGAATGTAGATCTGAAGCTAGATTTGATGATATGATGGCTGCAATGGTGCACAATCATATCTATGCAAGAAGGGCTAACCCTTTCACTAGATCCTTGGGCTAAAATCTCAAGATCTAGCTCCTCCAATATCCTCCACTGAAAATAGCTTTTGGATTAACAACAGCTTCAGAAAACTGCGTTGTCAGAGAAGTAGGCTCAATAGCTTGCTACTAGATATGTCAAATCAACTCCTGAGTGATGGAAAAAACAGATCCAATGTGAGGAGATGATCCCTCACAGGATTTCCAGCTGAAATACTAGAAACTTCCTTCCTCCAATAGATCTACAGGACTGAACTGCACAATCCTTAAAGGGACTGCTGCTGCATGGAGGTAAAACCCAATGGCCTGAATGTCGGATGTAGATCTGCCGCTCCTGAAAGGCTGAATGTGAAGAACAAAGTGGTAGGGTGAATCCTCCACTGGTTTCCTAGCTGAATCCTAGAAAAAACCTCTTGAAGATGGCACCAATGTCTGATAAGGAATGAAGAACAATCATCTTTCCAGAGCTACTCAAAGAAAGAGGTGGGATTCTTTCCTGGGAACACCCTATGATAAACAACACTGCAAACTCTGCTAAACAACCCAAGCCTACATAGAAATGTCCTAAGACAAATCTATATCTAAATAGATTAAGAAATGAATAATCCAAATCATGCCTTCCATTGTGCCTTCACCTTCATTATATGCATGAGCCTTCCATAGCCTAGGCCCACTCCAAATTTGCGTTGTACATGTGGACATAGTCTCCATGTTTGACTGCGCTATAGCCTCATGTCCTCCATCAAGTTCACATGGGGTGATCACCCTCTCCATCATATGTGCATCAAATGCACCACTTCCTCCACTATCTTATCATAAGTGTTTCATGATCTTCTTTGAATGCACTATGATCTTAGTTGACCTTATCAAAGATCCTCATGATTTTATATTTAAGATCCATGATCTTATTTGATCATTTCATCCTCCATAATCTATCTCATAAATGAGACATGATCTCCATTAATGGAGTTGCTCCACTACTCCATGATTTTAGATCTAGATCTAGAATATCCACATACACACATTAAAAGTGGATTTTATTCATCTTTGAGTTTTGTGGGTCCCTCCACCCTTTTATTTACTTAATTTATTAAGAAAATCAGGGACTCTAATATTCCAAATATGATGTGAAAATTTGGGAATATTATAATAAGTGGACCCAAAACCTCTTCCTCCACTCCTATAAATTACTCTTCATCCAATTGATTCTACTAGCTATAATAGGCCAAGAGCTGGTGTGCATAAGATATCAAAGAATAGTTCATAGTTGTGAGAGAGAGTTTGAGCCGAATCGACAAGTGAGTGCTTTGGAGACGTGCCCGAATGAACCTGTCAAAGGAGGTCTACAACATCAAGGTGCAGGTTGTAAAATCCCTTTTATACATTAATATGACATGACTGATTTCTAGTTCCATCTTTTTCTATGTTAATATTCAAATTTTTTGACTCTCCTTGACTAGTTAGATAGTCGTAAATGAATATGTATGCTCGTATTCTTTTAGTGTTTGCTTGATAGTTGCATAGGTGTGTGGATATCGCTACCAAAAGAGTGCAAGGCTTGAAGAACAAAGATCGAGGGATCGCTGCAACATACTACATCAAGAGCGTTGGATTGAGGTAGGACATCTATTCCAATCTGCATTCTGTTTATGAACTAGGAATTTAGGAACCAACATGTTCTCTTGTTTTTAGACCCACCCTAGGGCTAGAGGGATCGCCTCTATTCATAGAGGGGATTTGTCTGCACAATAGATACCTACTTCTAGGGTTTTGATTCCATTGATAATATCTTTCATAATTGTACATGTTATAATTTTGGAAATCCCTAGCTATATGTCCAAAGTTAGCACATGAAAAACAATAACCATTAAACAAATTTGAGTATATGAATGAGTTATCTTGTCTAAATGGTCTTTTGTATTCATTCATTCTTAGAGGAGTAAATCTCTCTTGATTACTTCTTGGAGTTGCATCACTTTTAATTTTCTTTTGTCCTTCATTTTGATTTGGCCTTTGACTGCTCATGAACTCATCCAATGCTCTAGAGCTACTTGCAATATTTTGTTGGACATTTCCCCTGTTTTCTTCCTTTCGTAGAGAGATTGTTTCAGCTTCTAGTTATTCCCTTGCCTCGTTGCTTTCTTTTAACTCATTCCTAAGTGATTATTCAATTATTTTGGCTTCTTCTAAATTTACTCTGAGGTTGATGATTTCTTCTTCATTCATTTTGTTGAAATTCTTGGCGTGTTCCTTTTCCTCCTTCAACTCGGCTTCCAGAGAATTAACATTTTTCCTTTATGCTTTGAGTTCTTTTATAACTCTTAAAACTTCGTTTTGAAATTTGATTTCAGTAATTTCTTCTTCTTCATATTCTTCTTTGTCAGGTGATTCCATCTTGTTATTCTTAGCCATAAATAATACTCTTTCCTTTTTCTCTTCATCAGTTTCACTTTCTTCTTCAGATGAGGAACTATCTTCCTTGGAGAGGGAGTTTTTCTTAAACCCTTTCTTCTTACCCTGGTGGTTGAAATTTATTTGACCATTCTTTCATTTTGTAAATGTGTTATTCTTATGAGGGAAATTAGCAGCAAAATGACCTATCTCACCACAGTTAAAACATACTAACGGAAGTTTTCCTTTATACTTACTTGTTCCTCTTTTCATCTTCCTTGTAATGTATGAAAATTCTCGTCTCAAATTTCTTCATCTTCTTCTTCCTCTTTGCAACAACTAGATCTAGGTCTGGATATATGTTTTCCCTTCTCGGTCTTATTGGATTTTGTGAATGTTATTTCTATATTAGATGAACCATCTGCTTCTTCAATCCTCATTTCATAAGTTTTAAGTATCCCATGTATTCCGTCCATACTCAAGTTTATTAAATCTTATCTATCTTCTAATATTGAAACCTTAGGATTAAATCTTGATGGAAGGGTTTTGAGGATTTTCTAAACAATGACCTCCTTGTCAACTGGTTTTCCTAATCCTTCCAAAGAATTTTTTATTTCATCTACACATTGAAAATAAGCTCCAATGTTCTCATCTTCTTTCATCCTTTGTTGTTCAAATTGAGCTATGCAAAATTGAAGTTTTGCTTCCTTGACCTTCAAGTCTCTTGCATATATATTTTGAAGCGTGTACCATAGCTCCTTAGTTGTTTTATAACCGAAAACCTTAACATAGAAATATTGAGTGAGTCCACTTATAATAATATCCTTTTCTTTAGCATAATTTACGATATTTTTCTTACCTTGTTCATCCGTTGTAGATCTATGGCCCTTTTCGACTATTTCCTAAACTTCATATCCTCGTGCAAGTAAATGAACCTGCAACATTCCGCTCCATAGTGAATAGTTATCTCCATGAAACATAGGAACTCTATTCTTGGTGTACTCCATGATATCCTTCCATTTGTTAAACTCCTACTGAAGGAGTACTCCATGATCTCCTTCCAGTTGTTAAACTGCTACTGAAGGAACCAAGCTCTCATTCTAGATGTTGGAAATACTGAGAGGGGAGGTGAATCAAATTTCTTAGCAATTAGCACTTTAATAATATTTTTCAGAGCATTAGTTAATCTTCACTTTTTATTATTATTATTTTTCAGTAAGAGAAGTAAACAACAATGAAAAAATAGAGACAGTAGCCACAATATTTTTAGGTGGAAAACCCCCTCCGGGTCAAAAACCACCAAACTCTTTTCTAATAAATTCTTTAATCTTCATCCCCAACTGAAAAGAAAGCTACAACTTCCTAGAACTCTAGAAAAGCATTCTTCTTCGGCGCCCACTGGAAGGATACCCCAATGCCCTGGTTTTATCAACAATCAGCTAAAAGGATGCCCCAACACCAAGTGAGCCACAACTCACCCTAGAACCACCATACAACCCTTAAGTGTTTACAGGCCCCAACCTAAAGGTGACTTCATTCACCAACCTAGCACCACTTGTTTAGTCAATTTAATTGTCTACAAGTGATTACATAAATTATCGATCGGAGTTGGTAAACTTGTGAAGTGTAAGTGCACTATATGTGCCAGAAGCCTCTTTTAATTCATTTAGTTTATTGGTGTGATGATTGGATTTGTATAAATTACTTCTAAAGATGTTTTTATTCTCATGTTCCTAATGAAATTGATAAATTTAAAGTACAATTAAGTTCTAAAAATCAACATGCTTTTTACTCTGTAAAAACCAAAAAAATATTTCTCTATCTTATGAAGAAATATTAACTAATTTATTTGTTAGTCTCTAAAAATTATTATTCTCTAGAAGTCTTGTGCATGAAGATAAAATTAAATTTTAGAAAAGAGAATTTATACATTTTTATGTTTTTGAAATGAAATTTTATAATAATGAAACTTGTAAAGAAATCACTATAGCTCTTGAAAATAAAGCACTCGTGAACTGAAAAGAATGCACTCATATGTTGAATTAAAATCACTCAATCACTAATGTTTTGAAAATAAATCACTCATGCTTTTGGAATAAACTTATCCATAAACTGGAAAATAAATCACTCAATGTTGTTGAAATAAATCACACATGGATTTGTAAAACTACTGCTGCTCTAGAAGAAAAACTATGAATCACTCTGCAATTTAAAAATTCAAAAGTGAACACTAATGAATATACATCAAATCATAAAGGAAATCTATGTATACATCTACATCAAATGAAAAAATGGAATTATGGAAACAACTACAGCAAATGACAAATTGGAATTCTGAAAATAACTACATCAAATGATAAAATGAAAACATGAAAACAACTACATTAGAAACATAAAATGCAAAACCTTCATTGTTTGCAGGGGCCCTCCACAAACAGGTGGTCTCAAATATTCACATGAATAGTCAACTACACATCAAATCTTCAAGACACTTCTTCATAGGATGTAAAACATAGTTTCAACAATTCATTGTATGCTTTAGAAAATTAACCTCCTCTCTTTGTTTCAATGGAGTGTTTATATAGGGGTTGCAATGTAACTTCATGGAGATTCATATGGCTAAAGATCAAAACTAAATGGACACTTATTTGCCACAAATTTGATGAATTACAATCCATTCCAACCTCTATTTCCTTGACTGGGCGTTTATCGACACATGGGCGCAATATTTGCTCAAGCAACTACAAAATAGGGTTCCAAGAACCTGAAATATCTCCAAAATTGTAACAAATTCAGTAAAAATGCTTGTGAATAACATAATTGGATTTGTTCTGAACAAAACCCATGTTTTTGTTTTGCGAGATTCGCTTTCGTTTGCAAATAAAATGCATTTTAAGTTGATTGGTCAAAAATGTTGTGATTTTCCCTTAATCTTTGCCTGGAGGTCCACATGTGCGAGTTGGGTGGAATTTGACCAACAAAAATCCATATTGAAGCTTCTAGAAACATTGTTCATGTGTTGGATCATTCTAGAGTGGTGTTACTACCTCAACCATGGAGACAGCTGCGGAAACTGTAGAAACTTGAAATGTCAAACTATCATTAGTAAAACCATGCATAATTCTCTTTAATTCATTAAAAATAATAGAAATAATAATAATAAACTATGTAAACATGTATGCAGGAATTTGGTGCGTTTATGGAGAAATATGGTTAAAAATGATGAGAATGGGTGAATGGAATGATGCGAAAATGGATGGTTTCATCAACGAAATTATGACAAATTGGAGGCTCGACATTCCCCCACACCGGGGATTTTTCATGTTCTCATGAAAACAAAGAATTGCAAAGTTTCATAATCCAACCGGTTCCTTGTGTTCCTGTATTTTGTCATTTCAACTAAATCCTTGACCAAAGCTCCAAGAGAGCAATATTGACCCTTTATCTCAATAAGATGCACTTTTCTCCAACCCTTCATTATTTATTATATGCAACTTGTGTGAAAAGAAATGATGCCCACATAATAGCATATCCAAGTATTTGTCACTATTTTAAGCCTTTGAAAATATAACTCTTTCAGTAGCTTGGAAACAAATTTCATGTTTCTTGTCACTAGTTAATTGTGCTCAAATTTTTCAAGCCTTGGTATAATACCATATTGTGAAGAACACATCAATACTTTTACTCCATCTATAGAATGTGCTTTCCATCCTTGTGAAGTTCATCCCATTAGTATGGCTAGAAATGATCATAGATTGCAGCCCATAATGATTGTCTTCTTATCATCCATGCATAGCAACCAATCATATTTCAACAATGTTATCAAATAGTTTCTTCAAGAACTCACAAGCTAATGAATGAAGAATACTTCCCAATGTGAAGCTTTTGACAAGATGAGTTGCACATAACACAAAATAAGAGTTGTTGCTGAGGGTTATGCAACTTATCAAAGCATAAAATATTCTTCCAAGTGACTTCAAGAGTGTGTGAACAAAGCCTTGTTGCAATCTTCTTCTTCTTGTGGCTTTGTACTCATCATTTCTTGGCTTCCATTAAAAATCTGAAGATGAGCAATATGACACATAATTTAAGTGCTCCATGTACTTTTTCATCATGTGCTGCAAACATGTACCATGAAGTCAAGCTTTTCAATTTGTAAAATAATTCTTTTTCTCAAGAACATCATGTTGATGGACCATTAAGGAAAGCATGGATAAACAAGAAGAAAAAGTTTAAACAGGAGAGTGGTGAAAGCATAGAAGAACATCATTATGACCATGGAAAACAATGAGATGATTGCATGAGTGGCAGGACTTTGTTCATAAAGAATCAATCATAACTTGTGGGATTGGTTGTTAAAAGGTATGACAAAGCATAATGGGAGAAAAATTGGAACTACATGTTTATAGTAGCTTTTCATCAAAATTTCTAGAATTGTTAACAAATTAAAAAGTTTAAGCCTAGTTTTACCTCAAGCTTACCTTTTGGAATTGGAGAAAAGAACACGATCTGATGGCTGATTTGGTTTTAATTTGGCTCAGGTACTCTGCTCCATGATGCGTTGATCTCCACTTTGACCTTGCTCCACAAAATGTATCTTTTTCATGTCGCAGATTTTTTTTTCCAATTTACCTCAAATGGTAAATCAGATTCTCCTGAATTTTTTTGACTTTGTTACTATAAATATTATGCATCTTCTCACAAAAAATATCATCCAATGGGTGCACGGATCTTGAGAAAAATGAGAAATGGATGTAGGTGGAAGTGGCCAATTTCTTGAAAAATACACTGAATTTTTTTGAATTTTTTTGTGTTCATTTACCCTACCTCAATGCATTTATCATAAACATTTCAGGCCCAACGGATTCATGATTTTCAATTTATGATCAAATCAATTTTTTCCTTGTTTCGCCCTTCATGTTGCCCAATGTTGTAACAAAAACACATGTCATGAACTCATTTTAAGGCCAAATTGAGTGATTCAAAAGGGAAACCATGTATTTTTACCTTTTCTATAGTCACATGCCTTCAGAATCCCATTTTGATGAAGAAAAATTTTTTTTGTGCAAAAATACCGAAATTTGCCCTAATCTGTCCAAGCTGGTGAAAAATCAAAATCCGCCTTTAAAACCCGCTGAAAAGTCCTAGAATATTGCATTTTTTTTAAATTATGCTCGCGTTTTACTCAATTTATCATATTCTGAGAAAACCTAGAAGCTCAGAATTTTTTTTATTTCTGTTCCAATCTCTTGCAATATTTGTGCCAAAACTGCCTCTGTAAAAAGTTGCTACAGCAAAAGCAGGTTGTTACAAAAATAGCTGCAGAAACGGCAACTTTCCGCAGTTGTTGCAAAAAAATGTCAATTTTTGTAGAAAAATATTTTCTCCGATTTTGAACTGCTGATTTGAATTGTGTATTGCATGTTGAAGTAGAAACCATGAAACATACTGCATATTGACTGAAATAGGCCCAAATTTATTGTTTTTCTTGAAAATGAAAATGAATGAAAAAGTGTTGTAATGGGGCCATCATGCTATTGTTGAATGAAAAAAAGATGAACATGCTGCTACAAGAAACCGATAAAATGTACTACTGCAATTTTTTGTTGATTCCATAAAACCATTAGTCTTCATCAAAACCAAAATTCATGGTACAATTCTTACCATGCGAATGAATGTGTCGAAGTCAAGCATGGGAAGAAATCAACGGATTACCAATCAATGATGAAAATCGTTAACCAATGCGAGACAACTCACCAGTAATGTAAATGAGTGTAAAGGTGCCTAAGTGCATTTTGACAGAGACGATTTAATGTGTTGAAGTTGAGTCACCTGCAAGATCTAACAATCAAGAGACATTGTTGTATTCCCATTGTTGTCAACGAGGAGGCTTTCCATTTATGTATGCAAGTTCTAAGGCACTCCAAATAATCTCTGATCTTGATCCTAGATAAGGTGTTGAGGTCGATGGGACAAGATCTGTTGGAAGGTGGAACTTAAGGAATTCCACATCATCCAACTCGAGCATAGAACCAAAAATTATTTGAATAATCATAATAAAATATTGAAACCATCATGAAATTTTAGAACTTATTGTGAACTTTTCTCGCCAGTTGCTTGGTTTTCAACCAAAGCTCATGTCCAATTGCGCCATCAAGCTAGTTTTCACAATAGGACTTATTTTTCTCTTTAATTTTTTTATTTTATTTTTTATATGTCCCACTCTCCTTGAAAAAAGAAATCTTGTTCAAGTATATGAATACTTCCAAAGGAACCATGTATATAACAAGATGATAGACAAACTCATATGCAGGTTTGAAAGAAATACTTTGATATGTACTAGTATATGAGAGACCAACTGTCTTGATTGAGATGATGTCAAAAGATACTGAAGAATGGAGAACTGGGATCCGATGGCTGTCTTGAACAAAGATTCAATGTAATCTTGTCTTCCTTGGCTTCTTGCTATCATGTCATGCAATTCTTTAGAGATGTGATCTCCATTCATATAATCTAGTGATAAGCATGCAAGAAACTTGTCAATCTCAGGTTCTAACAACTGCTCTTTATCAATAATCATCCATGATTCTTAGACCCTATCTAGATCTTCTTCTTTTGGTTGTTTTTCTTCAATGTCATATGGAGAATCATTTTTCAAAACCTCAAAATTGTAATTGGATTGAGGTGTTTTATTGTTGGGGATATGAAATGGTTGTGCAGGTAGTGGGGTGAGAATGAATCTTTGGGGTGGTTGTGTGGGTGGTAATGGGAAAGGTTGAATTGAGGTTGATTGTTGGTGAAATTGATGTTGTGGTGGAGTTGAATGGTATGGATAACATTGATATTGGTATTGAGGATAGAGAGGGAAATATCAAGGATATGGTGGATTTCCTTTGTAGGGCTGTTGCCAACTTTGTTTCCAAGATTGGTTTTGAGGTTGGGATTGAGATGCCTAAGATTTCCAAGGTTGGTTTTGAGGTTGGGATTGAGATTTCCAAGGTTTCCAAGGCAAGGGTGTTTGCCAATTACTTTGTGATTATTGTGCGTAACCCTGAAATTGAGAATTGAGATCTTGCATCATACCAGGTTGATGAGGTTGCCCTGGTCTTCTTGGAGCTACATAACAAGATTTTTTCAGTGTTTGATTTGCTTCCTGGTAAACTGCCATTAACTCTGGTAACGATTGACAATCTTTAGTAGTACGTGATCCTGCACAGATGTCACAAATTTTAATGTTATCAAGTGGACATTCATGAAAAGAATGTTTCTTTGTATATTTAGGGAAAAATAAAGCAACATTTTCAACTTTTTGTTTGTTTTGCATTCTTAGCATGTCAATTTATTCATTTAAACAACCAAGAATGTTTAGAAAATTGTTAAGTTCAGTTTGACTTACCAATCCTGATAACAACTTACTTACACTTTCCATAAATGGATTTTGAGGGGATCTTATATATTTAGGTTTTCCTTTTGATATATTCTTGCACAATTCACAAATATTTTGAAATGACAATTGATAGACATCTCATTTTCCCACCAGATTAAGAAGATCAATCCATTCATCCTTTATAGCATTTAGTAGGAGAGTTTTTAATGTGTCTGATCCCAAATTATGCAATTTAGATATTTTGATATTATAAGTATATCTCTCCACTAAATCTTCTAAGCTTTCATCCTCTTTTTGGTTCATCTTAAAGACTTCATTTCTAAGGTCATGGTGTATGCAATAGTCTTTATATTTTTTCAAAAATACTCTTTTTCATATCATCCAATGTCCTTATAGAATTTGTTCCTAAAGTCATGAACCATCTAAGAGCTCTATCCTTTAATGTTGTTGGAAACAAATTCAATTTTTGAATGTGTAATGAGTAGCCATAAGATCTACAAATGATTTCAAATTCAAAAATAAAGGTTTACGGGTCTTCTAATCTCATACCTTTGAAGTTAGGAAGTACGGATGGAGGGATGTTCTTCATTTGAATGTTAATATCAGTTTATGAAATGGGAAATCCAAAAGGATCTTCCTCATTGTCATCATCTCCATCCATTTCTTCAACCTCCTTTGTCACCTCTTCTTCTACCTGCAAAAATAAGAATTCATGAAGTCGATGTGTGGCTCTTATTGTACCACATGATATAATGGGGGTGGTAGGTGAGTGAGGAAAGAAAAATGCTTCTATTTACACTTCCCCAACAACGACGCTAAAATGTTTGTCAATTTAATTGTCCTAAATTGATTACATAAATTATCGACCGGAGTTGGTAAACTTGTGAAGTGCAAGTGCACTATATGTGCTAGAAGCCTCTTTTAATTCATTTAGTTTATTGGTGTGATGATTGGATTTGTAGAGATTAATTCTGAGGATATTTTTATTCTCATGTTCCTAATGAAATTGATAAATTTAAAGTATAATTCAGTTATAAAAATCAACATGCTTTTTATTTTGTAAAAAAATGAAACAAAATTTCTCTATCTTATGAAGAAATCTTAACTAATTTTTTTGTTAGTCTCTAAAAATTCTTATTCTCTAACAGTCTTGTGCATGAAGATAAAATCAAATTCTAGAAAAGAGAATTTATACATTTTTATGTTTTTGAAATGAAATGTTATGGTAATGAAACTTGTAAAGAAATCACTATAGCTCTTGAAAAGAAAGCACTCATGAACTTAAAAGAACGCACTCATACGCTGAAAGAAAATCACTCAATCACTAACGTTTTGAAAATAAATCACTCATGCTCTTGAAATAAACTTATCCATAAACTGGAAAATAAATCACTCAATGCTCTTGAAATAAACCACACATGAATTTGTAAAACTATTGCTGCTCTAGAAGAAAAACTATGAATCACTCTGCAATTTAACTATTCGAAAAGGAAGGCTAACGAATCTACATCAAATGATAAAGGAAATCTATGTAAATATCTACATCAAATGACAAAATGGAATTCTGGAAACAACTATAGCAAATGACAAATTGGAATTCTGAAAACAACTACGACAAATGACAAATTGGAATTATGAAAATAACTACATCAAATGATAAAATGAAAACATGAAAACAACTACATTAAAAAAATAAAATGCAGAACCTTCAATGTTTGCAGGGGCCCTCCATAAACAAGTGATCTCAAAGATTCACACGAATAGTCAACTACGCATCAAATATTCAAGGCACTTCTTCATTAGAAAGGATGTAAAACATAGTTTCAACAATTCACTATATGTTTCAGAAAATTAACCTCATCTCTTTGTTTCAATGGAGTGTTTATATAGGGGTTGCAATGTAACTTCATGGAGATTCATATGGCTAAATATCAAAACTGAATGGAAACCTATTTTCCACGAATTTGATGAAGCACAGTCGATTCCAACCTCTGTTTGTTTGACTGGGCATTTATTGACACATGGACGCAATGTTTTCTCAGGAAACTGCAAAATAGGGCTCCAAAGAACCTGAAATATCTCCCAAATGGTAATGAATTCAAGAAAACTGCTCATGAATAACATAATTGGGCTTGTTCTAAACAAAACCCATGTTTTTGTTTTGCGAGATTCACTTTCTTTTTCTTAGAAAATGCGTTTGAAGTTCACTGGTCAAAACTGCTACGATTTTAACATAGTTAGCGATCAAATAGGTAACTGAACAGATACCTACTTTTTTGAGGTAGAAAAAAAAAACACCCGTTTTTGAAAAGTGGTGATGCAGAATCACCTAATTTTTTTTTGCTATATTTTTTATACTTTAATTTTTTTATTTATGAAGTATGAACATTTGTTTTAAAATGTTAGTCATTTTCATGCTAATTTTGAAAAGTGTTGATGCATCATCAACCTTTTTTTTAGAGTGGTGATTTTCATGCTAATTTTGAAATGTGTTGATGCAGCATCAACCATTTTTTTAGAGTGGTAATTTTCATGTTGGTAATGAAACATAAAAATAAAATAAGAAAAACATGACAAAAAAACTCAAATATAAAAAAATATATAAAAATAATAAAAAATAACAAAATTAACTTGTAAAAATACAAAATCTAAACAAATATAAATAAATAAAACAAAAAAATTCGAAAATTAAATTAAAAAAAAATGAGAAAAAATTCAAAAAAAAATACATAATTTAAAGAAAAACAAAAATTGAAAAAAAAAGCATCAAAAACAAAATTTTCTAAGTTATATATATAAAAAATTTGCAACGGTCTAGAGAAGTCGCCCAATTCTAGCCAGATGACTTGCATCCATGGGCTTGGCAGCAGTGTGGTAGACTATGTTATTTTCGATCTCCCTTTATACAATGAAATAATAAATTTTGACATCTTAGACGACCACGAGCCTGACTCTGATCATAGGCCTTTACTTATAACTCTCAATTTTGTATGCATAGAGATCTCATAGAAGATAATCCTTATAGTCAAAATAACTTAATCTTTGATAGAAATAAAAATGATCTCTTTCTAAATGAATTAAAAACTAATTTGCTTCCTTTATCTAGTATAGAAAACATAGATGACCTCTATCATAATTTTACTACAACCCTCTCATATTCTATTAACAAGTTCTTAATTGTAAGTCTCAAGTAATAAATGAAATAGCAAAACCAACCCATGGTATGACAAAGATTGTAAAAGTGCGAGGAGAGAAATTAAGGAAGCTGTTGATGAATCTCTCAAAATTAACAAGATAAAAATATACAAAGCCCTAACTAAAAGGAAAAAAAGGCAATATATTCGTAAAAGACAAGAGAATCTCTTACACCTCTCTAAGGTGGCTCCTAAGAAATTCTGGAGGTAGATTCTAAAAGATAATAATAAAATTGCTTTACACGACTGGAATTCATATCTTAAAAAGCTTTATGAATCTCCAAATGTCGGGGATTTTGAAACCCTGCTCACAACGAAAGAAGTTTTCTCATTAGAAGACATTGATTTTGGGGTTAAACACCTGGCAAATGGGAAAGCTAAAAACATTGAAGGTTACCAGGCAAAAATCTTAAAAATTGGAGGTCCTGTCCTCATCCCCCACATCCACAAGCTTTTCAACCGAGCGGTCAAGCAAGGGTTCCCTAAACCTTGGAATCAGAGCCTCATTATCCCTATTTTTAAAAGTGGGGATACAAATAACCCCTCTAATTATCGGACAATTATGATCAACCCTCTCTTAGCCAAGTTATATGGTATTATTTTGGAAAAGAAGTTGAGCATTTGGCTTGAAAGTGAAGGTAAGCGGGCTAAAGGCCAAGCGGGTTTTATAAGAAAGCAATCAACAACGGACCACCTCGTTATGCTTAGGATCATTGTGGAGGAATGCCGCAATGATAAATCCAATCTCTTCTGTTGCTTTGTGGACTTTAGAAAGGCTTTCGATACGGTTCCTAGAAACAACCTATGGAATAGATTAGAAGAGCTAAATGTTCCTTTCGAGCTAAGAGCGGCCGCTATAAGGTTATATGAGAATGTAATTGCCAAGTTAAAGAGCAATGAGGGGTGGTCGAAAGATATTAAGTGTAATATCGGAGTTAAACAAGGTTTCCCCCTCTCCCCTACCCTATTTGGCATTTACATCGACAAGCTAGAAGGTTGTTTAGAGGAAGCAGGATGTGCTGGCATGATCTTAGCTAGGATAGTCATCATCCTTCTTCTCTATGCTGACGATATTGTTCTTCTCGCAAGGTGCCCATCTGATCTTGATAAGCAACTTAGACTTCTTAAGGATTTTTGCTCTACCATGGGTATGTCTGTTAACACTGACAAAACAAAAGTTATGATTATCAAATCCAAGAAGGACACTTATGCTAATTTTATGTATGACAATAGTAACTTGGAGGAAGTGTCTTCTTACAAGTACCTAGGAATTGATATTCATCACAAGCTCAACTGGAACTATAGCATTCAGAAAAGGATTAATGGGGGTGGAAAGCTTATTTTGGTCTTGAAAATAATTGTAAAATGGAAAACCTCGTAATGTGGGATAGAAAGAAGTTCCTCTTTGAAACTTTAGTCACTCCTGTTATCTTATATGGATGTGAGGTTTGGGGCTGCAGCATCTCTAGAGAATTCTAGAGAAAGATTGAGCAAATCCAGAAGCGTTTTATAACTTATAACCTTAAAATTAAAAGTAATACACCCTATCCTATTCTCCTTATAGAAGTGGGTCTTTCCCCTATCGAGAGCCTAGCTATGACTAGGCTTTTGTTGTACAAGCACAAGCTCAATAGCATAGGAGACCATAGACTTCCTAAGCTAGCTTTAAATTCCAGCCAAAACCACCTAAGGCTTAAATGAGGTTGGTATAAAGACACCAAGTTCTGGTTAAACCATTGGGAGATCGACGAGAATGTTGCATTGCAAAACATTAATAACATTAAAAAAATTGTTACTTCTAAGTTCAAAGAAAAAATGTGGTGTGAGAAAGATCTAACAGCTAAAAGAAAATTAAGATATTATAAGGAGGTCATCGACCCCACCCTAGAAGATCAAAAGTATCTCTTTGTTTTAACTAGCTCAAAGAAGAAAATTAATATAGCCAAGATTAGAATGAACTCTCAAGAGCTCCATAGTGAAACAGGTCGTTGGACAGTTCCTAAAACACCATGGATGGAAAGGATCTACCATCTCTGTGAGAATATGAACATCGAGGATGAAAATCACTTCCTCTTAGAGTGCCCCGAGTACAACCACATTAGAGCTCAATTTCATAATCTTTGTTGCAATACTGACCTCACTAGCCTTTTAAGATGTCAAAATTATAATGATCTCGGGAAGCTTCTCTCCAAGCTTTTTGAGCATAGGAATAAAATCTTAAATCAAACTAAATAACTATTTTCTTTAGGTCCAATAGACCAAAGATTGGTCTGAGTGGACATTAACCATCATCATCATCACACACACACACACACACACACACACACACACACACACACATATATATTAAAATTTCAAATTTAAAAATAATTAAAATTCAAAAATTCAAATTAAAATACAAAAAAAAAATTATTAAGAAAATAAAATTATATTTTTTTAAATAATAAAACATGAAATAAAAATAAAAAAAAAAATTAAAATTAAAATAGAAATTTTAAAATAAAAAAATTAAGATTAAAAAAAATGAGAAAAAAGATTTTCAAATAATTGAAAAAAAAAAAACAAAAATACAATTGTTTTGAAAACTTAAACCATTTTAAAAATTTAAAAATGAAAAAAAAAAAAAAACAACAACAACAAAAAGAATTTTTCAAATTAAAATTTTAAAAAATTTAATATAAAAAAAAAACCTAAAAATATTAAATTTAATAATAATAAAAATTAAAAAAATAGAATAAAATATTACATTAAATTAAAAAAAACAAATATGAAATATAATAATTAGTTCAAAAAAAAAAATTATTAAAAAAAAATATATATTAAAATTTCATAAATAAATAAAAAAATATCGAATTAAAAAATATATATTTAATTGTGTTGCCGAGGTGACAACGGGAGGTTGATTCTCGAAATCGACCGGGGAGGTCAATTCTCGGAATCGACTGGGGAGGTCGATTCTGGGAATCGACCCGGGGCGGTCGATTCTGGGAATCGACCTCGGGAGATCGATTCTAGGAATTGGCCTCCCACCTAAGTGGCGGCGGGGGCTGGTCGTTGGGTGGGCGGGGAGGCTGCAAGTAGCCCACCGCCCGCCCAGCGACCGGCCCCTGTAGCAACCTACAGGGCACAATTAAACAATTTGTTTTTAATTCGATTTTTGTTTTGTTTTTTTATTAAATTTTAATATTTTTTTGTTTTTAATATTCATTTATATTTCATATTTGTTTTTTTAATTTAATTTAATATTTTATTTATTTTTTATTAAATTTAATATTACTTTTTAAATTTATTTTAATAAAATTTAATAAATTTTGTTAATTTTTTAAAAATTTATTTAAATTTAATATTTATTTATTAAAAAAAATTATTTACATAAAATTTAATATTTTTTATTTAAATTATTTTTTTTATATTTTAAATTAATTTTATATTTTAAATTATTTTGTTTTTAAAAAAATTTTTCATTTAATATTTTTAATTTTTTTAATTTTTTTCCATTTTCCATTTTTAATTGATTTTTATTTTTATTTTAAATTTAATTGTGTTGTCGAGGTGGCAGTGAGAGGTCGATTCTCGGAATCGACTTGGGGAGGTCAATTTCCGAGAATCGACCCAGGGCGGTTGATTCCCAGAATCGACCCGGGGCGATCGATTCCTAAAATCGACCCGGGGCGGTCGATTCCCGAAATCGACTTAGGGAGGTCGATTCCCAGAATCGACCCCAGGTCAATTCCCGGAATCGACTTGGGGAAATAGATTCCCGGAATCGACTTGGGGAGGTCGATTCCAGGAATCAGCCTCCCGCCTAGGTCACGACGGGGGCTGGCCGTTGGGTGGGCGAGGAGGCTGCAAGCAGCCCCCCGCCCGCCCAGCGGCTGACCCCGTTGCAACCTACAAGGCACAATTAAATAATTTGTTTTTAATTCGATTTTTTTTTTAATTTTTTATTAAATATTAATATTTTTTTGCTTTTAATATTCTTTTTTAATTTTTGTTGTTATTTATTATATTTCATATTTGTTTTTTTAATTTAATTTAATATTTTTTTTTATTGAATTTAATATTACTTTTTAAATTTAATTTAATAAAATTTAATAAATTTTGTTAATTTTTTAAAATTCAAGTGTTTTTTTTAATATTTTTTATTCATTTATTTATTAAAATTTAGTATATTTTTTAAAATTTAATTTTTATATTATTTTTTTTTTAATTTAAAACCATTGGGAGATCAACGAGAATGTTTCTTTGCAAAACATTAATAATATTAAAAAATTTGTTACTTCTAAGTTCAAAGAAAAAATGTAGTGTGAGAAAGATCTAGCAGCGAAAAAAAATTTACGATATTATAAGGAAGTCATCAACCCCACCCTAGAAGATCAAAAGTATCTCTCTGTTTTAACTAGCTCAAAGAAGAAAATTAATATAGCCAAGATTAGAACAAACTCTCATGAGCTTCATAGTGAAACAAGTTGTTGGACAGTTCCTAAAACACCATGGATGGAAAGGATTTGCCATCTCTGTGAGAATATGAACATCGAGGATGAAAATCACTTCCTCTTAGAGTGCCCCGCGTACAACCACATTAGAGCTCAATTTCATAATCTTTGTTGCAATACTGACCTTCCTGGTCTTAAATCAAATTAAATAACTCTTTTCTTTAGGTCCGATAGACCAAAGATTGGTCTCAGTGGACGTTACCATCATTATCATCAGTGAGCTTGGGAGGCTTCTCTCCAAGCTTTTTGAGCATAGGAATAAAATCTTAAAATCAAACTAAAAAACTCTTTTCTTTAAGTCCAATAGACCAAAGATTGGTCTCAGTGGACGTTAACCATCATCATTATCATCAGAATATATATATATATATATATATATATATATATATATATATATATTTTATTTTTTATAATTTAAATTTATTTTATTTTTTAAAATTTATTTTTTTAATAATTTATTTTTTAATTTAATATTTTTATTTTGTTTTATTTTTTCATTTTTAATTTTTAATTTTAATTTAAATAATTTTTTTATTTAATTTTTAATCTTTTTAATTTATTAAAATTTAATATGTGATTTTAAATTTAATTTTTATTTTCAAATTTAAATTGTTTTGTTTTTAATTTAATAAAAATTGATATTTTATTAATTTTTTCTCTTAATTTCAAAATTTGTTTAATTAAAAAAAAAATGTAATGAAATTTGTTTTATTTTTCAATGGTTTTAAAATGTGTTTTTCATTTTTTTATTTTTATTTTTAATATAAATTTTTATTATTCTAAAATTTTTGTTCACTTTCTATTTTCGGGGTGTTTTTTGCACAAAAAAAATTGGCTTTTCCGTCTATTTTTAAAAATCTTGAAAATTTACCCTGAAACCCAAAAAAAAAAAAAAGGGTTATTCCACAATACAATTTTTCGTTTTCAAGGTGTTTTTTGCACAAAAAAAATGGTTTTTTCTTCCATTTTTAAAAATTGTTGAAAAATTACCCCGAAAAAAAAAAGAGATTATTCCAGAATACAACTTTTCGTTTTCGGGTTGTTTTTTCATGGTTTTTTGATGTTTTTTTTTGTTAGAGTTCCTGTTTTGAGGTAATATTTCCCGTTTGATCAGTAACTATGTTTTTTCCCTTGATCTTTGCTTGGAGGTCCATATGTGCGAGCTGGTTGGAATTTGACCAAGAACAATCCATGTTGAAACTTCTAGAAACAATGTCCATGTGTTGGATTTCATTCTAGAGTGGTGCTACTACCTCAACCATGGAGATAGCTACGGAAACTGTAGAAACTTGAATTGGCAAACTATCATTAGTAAAACCATACATAATTCTCTTTAATTTATTAAAAATAATAGAAATAATAATAATAAACTATGTAAACATGTATGTGAGAATTTGGTGCATTTACGAAGAAATATGGTTAAAAATGATGACAATGAGTGAATGGAATTATGCAAAAATGGATGGTTTCATCAACAAAATTATAACAAATTGGAGGCTCAACACCACCCTACCACCCTATAAAGGAAAAATGAAAGATGTGGACTCTCGTACCAGGGACAACGATCCAAGTTACAATGATTTTCAATAAATGGCACACAATGATTGGACCATACCTTTATCCTGATGGGCACTGACAATAGGATTGACTCTCCCCAACCATGTCTTTCACAACTCTCATAAAACTTGACTCTTTACAAATATGGGCTCCCGTACCAGCGATAATGACTCATTTACAATGATTTGACTTCTGACCTTTTACAATGCTTCTCAATACATAGAAATTTTTTGATGATATGACAAGATGGTTGTTTTGTCTTCAAGAAATATTCTGTTGTAATGCGTCCTTCAAGTGATGATGATTTGTCGCTTCAATTCTTGGATGTCTTCTTCGATGTCCTGGAGTCTTTTTCTACCTAGAAACAAATTTCCCAAACGAAACCCAATCCCAAAACTAAAATAAAATACCCTTCAACTTACCTCTACCTACAAAAACACGTGTTAGTAAAAATGTGCTTGTGTTTTTAGTTAGTATCTCTTGTTGTTGACTTGTTGCAGCAACTGTCACAATTGAAAACTAACCTAGACCTAGACTCCCAACCTTGACATTGACCTAGATTCTATGCAAGACTATATACAAAATTCCTTATGAAATTTAGACACAATGTTGACTATATACACTAGTATTAACTTCAACCAGCCCTTAACTGAATCATAACATATTTTTGATCCAAGACTCAACTCTTTAATACAAGAGGAACATTATACAATTGCAGGCCTTGATTAAAGGATAGTATACAAAAGCAGTCCTTAAATATAGTCCTAACTAACTTAACATAGTCGCTAACTAACTAAATATAGTTCTAACTAACCTCTGCTCTAAACACAAGACCAACACTGACAATACCAAACACTAAGTTCACACAACCCTATACTCTTAATGCAGATCTAAAATAAGGAAAATATTTAACAATAATACTTACAGTTTTGAAGCAAGTCCTTTGCTCAGACCTTTAAGACTCTTCCATGGTTCCTCAATTATCCCTAGCTTGTTTTGGACTGGGGGTTCCAAATTAAGAAAGGGCCTTTAATAATTTTCCTTCAACTGGTTCGTTTGATGAAATGGACATATCAACTCAACTTAAAACTCAGATTTGAGCCCTGAAAAAGATGCCTTTATTTGCACTAAAATTCCTAGACCAAAACCAAGGTAGAAATCTCCCTAAGGTCGAATATTTAGGACAGAACCAAAAGACACAATGATTGCAATTATATGCCAAATATAAGACTGCAATTACTCCGCATTCAAGGATCTGAATCCTAATTGTCTTCGCTATGCTAAAGAGAGTAAATAGATGAATTCGCTTTTTCTTAAATGTTGACCTATATAATGTTTGAATGATTGCCGGAATAGAAAGCCGCAATGTTAAGAATGAACTCAAAACAATAATTCAAGGTAAATCCTTGTAAGAAGTGGCCTTCACAAACATTGAATGAGCAATCTTTTCACAAAAATTGCAACAATCTTGTACTTCACTTCTTCTTTAGGTATGAATCTAAGGACCTGCAATAAGATCGAATCCCAAAGACAAAATTTTGACACACCCTAACCCTCAACAGATGTCTATGTTTTCTCTCCTTCAGGTGGCCGAAATAATTTAGAGCAATTTTTCACATTATCATTCATTCAAGTACATTATGTTGGAAGGAGATAAGTTTTCCTTTTATAGACTATAAGAGGGCTTCGAAAGGTGATTTTTGGAGAATATTTAGGAGGAACTTTAGGATAGACGTTGGAGATTAGATATTCTTAAGTTATTTTAAAAAATAGTCATTGAAGGGCTCCATTAGGTAGACATTAGAGTAGGCATTACTAGGAATTTAAGGGTTAAAAAATTTACTTTAAATTAACCTTGTAATTTAATGAAGAGGATTGTGAGTTTTTTGTGTGCTTTTCCCTCTTTTAAAATGATGGTTTTATAGATGAAGAAATTTTACTTTAAATATTTATGTTAAAGAATCAATTATTGGTTTAGTGCATATGATTCTACCAAGATTGGGAAGTCAATGATTGATTTATTGTCTTTGATTCTTGAAATTTATTCAATTTATATCATATTTACTACCACTATCTTCAAATGAAGTTTGATGTCATATATTGACAATCGTAGGAGAAAAAAATGATACAGTATCATTTCACTGCCCCTTGGGGTTTTATCCCACAAAACTGGTTCTTCAACTTCAAACTCAATTTTCTCCAGGAGGAACCACGAGGTGTACCACATATCAACAGAAACATCTCTTTGAGGAGAATCTAATAAGGTTGGTTAGGAGACGAGAAACCATTAATTTCCAAGCCAAATTTGTCGACAAAGATCGAGGTAGCTCCAGGTGCTGCTTGGTTTGACATCAATGACAACCAACTATCAACAATTATAAGCGTTGTTGAATCCAATTGAACATCTTTTGATAATTGACATTGAGTAACAAGATCATTGATAATATTGTTGTGGAATCATCATTGGAAAATCCCTTTGAAGATTTCTAATTGTTTCAATTGTGGCATTGTCTTTAATAATCTTGCAAGTGGTAACTTGACTAAGTGTGAATTCAGTTATTACGGGATTTGTGTACATCCCATAGTCGTTAGAACTTTGTGATCATGTTTTGTATCTAGTTCACACTTTAAGTATTTAGCACATTCATATTCGACTGAGATTGTCTTTTCATTTATTGTTAAGTACTATTGTCATGAAGAATAATCACAACTTAAGTAATTGTACATTTAAAACAATCTTAAGCTAATAACTTCACTCATTCATCTTGCATTTCATTCTAAAAATAGTTTCATTTAAAAACTTACCTCCAAGCATAAGTTTCGTTGATAGACTCCTAAGAAAACGCTTTCACATTTAGCTTGAGAGATTCAACCCTTCTTAGTGATTAACACAGTGACTTTACAGTCGTCAGAGCCACAATCTCTACAGTGCCAGAGACACTGGGTGGTTGGAACACAAGGGGAGGTATTGTTAATCATAACACTTCTTGTTTCTCGTTGGCTTCCATCGCACAATCTAATCTGAAGATTGTTTCTCAAAATAGTTAAGAGAAAATTTCAACTTAGACTAGGCATGTAATCTAAAATTAAACAAGATCCTTGAATCACACTTAGGTCTTAGGAGTTGCATCTCATATAGGTTAGCTATTCATATAAGCAGCAGTTGTCCATCTGGTTACTTAGTCAACATATAATAAGCAAGAAATTTTGACTCCATAAGGCATTGGTCTCAATTATAATCAAATCCTTAATCTTGTTAAATTTTACGAAGTAGCTTGGCCACACAATTGAGTCTCTTGGACAAGTTGGTTCCCAACTTGATTTCCATCATCTCATTTCCATAAGGACTACCCCCATAGCGTGTTGTTGGGATACAACTAGAACATAGTGGGTGGGGATCAAAGTGACATCCTTCGCCCTGAGTGGTTGTCACGACGCTTGTACAATCTGAGCGACAACAGGCTCTATAATGATGAAGATGAAATTCATGACATTGAAAGAAGGAGATCTACAAGCAGCTGAAGATAACATGATCTCCACCAAAGAACAAGAAATTTGTTGGAAACAAGTCCCTATTTAAGAGGGAGCTTGGTCAAGTCCCTGGATAAGCGGGAGCTTGGGTACATTCCTTTTATAGGAATGCGTATATTTTCCCAAGTTAAGAGAAAGAGATAGACACATCATTTGTGTCTTCATATTGTGAAGAAAGAACGAAGGATTAAGTAAGCATCAGTGGCATCTGATACTATTTGAGGATGAGGCAGGGCATCCAAGAGGAGAGTAGTCGTAGAGGACCGATATTCTTTGAGGACTGAGAATCCAAGATAAGAATGGTCCTAGAAGGACATACCTTGTTAACACCCAGGTGGGGTATGTGCCTTGAGAGACAATGATGATGGTGTCTGCCAGTCATTAGTCTCACCAACATTGTGCTATGATCTTGTGGAGCGATAGAATTGTTATTCAAGGTCTTGCTATTTGACAATGTTGGTTGGTATGATTCTAAATAGATGGCTTACCATTCTGACTCTTCTTATGAGAATTCTTCAGATTGAGAATGTCCAAGTACCTTGTATGAATTGTGAATACCTCCCTAGTTAAGAGGGAGTGTTGAAATATGTAACTAGTTTCAGTCTTCATAATGACATATGTAATCATGATTTTATGTATTTAATGTAAAGAGAAAATAAATTTATTATCATTGTTCTTGAAGCATTAGGTGGGCGGACCCGCCTATGGTTTTGTGCATGGGTTTGCACATGGTTTTGGGCATGATGGTTTTCTGCTCATGGGATTTTGTAGATCTGGTCAAGGGAATTACGATTATGTTTTAATCCAGGGTTAATTGTAATATTCCTAATTAGCATTGCTAATTGGAATATTTCATTTTTGTTTAATTTTGCCGCTTTAGCTAAAAATAATAAATAAAGTGAGAAATAAGAGGGGTCATCTCACTTTATAAAATAAAGTGCTTTCCTAGTTGATTGACGTTGTAACTTAAAGGGGTGGCCTTGGGGGTCCACACGTGCATGAGGGGAGGCCTCACGCTGACCCAAGGGTAACTGCGCAGGCCAAGGAGGGTGAAGGACGCAGTTAAGGTTTTGGAGGGAGTTTAGCACTATAAAAGGAGGGGTTTCCACTTCATTTGGCATGCATGATTTGATATTGATATTGACAGCTAGACTTCTGTCTGCTTCAGCACGCCGATTGTTTAGTCGGTCTGCAGCACTGTTTAGTGCAACCGAGTGTCTCCGTTCGGAGATCTCACCCTTAGCCTCGGGGGACTTCGAGTGCCTGCCCTGGTAAGGTTATTTTCTGGTATCACCCTTAGCTTCGGGGGACTTCGAGTGCCTGCCCTAGTGAGGTTATTTTCTGAGTAACATCCTTCAGTTTCAGTGGTAATTAGCAGCAGTTTTCTGGTGGAGATTTGGAGAGGAGGAAGCCCTTCTTGTGACTGCGCAGATCCAGGAGGTAGGACGCTGATCCAGAGGGGGAAGGACGCAGATCCAGCAGGAGGACGCAGATCTGAATAGTGAGGACGCTGATCCAGCTGTCCAAGGCAGAGAGGACGCAGATCTGAAGAGGTATTGGCAGATCCAGTCTTGGGGGACGCAGATCTGGAGAACTAGTAGCAGATCCAGCCTTGGAGGACGCAGATCTGAGGAGATATTGGCAGATCTAGCCTTGGAAGGTGCAGATCTAGAGAGATACCATCAGATCCAGCCTTGGAGGATGCAGATCTGAGGAGATATTGGCAGATCCAGCCTAGATCTGAGGATATAGCAGCAGATCTAGCCTTGGAGGACGCAGATCTGGAGTGATAGGACGCAGATCTGGATAGGAGGACTCAGATCCAGCAGATCTGGGCAGAGAGGACGCAGATCCAGTCAGGAAGGACGCTGATTTGATGAGCAGGATCTTGTGAGTGGGGTTTGGCAGCGTTTTTCAGTGTTTCCAGCCTTGAGGAGCTGATCACTTCATCTGGAGGTTTTGTGGCCAGCATTTCATCTGTCTTCTGCGCTGTCACTAGCAGAGACAGCGTTTTTATTGGTGAGGGTTTGGAGGATTGAGATCAGCCATCTTCTAGTCTTCAGTTCATAGTTCCATTGCATTCCAGCAGCAGCGCTTCATAGCAGATCTTCAGCTAGCTAGGACGCTGTCCTTATTTGCAGCCATTATTTGTTCTGAGAGGGTCTCCACTTGCCTAGGGCAAGGATAGGTGCACTCATCCTGATTATCTTGTACTCCTCTATATGTATTCTCAGATTAATAAAATGGCTTAGTTTTCTGACATTCTATGTGTACTTGTTCCATGATCTGGTTCCAGCATTGTATTTTGTATATCTGTCTGGCATATTTCTGTGTATTACTGGTTATTTCCCTTTGGGGATATTACAGTGGTATCAGAGCATAATTCTGGCTCAGCCTGTGGTCTATGACATTAGAAAAGAGATCATACAGAGCAATAGCAGTTACAATACCAAAAACGCAGTTGGAAAAGGGGCCAAAATAAAAAGGTCAAATTTTGAAGTTTGGAATGAGGAAAAACGTTTTCTGGGTTTTTCTGGGTTTTGGGCAAGGATTACCTTCCCAAATTCTTGGAATCTTCTGAGTAGTTTTCAGTGGGTAAATCAGAGGTCGAAGTTAAGCAGTAGTATGGATTTGCAGCAGCCGTGTAGTTTCTGAGGAGCCTATAGACACATAGCAGAAAGAGCCGATGGCAGTTGATGATGATGAGAGGAGATTTAGAGAAATGCTCCTCCAACACATGCAGGAGACGTCACAGAGGCTCTTGGCCATGGAGATTAGTCAGAGACTCGCTGCGCTAGCAGTTAGGCAGCGGGAAAACCCAAGGGGTTTTCAGATTGGTGAGGGATCAGGTACATCCCGCCATTTGCCGGAGCATGATGCCACTCAGCATATGGCATCACATACACCCACACGTCCTACCATGCCCACATTCTTACCAGAGGACGCAGGGACAGCAGCGCAGCGAGAGATAGATCCGGGTCGGATGGCTGACATTCTTGCAGAGTACCAGGCTTTAGGACCAGCGTTCATGAAGGCTCTCTCGTTCAGAAAATATATCCATATCCAGTATGGCATTAGACTCCGTGATCATCACCGGGGGCACCGGCATCATCATGAGGGAGACTACCACCGCACAGCTAGTAGAGATTATGTTCAGCTCCAACGTGATAGTAGACCTCACAACTTTCACAAAGGGAACAAGCACTCACATGATAGGGGCTTACAGCACACAGTGGACAGATTCCATCTACCGACACTTGACGGGACATCCAGGCGCTCAGAAGAAGCTTGGGTGGACAAGTTGGATACCTCTTTCCAGCTTGACCGAGTATCGGAGAGGACAACCATTAACATGGTTACCTCGCACTTGGAGGATGAGGACACACAGGATTGCAGGGAGTTCGAGGATACACCTAGTGTGACACAGGACTCACCATCATTAGAGTCCTCCTTGACCGTGCCGGTTGATATCGTAGTGGAGGATGTAGAGCCTACCCCGGTAGAGCCATCCACTGAGGTAATGACTGGAGCTATGTCCGAGTCTTCGGGTGGTAGCAGCACACGACAGATGGGTGAGGTATCAGGAGATATATCCATTATCGATGAGACACTAGGAGATACAGAGGTATCGGATGATGGTCGCAGACAGCGGTATCATCGGCTTCGGACGGACCTTCGAGTTTTGAGGGAGAAGGCCGCGTCAGTACGGGAGACCATTTTGTTGCAGGACCAGGAGCTGGAGGGTATGAGAGCGACTTGCGCCAAGTCGGCGGCCAAGTTGGTCCGCATTGGGGAACAACTGGATTCCCTGATGGTACAACCAGAGGGCACGAGGGAGCGTCAGATCATTCCCCTTCAGGCATGCTTTGATGGGACTAGCAGTGTTGTTGGGTCATCTCTTTCCGTTGGAGAGAGAGAGGCAGAGCCACCTAGTCAGGTCTCATATGTTGACTTGGATAGTGGTATGAGACGATCAGAGTTGCACAGGGTACAACAGCCACGTGTTGAGGTTGGATGGCGAGAGATTTTGAGTTGGTACTCGATGGAGCAGACTATGGATGAAGGGGAGGTCTCAAGGAGAGATCTCACCGGAGATGCACTTCGACACGCCATGGGGTGCAATGACTTTCTTCCCTTCTCACAAGAGCAGATAGAAGATGGGGGACATCTTCGGATGGATAACATCTCTCATGCTTGTGTTGGACATCCCTTGAGCCATACACATCATGATGGGAGGTTTTTTCCTACCACCTATTTGATTCTTGATAGGGTCTCATTGATCCTTGAGAAGTTTATATTCCAAAATCCCATGAAATGCAAAATCAGAAATTTGATTTGGGAGGATGGTAGCCCTCATGGGAGGAGTACCAGGATGAGGAGAAGGAGGCATCCACAAGTGATTGAGTGGATGGGGATGATGAGCAAGGAGCTAGGAGGCTACTTGCAGATCTGTGACACCAGGCAGCAGGAGGCTTGGCTGCGTTGGTTACTCTTGAAAGAGTTTGGCCATCACTTGGCAAACACTCTTCCTAAGAGTAGGAGGATGGGGAAAAGATGGATGGATACTTGCATCAGTGAGCAGCATAGAGTATGGATGCACGGTGTTGATGTGTTACTCATATCATTCATTGTGTCGTCATCACATGAGTTGCATGATGGAGGTATGGGGAGGCAACACAATTTATTATTGCTTTGCTTGGGAAAGCAAGGGCAGATTTGCTCCCACACTTTGCATGATGTTGCAGGAGGAGGAGATGGCACTATCTCCTTGGTCTTTGATTGGGAAGCACTTCCATCTTGGGAGGTATTCCATATTTGTTGCAGCATTATTAGAGGAGTCTTTGACAAGGAACATGTCAAAGAACAGAGTCTTGTATTGACAGGAACTTATTTGCATGAGCTCACAGCATTGTCACCTTGGAGCAGAACATTATGGATGAAGTGTGCGCAGCAGAGATATGATGGATCTATAACCCATAGGTCCCAGGATCACTTCATATTTGTTGCACAAAGAGGAGGTAATGATGATAGAGACATCTATGGCATATTCTTCTTGACTTGGGTTTCCAAGCATGAGGAGGATTATCTTCTTGCAGCACATGGTTCATTCGTCTTCATAGCATGCCAAAACACTATGGAGGACTCATTTATGGATCCATGTACCATCTTACTTCCAGCATATGGTCAGATTTGTATGGGAGGCTTGATTATGAGAGAGACACATGAGCTGAATGTGCCTTTGAGAATTTTCTGCACTACATGTTCTAATAGGAGCATGGGAGGAGGCATGGCCACCACTACTACATATGTGTTCTCTTTTGAGGTGGGCCATGAGATTGATATTCATCCATTGTACAGCTATGGGCAAGTGTTTGGCCTTATGTTGTTGTCATATTCAGCCATTTACTATCCATTAGTAGATGTGATGAATCTTGTACATTGCTTGCCATGTAATTTTCTGAAGTTGCAGTGGATGAGGCTACGTTGTATACTTGTGAGAGATTGTTTGCATTATGTATCCTCATGTAGAACCTTCAGCAAACATCTCATTAGGGTGATCCATGATGACCATGTCATATTCTTCATGGATGGGTTGTTTTGGGCCAGCTTGTTCTTCATTGATAGAGGAACCTTCTATGGTGGATTGTTTTTCACTTTGCCACTGGAGGGCAATGATTTTGCAGCCCAGGATCAGCATAGACTCTACACTTGTCATGAGTGGAGAGAAGGACAGCATGGGGTAAGCTATGATGCTTGCCAAGTTCATATTTTCAGCCCACCTTCATTACCAGAGCTTGAGGTGGAAGGAGGTTTTCAGGAGTTGCCCTGTTGGGAGGTGGCTCATTTTGTCTGGATGATTGCTTGGAGATGGAGGATCCACAGGAGGGAGATATTCCTCATTATATTTTCGACTCCATGCCTTGATTGGAGGGAGGTGACGAGTTGGTTCACAGTTGATGGGCCAGCTTACACAGTCATAGATGCCGAGCAGCAGCGGTCATGGTCTTCAGTCATAGCCAGAGGCAGTGAGCAGTCCGAGCCATGGGACTTGGGCTATTATTGGCCATGGTGGCGATGGGACCCGGGCGGATTGTTGGTTGGCTGGTATCATGAGAAATCAGTTTGGGATCCTGGCATTGAGATATCCCTTCATATCAGGGTGATGCAGGAGACAGAGAGGTTTCAGTGGGACCCAGGCACATTTTGCAGTATCGGCAGGGAGCATCAGCTAGAGAGTAGGCTTGTTCAAGCATTGCTTGAGAACAAGCAATTTTTGCCCGATGAGGATGCCACTTGGGAGAGCGAGCAGACTTTACAGCATCCATCACTTCAGTTGCTTGAGGACAAGCAACGTTTTGCCGGGGGAGACTGTAATATTCCTAATTAGCATTGCTAATTGGAATATTTCATTTTTGTTTAATTTTGCCGCTTTAGCTAGAAATAATAAATAAAGTGAGAAATAAGAGGGGTCACCTCACTTTAGTCATCTCACTTTATGAAATAAAGTGCTTTCCTAGTTGATTGACGTTGTAACTTAAAGGGTGGCCTTGGGGGTCCACACGTGTATGAGGGGAGGCCTCACGCTGACCCAAGGGTAACTGCGCAGGCCAAGGAGGGTGAAGGACGCAGTTAAGGTTTTGGAGGGAGTTTAGCACTATAAAAGGAGGGGTTTCCACTTCATTTGGATGTTGGATTTGATATTGATATTGAGAGCTAGACTTCTGTCTGCTTCAGCACGCCGGTTGTTTAGTCGGTCTGCAGCACTGTTTAGTGCAACCGAGTGTCTCCGTTCGGAGATCTCACCCTTAGCCTCGGGGGACTTCGAGTGCCTGCCCTGGTAAGGTTATTTTCTGGTATCACCCTTAGCTTCGGGGGACTTCGAGTGCCTGCCCTAGTAAGGTTATTTTTTGAGTAGCATCCTTCAGTTTCAGTGGTAAGTAGCAGCAGTTTCCTGGTGGAGATTTGGAGAGGAGGAAGCCCCTTCTTGTGACTGCGCAGATCCAGGAGGTAGGACGCTGATCCAGAGAGGGAAGGACGCAGATCCAGTAGGAGGATTCAGATCTGAATAGTGAGGACGCTGATCTAGCTGTCCAAGGCAGAGAGGACGCAGATCTGAAGGGGTATTGGTAGATCCAGTCTTGGGGGACGCAGATCTGAAGAACTAGTAGCAGATCCAGCCTTGGAGGACGCAGATCTGAGGAGATATTGGCAGATCCAGCCTTGGGAGGTGCAGATCTGGAGAGATACCATCAGATCCAGCCTTGGAGGATGCAGATCTGAGGAGATACTGGCAGATCCAGCATAGATCTGAAGATATAGCAGCAGATCCAGTCTTGGAGGACGCAGATCTGGAGTGATAGGACGCAGATATGGATAGGAGGACTCAGATCCAGCAGATCTGGGCAGAGAGGACGCAGATCCAGTCAGGGAGGACGCTGATCTGATGAGCAGGATCTTATGTGTGGGGTTTGGCAGCGTTTTTCAGTGTTTTCAGTCTTGAGGAGCTGATCATTTCATCTGGAGGTTTGGTGGCCAGCATTTCATCTGTCTTCTGCGCTGTCACTAGCAGAGACAGCGTTTTTATTGGTGAGGGTTTGGAGGATTGAGATCAGCCATCTTCTAGTCTTCAGTCCACAGTTCCATTGCATTCCAGCAGCAGCTCTTCATAGCAGATCTTCAGCCAGCTAGGACGCTGTCCTTATTTGCAGCCATTATTTGTTCTGAGAGGGTCTCCACTTGCCTAGGGCAAGGATAGGTGCACTCATTCTGATTATCTTGTACTCCTCTATATGTATTCTCAGATTAATAAAATGGCTTAGTTTTCTGGCATTCTATGTGTACTTGTTCCATGATCTGGTTCCAGCATTGTATTTTGTATATCTGTCTGGCATATTTCTGTGTATTACTGGTTATTTCCCTTTGGGGATATTACATTAATGGATTGGGCTTTATGAATGCTTTGACATGTATATATATGTGTTGTAACATTGAAAGGAAAATAATTAAAAATAAAGTTGGTAGTCTCGGTTTAAGATCCAGGGGAAATCTCTGTGTATATCTGTTTTATGTTTTATGCTCTCGATATTGTTTATTTTTTGTTTTTAAGAATTCGTTTGCAGATAATTTATGTACATGGTTAAAACCTACAGTTTACTGCTCTTACTGAACAATAATAATAATAACTAAAGATTAACTAATGCTCTAAAAAAAATTAATAAACTACTAATTGCTAAGAAATATTGATTTACCCCCCCGCTTCCGTCCCTACCCCCAGCCTCCCCCTCAATGATTCCAACACCTCTTTCTTTTTATCTAATTAATTTTGAAGAAAATAACACTAAATAGGTTTATTGATGTTTCTCAGAGACACCAACATCTTTCTTCTTATCTAACTCATTCCTTCGTCCAAAGTTTTTACATTGGATAACATGATGATCAAGACCAACAAAATAATGGATATTCAGGACGAAACAATTTAGATTTCAAAATTACAAAATAGGAAAATTAATTCACAAAAATGTGAAGCGATACACTTACAATCTTTAGAATCCCTGGTCTCAACGTGGCCACAAGCACATTTTCCAAGAGAAAATATTTCTTAATCATTTGTGAGCAAGACGATTTCACCAACCCATTAAAGTAAAATTGCAAACAAAAAACTGTATTGATGAAAGTGTAACCATATTAGAGTCACTACAATATGGGAAGACCTGATTCCCATCCAAGCAGATCATGCTTATATGATAATTACATTGAAGAGCTAAATGTGTGACTCCAACATTTGCAGATCCACATGCCATTTCAAGACCATGTATTTGTACATGAACTGTTTATTTGCTTACAATTTTGTTTAAGCCCACAAACAGAATATCTTCCGTTCAAGTTAGAATTCTTGCATATTTCCTAGAACTCATCTTTTAAGTAGATCAATAAATTGAACACGAAATATTAATGAAATAAATAGTTTGTTAATAAAGTAAACTGAAAATCATTAGGGATTCCTGTAAACATTGGCACTCAGGTAATTTTGGTATAAGTTAAAGTCTTGTTGCCATGTATGACATTGTTGCTTCAAGTTTTCAAGGCCCTTCAGTTCTTCATCATCCAAATATATTTCTGGACCCATGCAAAAAGGAAAATAAAATTAAAATAGTCAACAACAGCAGCATAGGCTATATCAATTAGAAGTTTTATAGCTTCCTATCTACAGAAAATCATGACATTTTGACTGAACAATTACTAACAGGAGAGACTCGGTTGATCTTTCCTAATAATCTATCTAGGCACTGTTAGTAGAAATCAGAATCATAAATTAATAAAAATGATTTAATACAAGCAATTACAATTTGCAGCAGAAATGGTCATTTTTGTTTGGTATCCTAATGGGTTATAACTTATAATATCCATAACAAAAGAAAAAAAAAAAAATTAGTTTCAACATATGCAATGAGATCTTACAATCTTTTGAATTCTTCCTTTTTTTCCCCATAAATGCCTCAGGTAAAGAAGACAAAAACATGGCTAGAGCAAATGTGTTTGAAGATTAGTAATGAGGAATATACTTCAGATGAGAAGGATGGATTTCACCACATCATTTGACATTGAAAAAGTAATTTCAAACACAAAATAACATGTTAATGCACACGGCGACATCCATCAAATGGATTAGAAACAACCTAACATATATTGTGTTTCTACAGACGAACCTACGGCATAAATGGAATTCATGCTACATTGTGTGTTCCAACATTAATTGAACATTAAACCATAATGATGTCCAAAAATCGTGCCAAGAAAATACCATGTCCCCATCAGTGAATAACCTTGATGTCTGCTATCTCCTGTCTATTTGAGAAGAGAACTTGCCTAAGGATTGAAGAGCATTAGTAATAGTTTTCTTTTAGCACTCTTGATTAGAACTCAACCACAACTTATGATCTCTTTTGTCCACTTGCTACCTTCATTCTTGAAGTTTTTTAAATGATTTTCACTTGCTAATGTAGTGTTGCTTCAATGGTGAAGATGGCTAGTTAGGCATTCCACCAAGGTTTTAATTTAGGTAAGGTCACACCACTTACAATAACATGATTAGGACTAGATGTGAGCACGAGCAAATTTAGTAGGATAGTTAACCCTTTTGTTGTTTGCATTTTAGATAAAAGTAAGTTTGACCCTTGCTAATCGATTGGCCCTTCATGGGTGGCCAAATCCAAGAACCATACCATATTTCTTCTTATACAAGGATGAAACATCATTATATATATATATATATATATATATAACCTCACTCAACCTTTCTTCTTGTTACTTGTTACTCTGATGTACACTAGTAATTTATTATTGATGATTTTCATCTTCTTTCCAATGTCTCCTTGGGGCTCAACTCATGAGTTTTGTTAATTCTCTTGTCTTAGCCTAGACTAAATCTAACTACTGGATGATATCTTTTCATCTTTATATGCTCAGACCATGTCAGTTCCCTCAACCACTCCATGATGATCCCACTTACTCTTGTTGTATACTTATGATTGTAATCATTCTCCATCAGTCACAGGCAACTCAAGTAGAATCTTGAAATGGGCAAAAATGATTCAAGATCGGTTTAGTTTTATTTTCTAATTCAACTACTCTTCCGAGGAATCTTTGGTTAGTACAACCATTCTTCAACTTGGCTAACTAAAGGTTAATTTTGGAGAAAATAACACAAGCTAGGTTTATTGACGTTCCTCAAAAACACCAAATTCTTTCTTCTTATCTAATTAATTTTGGAGAAAATAACCCTAAATAGTCTTATTTGTTAGTTAAGGTTGTCATTGATGTCAATATGGCATTATTGGGATGAAAAATATTCTTGTGATGTCATAACCTCATGTATATTATGATGATGTCCTTACTCATAATGACAAGTCCCTCTTGTTTGATAAGCATGCCATTAATGAAAATGTCAAGCCACTAAGAAGAAGTCTTGTCCTAGATGACTATTGATCTAATGATGAAGACAGCATAACCTCATGTATCTTTTCCCTTGATGAAGAAGCCCTAGAAATCATGATGATGTCCTTATTCTTAATGAAGGAGTCCTTATTGAAGCTCATAGTGACTCTTGATGAAGAAGCTCTCCTTGCTCTAACAAATTGATGAATGCTGCATATGGTTAATGACGTATCACTGCACTATCTTGATGACATGGTGACATTGATGGCACACATGATGACTTATATGGTGACATTACATTTGATGAACATGGACAATGAAGGATTTCGAGATCACTTGATGACATATGATGATTAAAGACATAACAAGTGGAGACCTGACTTAAAAACACTTGGTAACATATGACAATGAAGAAACCCTTGCTGTCCTAATCACCTTCTGCACTAAAAATTCAAGAGCAGCCACAAAGAAAAATAAAATTAGGCACCTTGGAGGCATCCTTTCAAAATGGATCCTATACCATCTTGTAGAGTATATTTTTCACTTTCTAACGAGCCCTTATTTGCCCACAAACTCCCGGTGGTTGTTGAGATAATGAATTTTTAAGTTTAGAAAAATATATTTTTTATCTAGCCGACATATGTATGTTATATTTAACATACATATGTCGGCTCCCATCTCCAACAGTCACGTCCTCTCCTTAAAGGACGAAATCAATATAAATAAGGTTTCGGACTTCATTTCCAGGCATCAATTTTCGGTAAAAAATCTCAGACTAAGGAGACACTGAGGAAAATAGGAGTTCAGTTGTTTTGGGCTTGAATTTATTTCTGAACATCACTATTATATCTGAGAAAAATTTCAGTCAAGGGACAGCACATCAAGGAACAACAGTAAGGAAGCATTTCTGGAGTATTTTGGTTGGGTTAAGGACAGGATTATTTGTCAACCGAAGCAGACTGCTGTAAGATACCACCGCAGGCAGCAACCTAACTTCTTTTCAACTGTAATAAGCCTCAGATCACTGTTAAAAAAAGGCACAGAACAGCTATCACTGTAGGAGCTCGTATTTGTGGACACTACAGGAAACGAACACCACCGGACTTGGACATCACAGAATTGATTAGAGTCTTATACTTACCCACAGAGCCTTGTTTCTTTTCTGCCTGAGAATAAAAGGAGTTAAAAATTAAATTGAGAAACAGTGTTTGGGTGAATTACATCAGCTAGAGGAACTCGGCCTGTGTCACAACGAACTTAGGACAGCAACAGAGAGCTGCCATACCTTTTGACCAATAACAGGAAGCCTCAACAGAATTCAGTCCTGTGACAATGACGGCATAATAAGCTCAGAATAATGCCTTGATTTGATTTATCTCATTTGTGGAAGGCCTTGATATGTCTGTGGAATTTTTGGTGAAGTACTTAACACAGTGATGCATTAGCAGACTTGAAGTGTTGTTACAGGATCATCCTTTGAAGACATCTTAGAGTACCTTGAAGACATCTTGAAGAGATAGTGGAGAAATACCTTGTTGGCCCCTCGAGAGAAGATCTTGAAAAAGCCCTTGAAGAGGCTTGAAGCAGGTGCAGAACTAGGACTTCTCATTGAAGACACATTGAAGATTTGTGGAGATCATTGGAGACCATGATACCATCATGAGGTGACTTGGAGAAATTGATTGGCTACCATGAAGGACAGCGGAGACACCTTCATGAGAAGAGATCAAGGTTGTCATTGATGACGTGATGTGGAGACTAAATGAAGGCATTGTTGAATATTGTCAAGGCTCATTGAAGAAGACATTGGCAGCCGTGAAGAATAACCAAACATATATCTTGACGAATTGAAGCTGGAGGTTGGAGCCTCATAGAGACAAGGTTGGTGCCTTGGAAGATAGGGTTGGAGCCCTAGAGGATAGGAGTCCTCAAGAGACCAGGTTGGAGCTTGTACCAGATATAGGGTAGGAGCCCTTAAGGTTGGTGCCTCAGAATTGACAAGGTTGGAGCCTTGGAAAGACCAAGTTGGTGCTTGGCACAATACAGGTTGAAGCCTGGAAGATTGGAGTCTTCATCTAGGGTTGGAGCCCTATAACAATATTGTACTTTACTTATTGTAAAGAAGAGATTAATAAAAGTATCTATTCCATCATTGTTCATTTTGTGTTCTAAATATAAGTGATCTAACTGGCAAAATTAACAATTGAAAAGAAATACTGATTCACCCCCCTCTCAGTATTTCCAACATTATTGATGTTTCTTGGAGACACTAGCCTCTTTCTTCTTATCTAACTCATTGCTTCATCAAAAGTTTTAATATTGGATGGCATGATGATAAAGTCCAACAAAATGATGGACATTCAATCGGATGAAACAATTTAGATGTCAAAATTACAAAATAGGAATATTAGTTTACAAAAATGTGAAGTGATATATTTGTAATCTTCAGAAGCCCTGGTCTCACCGTGACCATAAGCACATTTTCCAAGTGAAGATATTTCTTAATCATTCATGAGCAAGACGATTTCACCAACCTATTAAAGTAAAATTGCAGTGCAAAAAACTGTATTAATGAAAGTGTACCATATTAGAGTCACTACAGTATGGGAAGATCTAAATATCACCCATGCAAGTCACACTTATATGATAATTTCATTGAAGAGCTAAATGTATCACTCCCACATTTTCAGATCCACATGATATTTCAAGACCATGTTGGAAAATTGTAGCTGTGATCGGTCTTTTCAAAGGAGAAATTAATTTGATCTCTAGCTATCCAAGTCAACCTCAACTAGACAAGTCGGCCCCACCACTTGAGGGGCTTTGACCCAAGGTCAAAAACCCACTTGATGAGATTATTATAGATTGGCAAATTGACTCCTCTTTTGGACATCATATTCACTCATCGATTCGACCTGTTCTACAAGAAGATCTGCTCACATGCACGAAGAAGAAGAAGACATTTTCTCTCTATGTTGAGTCTCGACCAGCGAATTTGACTTCTGTTGACCAGCATTGACTTGACTATATTCTCTGCTATTTGACCGAGTTGCTCACTGTGGATTGGAGGCTGAGTATTCTATGCACCTTTGACTTTCTGTTGATCGAAGTTTTGGTTATGTTCTAGGCATTGACTAAGGTTTGGCTGAACTTTTCTGTGGAATTGCAGGACCAAATTTCGGCCCTTTGACCAACAACCTCAAGCCAAAATTTTGACCCCATCTACATACTTTGACCAGTGAGCAGATGTTGACTCTCTCTCTCTCTTTTGACTGATTATGACTTGGCATTTAATGTGGTGAAATGGTTGACCTTTGACTAGAATATTCTGCTGTAAAATTTGAATGAATTGCTCTCTCTCATAAGGAAAGATTACCAAGTTTTGTCCCATGAAATTTTGGTGTCTCTTGTTTCATTGTTTTTACTGTGATCTCTATTGCTCTACTAAAGTAAATGTTTGAAATTTTCTAAGTGTAACTACTTAATGCTTGGAATGCTCTAAAGAAGTCAAAACAGTATCATTGGAAATAGTTATCTGGTAGAAAATTGTTCTATTTTTGTCTGCAACTAGAAAATCAACATGGCATCAGAGGTGTGGTGGAGGAAAGAGCATTGAGATCACTTATCTACAACTTGATTGATAATCTTCACAAGATCAGTCCTGAAGAAGAAGTCGTTCTCTGAAGGCTCAATTTTGTCCTAGAAAACCTTGTCCAAGAGACTCACTCCAAAGGACGGCTGAAAGTCTATTTCAGTTTTCAAAAAGAACAAGGATCTCTCTGCACTGAAGAAGGTCGAAACTCTAAAGACCTCAGGCCTTCATATTGATCATGAATGAATCTCATACTTGAGTCTTGGATACACACCTTTTCTATATATCAAGCGTGAGATTGTTTCCGAATGATAGGTTCAATCACTTCTTTCATATAATGGGATCCTTATCATGAAGTTGAGGTGTTTATTCCATAGCAAGCCCACCAAAAGGAAGAAGAAGATATTTCCCACATATTTCCCAAGAGCCTAGAACATGGAGTGGTAGCCTTTTCATGAAGAAGTTTTAGAGAGGAAGAAATTCCTCCGGACCAAACCACATGAGAAGGCGAAAATCTCAGGTGTTGCTTCAGAGGACCGAGAGCCTCAGAGAGTCAAAACTAAAGGCCAAAGTTGCCTCAGGCTAATACAGGGCCAAAAGATCTCTTGAGATGACCAAGTCTACTTACAATTCTGTTCCTAGTTTAAAAGATCTCTTGAGATGACCAAGTCTACATACAGTTCTGTTTCTAGTTTAAAATTTGCTCATGTGATACAACCAGATCTTTTGAGCTTATCTTGTCTAAAAGCTTATGATGAGAATGCATGTCTAACATGATTAGTCTAGAAGGCTGAATCACACTTGGAAAAGATGAAAGTTCTTAATCCCTCACTAAGCTGTAATAAGAAGATAGGACCAAGAGCTTTAGACATCTATTATAGCAAGCAGAACATAAAATTCAGAGATATGTCTTTAAGTTGTGAATTCAAAGGAGTCTGATTGTCACCTTAAGATCAAAAAGGATACCTCAGACCTCAGGACTCATGATAAAGGCCGAATAACTTCAGAGATGATACAGTAAATTGAAAGGCCAGACTCATCTTGTGACTAAGTCAAGTTTGAGGTATACCTTGCTTACAAGGAAAAGTTTTGAATACCAAAAATTATGATGCTTTGTACTGACATAATCATTCTAAGGCTCAGCAAGCAGGAGCCGAGCTTGTGTCCAAAAATATGTTTTGAGCCTAAAGAAATACGAGCAAGTCATTATTTGTGAATTCTAGAAGGCATCATACATAAAAGAAAAATTTGGACTGATGGCTACAATATGTACCATCTAAGGAGAAGGGTTGATCTACAACAAATATGATCTACATCGAAGGTAAGTGTCTACAAAATAGAAGGTATGTAGAAATCACTAAAATTGCTATCAGTAATTTTCTCTTTGGCACATTCTTGAAGGCTATGTCTAAGGGCTACGTATAGCTCTATAAAAGAACTTGAATCTGTTGATCTCAGTATATTTTGGGAATTTGAAGATTCATTATAAATTAGTCATGGGACCATAAGATATTTTTTTTGAAGGAATGCTTGACTAGTGTGATAAATTGATATGACAAGAATAAATGACTAATTTGGATTTTGACTCTAATCATGACAGCCACATAAGGGAAACAAGTGACCTTCACATTGAAAGGATGAAGTATGATATATCTGTGCACTACACAAGCAAGATATGTCATGAACCCAGTACTGCATAGGATTTTTGATAAAGCATTTGAAGAATGATATCTATTTTATAATCTGTGAATGCTCAGCCTTGAAAGGAGGAAAGAAGACCTAGTACTATGGCAAACCAAGGACAGTTGTGCATGCATCTAATGACGAGAGGTATGATGATATGAATAAGACTCTGTATAAAAGATGCAAAGTCTTCTATGTCTTGTATTACTCCATAAGAAGATATCTAACTATCTCAAAATAGATTGTTGATCAAAGACCACAGCATTGAACATTCTGTTTGTTGAGAAATCTAGGGCATCAAGGTTAATTGATTTTTCTACTTATGATAACTGCTTGTGAATGATTTTTACTTTCTTAGATTAGGATCTTCTCTTTCTTAGATTATTAGTGTTCTTCTTCATCAAACACCTACCAATGCATAAACCATAAAGAGACAAGAAACACAGAATATAGGCAATCAGCCAGGGCCAAAACCTCTCCCACTTGAGAGGAAAACCAGAACAATTTTTTCTTCTTATAGAGACTTCAATTGACGAATACCAAGACCAAGACCCTTGACCTATTTGTGTTGGTCAATAATTGTCATTGATGGAATATAAGCTCTCTTGATGAGCTCTCTTAATGGAAGATTGATAGATGCTGCACTATGACATATGATGACATGGAAGACACACCATGATGAAGAAGCTCTAATGATCTCTTACTGTCCCAATCACCTTCTGCACTTAAGTTTTACGAACAGTCAAAGAAAAATAAATTTAGACACCTTGGAGGCATCCTTTCACAATGAATCCTAGACCATATTAAAGAGGATTTTTCCCTCTTTCCAACAAGCTCTTACTTGCCCCGAAACTCCCATTAGTTTGTGAGAAACTGAATTTTTAAGATAAAAAATATATATATTTACAGTCAAGCCGACCTATGCAGTCATAAAATGTTGGCCCTTCCAATGGATGTGTCTCTTCATAGGGACAAACTACTATATATATATATATATGCGTTCATCCATTTCAGTGTCAGCAATTCAGGGAAGAATATCCAAGAAGCACAAAACTTTAAGGAGAGTTCACATCTTGTGAACTAAGGCCAAGGAGGACTTTAAAAGCACATTTGTTTGGGTTATTCTTCCTCAAGCTTGGACAACAGATTACACAGTCACCTTTTATGAGGTTCGGATTTGTGACAGGTGTATAAATAGTCTGCCTGTGGAGGAACAGTGGACAGTCACCTAGTCGGTACCTTAACCTCAGTAAATCAGACATGTAAGAAGGTTGAATTGTGGACATTCAGCTCGAATATACTTGTGGTAGCTTGGACACAGCTATGGAGAAACTGTAGCTTGGATAGACTAGTGGAATTACACCTTGGTTCTCTAGAGGACTCATAAATTTTGGACCTAAGGACAGTTATTTATGGAGGCTCAGAATTGCAAGCTAGTGAACCTGTGATACTTCGGATCTGAACTTGTAGAAGGATTGGACTTACCCTTGAAGGCTCAGGCTCAGAATTGCAAGCTAAGTAAACCTGTGATACTTCGGATCTGAACTTGTAGAAGGCTTGAACTTACCCTTGAAGGCTCAGACTTAGAACTGCAAGCTAGTGAACCTGTGATACTTCGGATCTGAACTTGTAGAAGGCTTGGACTTACCCTTGAAGGCCCAGACTTATGTGAGGACTATTGAAGTCACATGATGGACAAAGTACAGTGAAGAAATAACACTGAAGAATCTTGTTGATGACAGTCAAGTAAGTACATCACACAGTTTCTATTAAAAAGAAGACAGAGGGATTGGTGTCCTTGGGGTAGGTGCCCCTAAACACAAGGTTGGTGCCGTGAAAAGATAGGGTCGAAGCCTTAGAGGTCGGAGCCTCATCAAAGTCCAAGTTGGTGCCCTTCTCTCATCTATTGTATACTATTATTAAAAGGAGATTGAAGTTCTCTTTAATTCTTAATATTATTATTATATATATCATTCTGTCTTTAATTGTGAAGAATCTAACTGGCAATAATTAACAATTGAAAAGAAATACTGATTCACCCCCCTCTCAGTATTTCCAACAATTGGTATCAGAGCCAGCTTCTTCATTATCAGCGTAACGACTAGAAGAAGGATTCTTAAGCACAATGAAGAACATGGAAGCAACAGGGAAACTCCCTATATTTGATGGAACAAATTTTAGTATCTGGAAAAAGAGGATGTCCTACTATCTAATGTCTCTTGGCCCTGAAGTATGGCACTCTGTTTTGAATGGATACAAAGCTTCCACCGGTCTTCCAACTGATCCAGATGAAAGAAAAGCCTACATTGCTAATGCCAAAGCTTTAAATTCCATCACTAGTGGAATCACCGATTCCGAATTTACGAAAGTCATGAACTGTGACTCAGCCAAAGAAGTATGGGATAAATTGGTTTCGCTATATGATGGGGACTCCAAAGTTAAGAAAGCAAAGCTTCAAACCTATAGAAGACAATTCGAGAGTCTGAAAATGGATGATGAAGAAGATATTGCATCATACTTCCTCAGAGTAGCTGAAGTGGTTAACTCTCTTAAAGGACTAGGGAAAAATATTGAAGAAAGCACCATAGTTCAAAAAATCTTGAGATCACTTCCTGATAGATTCGACTCCAAAGTAAGTGCCATAGAAGAAATGAAGGACCTAGATACTCTCAAGATGGATGAACTTCATGGAATTCTTATTGCCTATGAGATGAGGAAAGGGATCCCAAATTTCAAAGAAGCAGCTTTCAAAGCCTCAAAATCTACAAAAGAAGGAAAAGGATGGAATTACAACAGCGATGAATCAGATACTGAAAACGAGTTAGCTCAATTTGTATGAAGACTAAAAAGGGGATCTAAGCTAAAAGGTAAGCACCCTTTTATTTGTTTCAATTGTGGAAGAATAGGTCATTACGCTGCAAAATGTCCTCATAAACATGATAGTGATGATGAAAAGGACTCTAAAAGAATGATGTACAAGAAGAAAGGGTTTAATAAGAAGAACTTCTTCTCTAAACAAGATGTGTCTGATGAAGATGAATTCGTAGTCATAAAGAGGAAATCAACTAGAAATGTGCATCAATACAAAGAAAGCGATGATGAATCAGATGAGGAAAGTAATTATGTTGGAAGCAAAGAAACGCTATTCATGGCATTTACAAATGATGATGACTCAGAAATAGAAGATGAAAGAAACATGGATAGTTTGCTAATAAGTGCCATTGAAGAAAATGAGAATCTACAAAAGAAGATAATTTCTCTCAAAATAGAAAGAGAGGAAGCAAAAAGAAGGGAAGACTTTTTGAACATCAAGTTAAAAGAGAAGGATGATATCTGTGAAAAACGTGAAGCTGAAATAGTGTCCCTAAGAAAGGAATTGGAGCAAATCAAAAGGAGTTGGCAAAGCTCTCTAGCTCTTGACAACATTCTTAACACTCAAAGACCTCAACATGACAAGTCTGGAATTGGTTTCAAAGGAAAATCATCAAGTATGAAGAATAATGCCAGAAGTTATGCTGATGTACTCTCTTGCCATCCAAAAGAAGAAAAATCATCTCAGGAAAAAGGTCACATCTCAAAAACAAGATTTGAAAGAGCAACTCCAAGGAAGAATGTTGATTCAAGCTATGGATACTACAACAGGTATCAAACTATTTTTCTTGGACATTGTTACAATTGTAAAAACTTTGGGCATCAAGCTAAGCATTGCAAGGCTCATAAGAATGAAGCACCAAGATTGAATAATCAACCAAACCAACTGCGTGGGCCTAAAGAGCAAGAACAAATCAAAACTTACAATTCCTTTGATCCTTTGCCTAAGTTTGATCCGTCTTGCTCATTATGTGATGATTATGATCATAATGAACAAAATTGCCCTCTCAAAAGGGAAAAAGCTAAAAACGTAAATCTCAAAACTGACAAATGTGGCCTAGCTCTATCTGCTCATAGTGAAGAAAATCATTGGTTCGTGGATAGTGGATGCTCGAGACATATGACAGGTGACCAAAAGAAGTTTATCTCATTGAACAAGAAAAATGGAAATGTATCCTTTGGAAGTGGATCTACTAAAATCACTGGAAAAGGGACTGCTACCCTTGTCAATGGACTAGGAAAGGCTCAAAATACCTTCCTGGTAGAAGGGCTCAAACACAATCTCTAAAGTGTCAGCCAGATTTGTGACCAAGGACATAATGTTGTCTTTAGTACAAAAAATTGTGAAATAAGAGACTCGTTCTCAGGAGAGCTTGTGGCAAAAGGAGTAAGAACACCAGATAATGTTTACATTCTCAGTAGAATCCAAGAAGATAAATGTTACTTAAGTCAAACAGAAGAAAGTTGTTATGGCACAAGCGATTGGGGCATACAAGTTTTGATAACCTAGTCAACATCAGCAAAATTAATGCAATAAGGGATATTCCAAAAATGTGCAAACCAAATCAAGTTGTATGTGGCCCACGCCAACATGGAAAGCAAACCAGAACCAGCCACAAAACTAAGGAGTTCTCAACAACAAAACCTTTGGAAATTATTCATGCAGATTTGTGTGGGCCAACTAGAACTCCAGCTCTTCAGGGTGAAAGGTATTTTGCTCTATTTGTTGATGACTATACTAGAATGATGTGGATATATTTCATAAAATATAAATCCGAAGCATTTGAATGTTTTAAAAATCTTAAGGCTCTCATTGAGAATGAGAAATATTCTAAGATTAAATGTCTCAGAACGGATAGAGGAGGAGAATTCACCTCAAAAGAGTTCGATAAATTCTGTAAAGAGCATGGAATCGAAAGAGAACTCTCTACTGCTAGGACACCCCGGCAAAATGGAGTAGTTGAAAGAAGGAACTGAACCATTCAAGAAATGGCAAGGACAATGCTACTAGCAGCCGATTTGCAACCAAAATTTTGGAGAGAAGCAGTTGCAACGCAGTTTACACCTTAAATCGAACTCAACTAAGACCAAATAATGAAAAGACTCCTTATAAATTATGGAAAGGAAGACCTGCTTCAGTAAAATATTTCAAGGTTTTTGGAAGCAAATGTTTCATAAAAATAACTGATGACTCACGAGGTAAATTTGATTCAAGAGTTGACGAAGGAATATTTCTTGGATACTCCACTAGGAGCAAAGCTTACAAATGTTACAACTATCATCTACGAAGAATAGTGGAAAGCATTGATGTAAAGATTGATGAAGGCCTTCCAGAAAAAGGAATTGAAGATCATGAAGTTGAGCCTTTCTTTGAACAAAGTGAAGAAGAAGAACCTGAAAAAGAAAAGGAGAATGAAGAACCTCAAAGAGAACCTCAAAATGAATCTTCACAAACTCCCTCCAAGATCAAGTTTGTTCAAAGATATCATCCAGAAGAACAGGTCATTGGAAATATAGATGAAGGAATCCAAACTCGAAGAAGGGTGATAAGCACCCCTAGAAAAGATGATGTGGCTCTATTATCTTTAATAGAACCTGCAAATTTTTCTCAAGCAAGCAAAGATCCTCATTGGATAAAGGCCATGGAAGAAGAAATGTCTCAAATCGAAAAAAATGAGACTTGGTTACTGGTACCTCGCCCAAAAGATAAAAATATAATTGGAACAAAATGGGTATTCAAAAACAAGATGAATGAATATGGACAAATCATCAGAAATAAAGACAGACTCGTCTGCAAAGGATACTCGCAAATCTAAGGAATTGACTTCGAAGAAACCTTTGCACCAGTAGCTCGAATGGAAGCCATAAGAATGTTTCTAGCATTTACTTGCTCAAAAGGATTCAAGGTTTATCAAATGGATGTAAAATCAACATTCCTGAATGGAGATCTCAAGGAGGAAGTTTACATGGAGCAACCAGAAGGATTTGATCTTGTTGAAGGAAAAGACCTTGTATGCAAACTAAAAATGGTCTTGTATGGATTAAAACAAGCCCCTAGAGCATGGTATGCAAAGTTGGATCACTATCTTCAACAAGAAGGTTTCAAAAAGGGAGTGGTAGGTAGCAATCTGTACATGAAGATGGACAAGGAAAAACTTCTTATCACTCTTGTTTACGTCGATGATCTAATCTTTGCTAGCAATGATGAAGAAATGAGCCATGAATTTGCTCTAAATATGTCAAAAAAATTCGAGATGTCAATGATTGGTGAGTTGTCGTACTTTCTTGGGCTACAAATATCTCAAACCTCTACAGGCATGTTTATATCTCAAGCAAAATATCTTAAAGACATGCTTAAAAGATATGGGGTGGAAGATTGTGCACCTATGAGCACACCAATGACCACAGATTGTAAATTAAGCAAAGATGATGATACCCCCCAAATAAATGCAACTCTTTACAGGGCAATAATTGGAGCTCTCTGTAGAAATTTCCTATTTTCCCACCCCGGTTTTCAGTTTCACCTTATTTCTCCAAATAGTTAAATGCCCTTTCCCATATCCTTACATTCAACAAACTGGAAAATAATTTTTTGTTGAAAACACAAATTCTGGAAAATTTACAGAATGCTGGAAAATGCAAAAATAAAAATCAGCAAGCTTAAAACAGTGATTCACACATTTTAACACAGATATTTTTGGTCCAGGGGACCCTGGAAAAACCCCCTACAACTGTTGGGGAAAACCAGTTTGACAGCTCCTTATTTCTGAAAAATGCTTTTTACAGTGAGAGAAATATTCAGAAAAATCAGCAAGTAAACTTTTACAACTTATCTCGTTTTCCGTGCTTAACCACCGCCTCGGAAAATGTGCAAACAGTAAAACTGAACCAGCAATAAATGATGTGCGTATTTCCTTGAAAAACGTGCCCAAAAATTACAGCATTAATTTCTGTTGTACGGCCTCCTCTTTTTGCGTGCAGAACAACAATAAATGTTGTTGTACGACCTCCTTGGAATGCGTGCAGCTGTATTAAATGCTGACGTAGATTTGAATTTCTGATTTTGAAGATCAATCACTATATAAACTATAAATGATTTTACCGCTACATAAGCGTGCACAAAGAAACAACAACCTATCCTCGAAATCGTGCAAAGAAAATGGTATGGTCAGCTTAGGAAAATGCACATAAGTCAGACGGATTCTCGCCTTGAAATCGTGCCAACTGCTTTGAACTGTGTGCAACCTCGTTGTACGGAATGGGCTTCGAACACGTCTTAATGCAGCTGTCGTTCTCTCATCGCTCGTAAATTTCCTTGCTCTCTTGCTCTCCTTCTCTCAATCTGCTCATGAAATAATGAATGACCTTTTCCCTCCTTTTTCCTCCTTTAACCTAACCCTAAGTGACTTTTGGGGAATCCCTAAATCTAATGGCTGAAATAGATTGAGATCTAGGGCTGAGATTAAATGCTCATTTAAATCTCACTTTCTATTTTTTAATTCACCCCACTTTAATAAAGACCCACTTAGTCATTTATTTCCAAAGTCACTTTTCCTTTCTAATTTTACATCGACTTTATTAAAGTCACTTTAAAATTAGACTTTAGTAACTTTATCACTTAAAGTCACTTTTAAATTAGATTTGACTTTATAAAATTATAAAGTCACTTTAGGAGAAAAATTAAATTCTTTTGGACACTTTTCCCTAGGCCAAAGATCAAAACCTTAGGGAACCACCTGTCCTCCGGTAACCAAATTTCAACACTCCCTCTTACCGAGGAAGGTGTTCCTCACCACACCCATCTTGTCTCTGAAGTAGACATGCTTGCCCCGTGGTAAGTCTTTGGTAAGAATATCTGCAACCTGCTCATCAGTGGGAATATACTCAAGCTTCACAGCTCCCTTCTGAACATAGTCTCTGATGAAATGATATTTGATCCTGATATGCTTTGACCTATCATGAAATACTGGATTCTCCGTGAGTTTAATGCAACTCTGATTATCACAGTAAATCACTAAAGGTCTCAACGAACACCAACAAGCCAACAAACATCATGTGAAGCCGATGGCCTCACAATCAGTTAGACTTGTACCCATATACTGTCACTAACTTCATGTTATCGATCGCCGTTTTTACCGAACTATGACACCACCGTCAACCTAACCTAAAACAAGATCAAGTGCTCTTCCCATCGTATACCAACCGCCCAATCGTAACCGGGGCAGTAACCCCGGCCAATCTCACTCCATCCCCCTGCCTGTAGTCCAGACCATAATCCACTGTCCCCTGCAAGTATCGCAAAATGTGTTTTGCAGCCACCCAGTGAACCTTCCTAGGCTCACACATAAACCGACTCATCGTGTTGACTGCAAAACAAATATCTGGTCTAGTGTTGACCAAATACATCAAGGAACCAATCAGCTGTCTGTACAATGTGGGATCCACCAACTCGGAATCCGAAGCATGAAGCTTCTTCCAATTGGTGATCATCGGTGTCGACATGGGTTTACAATCCTCCATGTGGAATCTGCTAAGGATATCCACAATATACTTCCCCTGCCCCAGGAAGAAATGCCCCTCCTCTTGCCACACCTCCAAACCCAAAAAGTAATGCATCAAGCCGATGTCATTCATCTCAAACTCCGCCGCAAGATCTCTCTTGCAGTGCTCTATGAGTCTCTCTGCACCTGTAATGACTAAGTCATCCACATACAGCACCAGAATGAGAGGCTCCTCACCTATCACAATATAGTAAAGGTTCGGATCTGCCTCACTCTTTGTGAAACCCATCCCTTGCAAGTATGTATCTATCCTGGAGTACCAAGCTCTGGGAGCTTGCTTCAGGCCATAAAGGGCCTTCTTCAGTGTGCACACATGGGACTCCTTCCCATGTACCTCAAAGCCCTGTGGCTGCTCAATGTACACCTCCTCCTGTATGAAGCCATTGAGAAATGCGGTCTTCACATCCATCTGGTGGATCTTCCAACCCATCTCTGCTGCTATCGATATAATGGAGCGGATCGAAGTATATCGAGCCACGGGGGCGAAGGTCTCCTCATAATCAACTCCCTCTACCTGGGAGAACCCTCTAGCCACAAACCTCGCTTTGAATTTCTCAATGCTGCCATCTGCAGCATGCTTTACCTTGTAAAGCCATCTGGAAGTAACCACGGAATTGCCCTCAGGCCTCGACACCACCTCCCAAACATCATTCTTCATAATAGAAGAATACTCCTCCTGCATGGCCTCTCTCCAGACCTGCTGGCTAGCTGCCTCCTCATAGCTAGAAGGCTCAAAGTCAAGGATGCTGGTAGCCATTGCCATATAGCTACAAAACCTCTCAGGTGGTCTGCTCTCTCTGACCGGCCTCTTAGGCCCAGCAATAGATGTGGCCTCTCTCAAGGTGTCCTGAAGCCACTTGGGCTTCCTCTTCCCTGAGCATACTTCTCCCATTGGAGAATGAAACTCCTCCTCCTCATCATCATCGGGAGCCTGAACTCCTGACTACCTGTCTGCTGTCCTCCTGCCTGCACCTAAACGTGTAGAAGTTGAGGTACCGTGTGAACTGTCCATCAGTGGACTCCCTAGTGAATTGCTCTGTGGACTGCTCTGCATGCTGCCCGAAGCACCACCCCTCTGACTCTGTGAGCCACTGCTCACTGACGGACCTGACATCATCATAGATGTACCTCCGGATCCTCCTGATCCACCTTGCCGGATCACGACGGGCGGCTCGAGGCTGGCTGGCGAGGTGCAGGCGATCCGGATACTCTAACTCTAGTGACCTCTAAAGGCCCTATCCTCCTCGAACTTCACATCTCGCCTGACAACAACTTTCCTTTGTGCAGGAATGTAAATCCGAATGGCCTTTGAGGTCTCACTGTAGCCCACAAAGATACCCTTCTCTGCGGTGGGCTCTAGTTTGGTCCTCTTCTCCTTGAGTATGTAGGAGTATGTGATACACCCAAAGATACGAAGATGACCAATATCAGACTTCTTCCCAGAAAAAGCCTCCTCCGGAGTCATATGCCCCAAGGCACGATGCAGACTCTTGTTCTGCAAGTATACAGTAGTATTGCAAGCCTCTGCCCACAAAAACAAAGGTAACCCCTGATCATGTAACATGGCTTTGGCAGCCCCAATGATGGATCTGTTCTTCCTCTCTGCAACCCCGTTCTGCTGGGGGTTGTAAGGAACAATGAACTCCCTCCTAAAGCCTGCCTCCGCACAATAGTCAACAAACTCTCCAAGGGTGTACTCTCCTCCATTGTCCAACCTCAGGGACTTGATCTTTCGACCTGTCTGTGTCTCCACAAGAGCTTTGAACCCCTGAAACTGCTTGAAGACCTCACTCTTGGTCTACAAGAAATAAATCCAGGTCCTCTTGGAGTGATCATCAATAAATAAAAGATAGTACTCATATCCACTCAAGGAAACATGAGACATCGGACCGCTCACATCGGAATGAATCAAATCAAGTATCCCAGTCGCTCTGCTGTCACTGTTGGGAAAAGGGATTTGGCAAACTTGCCCATCGCACATCCTCTGCAAGTATCAAAGTGATCAGTACTGAAATCTGGCACACATTTTGTAGTGATCTCATAAAAGTCCTCAAGGCTCCATGATACATATGCCCCATCTGCGGTGCCAAGTCTCTGACTCGGAAGCTGCTAGCTACGCGCGGTACTGCGCGGTACAAAAGAGGCCGAAATGCAAACTTGTACACCTTTGCATGGCGTACACCTATCACTCTAAGTGAAAGGCTGGAGCGCCCCTGGGATACATCAGCACCTGTCCACCCCTGAACAGTATCTCATATCCTCTGTCCTCCAAAGCTGAGACGGATATGAGGTTCTTCCTCATCCCTGGCACATAAAGAACATCTGACACTTTCAAGGGAGGTTTAGACTCCCTCTGAAATGTCAGTGTTCCCACACCGACTTCTCTAACAACTCTGTCATCACCGAGTACTACCTCTATATCAGTGCCACTCTCTGAAAGCTCTGAGAAGTACTCACAGACTCCTGTCATATGACGTGATGCCCTACTGTCCACATACCAGATACCCAAAGATGCTCCTCTAGTCGAGGGAAATGCATGCTCCCTCTGAACCTCTGTGGCAGGTGATCCTGCACTAGAGGACTCACACGCAATGAACCCAAACTCCCGGTCAAAGCGATCTGCAAAGTCCTCAACCTCTGCTGATGCTGCCATGCTCTGGTTCTTCCCCTTCTTCTTCTTCTTATCCGGACACACAACTGCATAGTGTCCCATCTTCTGACAATTCCAACACTTCACCTTGGAATAGTCCTTCTGTGTGTTACCCTGTTTACCTTTACCTTTGCCTTTGCCCCCACCATTGCTTGTGGAAGCCTGCTTCTTGCCTTTGCCTTTCTTGCGTCCTGCCAACAGTGCTACATCCTCATCCTGCTCAACTGGCTTGGCTGCCCCAAGCTGACCTTTCCTGATCTCTGTCTGAATGCAATCATCCCAAAACTTCTCTCATGTGGAAAGGGTCTCACGTGCACAAACCCCATCAGCAAAGTTCATCCATGAACTGAGGAGGCCATTCACTGCTATCCGCACCAACTCAGTGGGTTGAATGACCTCTCTAATTGCTGCCAAATCATCTCTCACATTAGTAATCTTTGTGAGATATCCAGCTGCACTATCAGTCATACCCATCTTAATGGTTTTCAGCTTCTCCTTCAGGACCATTTTCCGGTTCTCATTGGTACTTTGGTAGAGATTGGACAATGCTGTCCACATCTCATGAGCATTTCTCTTTCCTCTCACATGAGGAATGCAATGGTCTTTGATTCCGTCTAGGATCAGTCTCTTACCCTTGTTGTTCTTCCTATTATATGTTGCCAACTGAGTAGCATCAGTAGGCACATTAACAGACTGTTGTGTGGTATGCACCATGATGTCTCAAACTTCTGCCTCCTCAAAGATACTTTGCATTCTCTCCTTCCAAACGCTGTAATTGGTATGCCCATCCAACCTATCCTCCACCCTCAATCCCAATGACATCCTGTTGTCCTAAAATTGAAAAATAGCACTGCTGTAGTAAAGATAAAAATTATGTTTGTGAAAAATCAGCTTGGTGGAATTTTCTGAGTGAAAAATCAGCAGGCTGTATTTTTCTCTTTGCTGTCCCAAACTGCACTTTCAGCACTCAAGCTCTGATACCATGTAGAAATTTCCTATTTTCCCACCCCGGTTTTCAGTTTCACCTTATTTCTCCTTTTAGTTAAATGCCCTTTCCCATATCTTTACATTCAACAAACTCGAAAATAAACTTTTTGCTGAAAACACAAATTCTGGAAAATTTACAGAATGCTGGAAAATGCAGAAATAAAAATCAGCAAGCTTAAAACATTCATTCACACATTTTAACACAGATATTTTTGGTCAAGGTGACCCTAGAAAACCCCCCTACAACTCTTGGGGAAAACCAGTTTGAGAGCTCCTTCTTATTTCTGAAAAATGCTTTTTTACAGTGAGAGAAATATTCAGAAAAATCAAGAAGTAAACTTTTACAACTTATCTCGTTTTCCGTGCTTAACCACTGCCTTGGAAAATGTGCAAACAGTAAAACTGAACCAGCAATACATGTTGTGCGTATTTCCTTGAAAAACATGCCCAGAAATTACAGCATTAATTTCTGCTGTACGACCTCCTGTTTTTGCGTGCAGAACAACAATGAATGCTGTTGTACGACCTCCTTGGAATGCGTGTAGCTGTATTAAATGCTACTGTACGAAAATCTTCCTCGATTTTTGTGCCAGCAATCAGCTACAGGCTGTACGGCCTGCCTAGAAAAGCATGCAACAAAAAACAGCAACCTCTCCCTCGAAATCTGTGCCCAGAAAATGGTACGGCTGCCTAGGAAAACGTGCCACAAGCTGCTGTACGGATTCTGCCTTGGAAATCGTGCCAAATCTGCCTTGAACTGTGTGCAAACTCTGCTGTACGGACTTGCTGAAATACTGCCTTAGAATGTGTGCCAAGCTGCTGCCTCCTTCTCCTCACTGCTCGGAAATCTCCCTTGCTCTCTTGCTCTCCTTCTCTCAATCTGCTCATGAAAGAATGAATGACCTTTTCCCTCCTTTTCCTCCTTTAACCTAACCCTAAGTGACTTTTGGGGAATCCCTAAATCCAATGGTTGAAATAGATTGAGATCTAGGGCCGTAGATTAAATGCTCATTTAAATCTCACTTTCTATTTTTTAATTCAACCCACTTAATAAAGACCCATCATTTATTTCCAAAGTCACTTTTCCTTCTAATTTTACATTGACTTTAGTAACTTTATCACTTAAAGTCACTTTTAAATTAGATTTGACTTTATAAAATTATAAAGTCACTTTAGGAGAAAAATTAAAATCTTTTGGACACTTTTCCCTAGGCCAAAGATCAAAGCCTTAGGGAACCACCTGTCCTCCGGTAACCAAATTTCAACACTCTCCTATACTTAACTGCTACAAAACCAGATATTATGCAAGCAGTAGGAATGGTAGCGAGATTTCAGTGAAGTCCTAAACAATCCCATCTAGCAGCTGTGAAAAGAATTCTCAGATATCTAAAAGGAACGACTAATTTCGATATTTTGTATCCTAAGAGTTCAACTCTTATTGTGACAGCTTATTCTGATGCTGATTGGGCCGGAAGTGTGGATGATCGAAAAAGTACCAGTGGAAATGCATTCTTTATGGGAGATTGTCTTGTATCTTGGCTCAGCAAAAAGCAATCATCTATATCCCTTTCTACCGTTGAAGTCGAATATATAGCTGCTGCTGATTGTTGTACACAAATTCTATGGATGAAGGAAGCCTTGAAGGATGTCGACATAGAAACTAAGCAACCAATTACTATTTTTTGTGATAATACTAGCGCCATCAGTCTTTCAAAGAATCCGGTGATGCACTCAATAACCAAACATATTCCAATCAAATACCACTTTCTCCGTGAACAAGTTGCTGAACACAACATCAGGTTGGAATACATCAATACAAAAGAGAAAATTGCGGATATCTTTACAAAACCCCTTCCACGAGAAGCATTTAAGTATCTTCGCCAAAAGATGGGGGTCATTGCTCTTGCATCACATTAAATCAAGCAGCATGTCAAGGGGAGCAGCATATCAAGGGGAGTACTTGGGCACCCCATTTGCCATTGATGTCAAAGGGGGAGAGAATTCTATAATATTTCCATCAATGACAAAGGGGGAGATTGTTGGTCAATAATTGTCATTGATGGAATATAAGCTCTCTTGATGAGCTCTCTTAATGGAAGATTGATAGATGTTGCAGTATGACATATGATGACATGGAAGACACACCATGATGAAGAAGCTCTAATGATCTCTTACTGTCCCAATCACCTTCTGCACTAAAATTGTATGAAAAGTCACAAAGAAAACTAAATTTAGACACCTTGGAGGCATCCTTTCACAATGAATCCTAGACCATATTAAAGAGGATTTTTCCCTCTTTCCAAGAAACTCTTACTTGCCCCGAAACTCCCATTAGTTTGTGAGAAATTGAATTTTTAAGATAAAAAAATATATATTTACAGCCAAGCCAACCTATGCAGTCATATAATGTCGACCCTTCTTCCAATGGATGTGTCTCTTCATAGGGACAAACTACTATATATATATAAATCTGCGTTCATCCATTTCAGAGTCAGCAATTTAGGGAAGAATATCCGAGAAGCACAGAACTTTAAGGAGAGTTCACATCTTGTGAACTAAGGTCGAGGAGGACTTAAAAAGCACATTTGTTTGGGTTATTCTTCCTCAAGCTCGGACAACAGATTACACAATCACCTTTTATGAGGTTCGGATTTGTGACAGGTGTATAAATAGTCTGCCTGTGGAGGAACAGTGGACAGTCACCTACTCGGTGCCTTAACCTCAGTACCTCAGACATGTAAGAAGGTTGAATTGTGGACATTCAGCTCGAATATACTTGTGATAGCTCGGACACAGCTATGGAGAAACTGTAGCTCTGATATACTTGTGGAATTACACCTTGGTTCTCTAGAGGACTCATAAATTTTGGACCTAAGGACAGTTATTTATGGAGGCTCAAAATTGCAAGCTAGTGAACCTGTGATACTTTGGATCCGAACTTGTAGAAGGATTGGACTTACCCTTGAAGGCTCAGGCTCAGAATTGCAAGCTAAGTAAACCTGTGATACTTCGGATCTGAACTTGTAGAAGGCTTGAACTTACCCTTGAAGGCTCAGACTTAGAACTGCAAGCTAGTGAACTTGTGATACTTTGGATCTAAACTTGTAGAAGGCTTGGACTTACCCTTGAAGGCTTAGACTTATGTGAGGACTATTGAAGTCACATGATGGACATAGTACAGTGAAGAAATAATAGTGAAGAATCTTGTTGATGACAGTCAAGTAAGTACATCACACAGTTTCTATTAAAAAGAAGACTGAGGGATTGGTGTCCTTGGGGTAGGTGCCCCTAAACACAAGGTTGGTGCCTTGAGAAGATAGGGTCGAAGCCCTAGAGGTCAGAGCCTCATCAAAAGTCCAAGTTGGTGCTTGGCAAACAGGTTGGTGCCTGTTTCATTAAAAGGGTTGGTGCCCTTCTCTCCTCTATTGTATACTATTATTAAAAGGAGATTGAAGTTCTCTTTAATTCTTAATATTATTATTATATATATCTCTTTGTCTTTAATTGTGAAGAATCTAACTGGCAATAATTAACAATTGAAAAGAAATACTGATTCACCCCCCTCTCAGTATTTCCAACAATTTGCCACTCCAAGACCAAGACACAAGTATCCTTCTTTGTTTCTTCTCCTTCTTCCACAAGTCAACGCAAGTCAAACTTCTTCCTTCACTGCACTTCTCGGCTACCCTGAAACTTTGGCCTCTTTTCCACAGATCTGCAGTTCATATTACTGCAATTTCACACATGCGAGTAGGAACATGTTTGGAGGTGCTTCCCTTCTTCGCTCTATTTGAAGGTTTCTCTAGATGAACTCGGCTAGCTATAAAATTGACTTGGAGACCTATAGATAACCTTCTCTTGGACTCTTATGGTACCACTGCAGAAACCCTAGCTTTTCAACCACACGTGTGAGGTAACCATAGTATTAAAAACCGGAACCGGTGACCGGACCGGTGGACCTAATGAACTGGTAACCGGACCGGAACCGGTCTAACCGGTACTGGTCAGGTCTAAATGAATTGGTTTTTAAAAAAATACATTAAATAATTATTTTTTAATAAAAAACTATTTTTAAGATTTGCAACCATGATTCCAAGCTAATAGAGACAAAATAAGCAAAGTTTGCTCATTTATATACGATGCAAAGGTGAATATATCAAAATGGCACCGAGTGCAATACATATCATCGAAAAATACATAAGCAATGAGGCTCTAAATGGCCCATAAAGTCCAAAAACAATGCTATAAGCTATGAGGCCATTGGCCTAATACAAGACTACACATGAATCATGATCAATCATCGAATTCATCACCGCTGCTAGACACAAGATCAACGTCGACAGCTACATAGACATCATCTGGATCAGAGTCTGAGGATGCCTCAGCCTCAGGCTCATCTGCAACCTCAATACCACTGCCACCAATAACCATAGAAGTGTACCTAATGGAAGCACGAGTTACTCGAGTTGCATGACTAGTGCCTTCCATTGGTTGTTTGCCTTTCCTTGATGCAGCTATCAATCCTTGGTCTCCGTCTGATGGCGCCACAAATCTGCTTCAAATTCACCCCCCGCTAATGCTGCATCAAAATCAAAATCTGCCTCAAACACTAGATCTTCAATCTCCTCCACCCATTCTGATGTTGGATCAATATCATCCAACACAATGGGATCTAGATCAGGTGTTTTGTTCATCAGTTGGTTCCGCCTCAAGCGAAGGTTGTATTGCACAAACACAAGATCATTTAACCGTTTCTGTTCCAAACGGTTTCTCTTCTTTGTGTATGTGCTCAAAAATAGACCAATTGCGCTCACAACCTGAAGCACTGCAAGTTTGGCTGAGGATTCTAATTGCAAACTTTTGCAATTGAGGACATTGGCCGCCAAATGACTCCCACTAATGTGCTGCAAATAAAAAGGCATTCATTAGTAACATAGTTCATTTCATTACTTATTTACAAACAATTTAACTTGAAAAGAAAAAAAAATTGGAATTGCTTACCTGGTTGATCCACATCTCTTGCCATTTTCGCCAAGTTCTTTCCAAAGGTACCAGCGGCCATACTGAAAAGAGTAAGTTGTTTATGTGTTTCCAAAAGGTCTGCACGAATAGGGACCATGTGCTCCAAGCAATCAATCAATCCAGATCTGACCTCCCCATCCCGCTGATCTCCTAATCGAGCCTTATAAAGATACTTTGGGTTCAAAAAATACCCAGCTACATGTATAGGATGATGGAGTTGATTGTTCCATCTATTATCAATGACCTCCCATATCCGGCCATATTTAGCTAACCTGTCCCTGTAAACTGCCCGTATCTGCTCCTTTGCCTGATCCATAGCCTCATAAATGTATTCCATTGCCATCTTTTCCCCATCCACCATCCTTAGCACCTTAACAAGGGGCTCAGTAATTTTTACCAGCCCTGAAGACCTTTTCCAAAAATAATTGTCAAAGACTTTCTTTTTAGTGTCTTTTCCATCTTGTCTACAAGCCCACCGGGATTTAGTCCAATCATCAGAAGAAAACATTTTCTGTAGGTTTTTCTGTTGAGAATTGAGACATTGCAACGTGAGGAAGTGAGTTGCAAATCTCGTAATGGCAGGCCTAACAAGCTCTTTGCCCCCAGTGTTTTTCCTCATTAGGCTCAATACCCATGAGTGGTTGTAAATGTATTTTGTAATGCACTTGCCATGCTCTATAGTGTTTTTTACCCAATCCACTTTGCCTATGTCCTCAAGCATGAGGTATATGCAATGTGCAGCACATGGAGTCCAAAATATGGTATTATACTTGGACTCAAGCATCTTTCCAGCAAGAACAAAGTTTGAGGCATTATTTGTGATGACCTGCACAACATTCTTCTCCCCCACTTCCTGAATAATCTCATCCAAAAGCTCAAATAGAAGGGTTGCATCCTTCACCTTATCAGATGCATCAACTGATCTCAAAAACATTGTTCCTCGAGGGAAAGAAACAAGGAAGTTAATGATAGTGCAGTTCTTTCCATCAGTCCATCCATCTGACATGATGGAACAACTTGTTTTGAGCCATGACTCTTTATAGTCAGCCAAATACTCATCAATATTACAAATCTCTTGATGCAAAAGAGATCCCCTCAAGTCATGCACAGTAGGGCCTTTGAAGCCCTTTCCTGTGGCTAAAACAGAGTCCCACATAGCTTGGTAATAAGGTGAGCGAGCAACATTAAATGGGATATCTGAATCATACCACCATCTAGCAATGTACTGATAAGAAGTTTCTTTGCATTGTTTTTTCCAATGTTGATCCAAAGTGAGTTGACGACTTGGCTGGGAGGAAGTGGTTGTGGGATTAGCAGTGGACGAGAAATAACTTTGGAGGTTGGGTCACTTTGTTGGTTTTGATTTTTGGCCAACAGGAGGAACATAGTGAAAGGGGTCATTGGTGGAAGGGATAGAAGTGGAGTCTTGAATTTCATAATCATCATACCCACTCTGTCTCATCATATCTATTAGTTCCCTCTTCATTGCAATTTCATCTTGGATGGCCTTCTCCCTAGCCTTAGTCTCCTCAAAATTTTCAAACTTGGCAAGGTATTCTGCCCTAATCGGACCTATCACTTCATTAGGCGCATCACATGGCTTTACTTGGCCTTTTATCCCAGCCAAGTGTTGTTTCAATCTAAGAATACCCCCACCTCCAATACATTTTTCACAAAATTTGCATATCATATTTCCATCAACCACATCACAATGGGCCTATGCACTATCCTTGGTTTTTGGAGCCATCTTGACTTGAAATAATTGAAATTTGGAAATAAATCTGCCATTTAAAAAAAATTGCAGCTAAGATAAATGGACAACTAAGGCTAAATTTACGAAACAAAATGCACATTCAAACATACAAAATTTGATAGCATAGGACTAGAGATTTGAGAACAATAGCATAGCTAAACACATGAGAAAATAAATACATGAACAACAATGAAATGATGGATTTTTCAAGTGAAAATCCTTACCTGGCAATTGAAACTAGCTTCCTTAGCGTCCTCTTGAAGATGCCAACTCTACTGACAGCTCCAAACTATCTCCGAGATAGCTCCAACTCCAACTCCAAGCCTCCAAGATCACTGCTCCGGCAAACACTCAACACTCTCCAAGCTCTCAATCAAACTCACAAACTGCAAATGAGATGGTGTGAGACAAAGGAGAGGCTGCCCTTGCTTATAAAAGATTGGGGAGGGTGTGTTTGGAGGGAAACAACCCTCCCCTTCCCTCCATATCAGCCCTAAACCTCCTTGTTGGCCGTGCGTGGGTCCCCGTAGCAAAAGAGGTGCTGACCAGCCAGTTAAGGACGGAACCAGTCGATTTATTCATAAACCGGCCGGTTCCGTCCTTAACCGGCCGGTCAGCATCAGTTAACCGGGCTTTTCAGGCGACAGGGAGGGTATAACCAGGTTTTTCAACCGGTTTGGATCGACCATCCTTCTGACCGGCCGGTTTGATCGGTTTTTGGTTCAAACCGGCCAATTTTTAATACTATGGAGGTAACTAGCCCAAAAACAATGCCAAATACTTCGATCTTCCTCTTCCCTTCCTCTCTGGTTAGTAGGCTTCCTTCTTGTGGACTTCACACTCCTTTTTCTACTTCAGACATTGACCAAATTGCAGACTTGTTGATGACTGAAATTCTTTCTCTGAAATAAGGCTGAGCTACCCTATTTATAGTGGTTGGAGCCCTCATAATTAGCCAACTTGAGAGAGTGTGAACTGCCATGTCTATTTGAGTAGGTTATTTACTCCATTTTGTAGCCGACTTGAAGGAGAGGTTTTGTGCTTGGTCTTGGAGGGCTTACATACTTATTTAATGACTCGTACAAAATGTGACATGCCCAAGAAGGGTCCTTCATACATGACATTGACTTATTTTGACTTTATGACCAATACTAAGGACTTACAATGGGAGTCTCACTAAAAATAAAATTCCTTGCTCATGAAACCAATAATCACAATTACACATGTCCTTATGAAGACCGAACCTAGTTACATTTTTCAACACTCCCTCTTGAGCCTTAACTAGGGAGGTATTCATGATGGCACTTGGTCATTCTCAATCTGAAGAATTCTCATAAGAAGAGTCAAATTGGTAACCCATCTATATAGCATCATATCAACTAGCATTGTTACATAGTAAGACCTTGACTAACAACTCTATCTCTCCACAAGATCAGAGCACAATGTTGGCGAGACCAATGATGTATAGACACCCTCATCATTGTCTCCCTCGGAACATACTCCACCCAAGTTCTCAGAGTGTGTTCTACCAAGACTATTCTTATCTTGGATTCCCAGTCCTCAAAGAATATCGGTCATCTACGACTACTCTTGTCTTGGATGCCCTAACACATCCTCAAACAGCATCGGATGCCAGATGTTTACCCAATCCTCCATTCTGTCTTCCCAAGTGAAGACAAGAATGATGTGGCTATCTCTCCCTCTTAATTAGGGAGGGAATTTATATTCCAATAAAGGAATGTACCTAAGCTCCCTCTTGGCTTAGGAATTTTACTTACAAGTTTCTACCATGTAAGAAACTTGTTTCCAGGCTACTTCTTAATTAGGGACCTACAACAGATCCACAAATGGAGATGATGGGACAACCAGCTGCTTGAAGAACATCTCCTCATGATGTCATGAACTTCTTTTTATTATTCAGGAGTCTTCATGCTTTTGGGACTTCTTCGTAGGAAACAAACCATCCATCACTTTCATCCAGTGAAGCACGACCCACATAAGACACACAGGTCTTCGCGGGTTTTATAGCGATCCGGGTCACTCACATAGAACCTACGCTTAAGACCCTTACTCGGGCAAACCCGCGTTAAACTCGTGTACTCGTATAGGACCCACGAGTTTTGTATAAGACCCGCATCGGACCCCTATAAGACCTGTCGACCCTCAGAAGGAATTTTTTGTTTCTTTTTTTTTGTCTTTTCTTTTTGGAAATGAGGTGGAGGAAAAGGGAATTTGGAGGGAAGAAAATGCTTTATAAGCACCTCTCTCCCTTCCACTTGTCATTCACTTGTCATTTGAGTGTTTGGCTGAGTGTTGAGTGACTCCGTTGCACAATGAAGGAGCTCTTAGAGGAGGATTCATCAGATCAGACCCAGCTTCGAGTAGGCTTCATGAACCTTGTTTGACTATTTTCCATGTAATTTTTTTTTTAATTTTGTGTATTCAATTTAGTTTTCATTTTTTTTTGGGCTGAGGAACACTACCTCCTCAGCCTGCAGGCCCTGTGGCTGAATTTCTCAGCCACACATTGAGGGTTTCTGGGCATTTGCGCCTACTACAGGAATTTCGTCAAGGGCTTTTCACAGCTTGTAGCACCCCTCATGGATCTCACCAAAGTGGGGTCTTTTAGTTGGACCGAGACAACACAAAGGGCCTTTGATCGGCTCAAGTAGGTGATGAGCAGTTGTCTGGTGCTTGCTCTACCTGACTTCACGCAACCATTTGTGCTGGAGTGCGATGCTTCTGGGGAGGGAGTAGGCACAGTATTGATGCAGGGGGGACACCCCATAGCTTTTGAGAGTCGGAAGCTATTGCCGCATGAGAGGTTGTACCCCATCTACGATAAGGAGATGTTGGCCATCATGCATGTGCTAGCTAGGTTCCGACAGTATCTAGTGGGGAATAGATTCCGAGTGAGGACTGACCACAACAGCCTCATATTTTTCCTAGAGCAGAAATAGTTGCAAGAGAGGCAACAAAAGTGGGTGAGCAGGATCCAAGCCTATGACTTTGACATGGAATATGTCAAGGGGAAGCACAACGTAGTGGCTGATGTGTTGTCCAGGAGGTTGACTTCTTTCTCACTGATAAGTATTGAACCGGATTGGAAGGCTCATCTGCTGGTGGAGTACTCCAAGGATCGTTTTGCATGTGAGGTCTTGGAGGGGCAGGTGCTTCATGACCACTACCGGGTGATGGATGGGGTGATCTACTACAGAGACCGTATCTATTTAGTGGCCAACTCCTAGATGTGGGAGAGGATCCTACACGTAGCCCATGATTCACCCTTGGTCGGCACCAGGGGTACACCAAAACTTACAGGGCCATCAGGGAGAGGTTCTCATGGAGGGGCATCAAGGAGGTCTACCTGACTTCACGCAACCATTTGTGTTGGAGTGCGATGCTTCTGGGGAGGGAGTAGGCACAGTATTGATGCAGGGGGGACACACCATAGCTTTCGAGAGTCGAAAGCTATTGCCGCATGAGAGGTTGTACCCCATCTACGATAAGGAGATGTTGGCCATCATGCATGTGCTAGCTAAGTTCCGGCAGTATCTAGTGGGGAATAGATTCCGAGTGAGGACTAACCACAGCAACCTCATATTTTTCCTAGAGCAGAAATAGTTGCAAGAGAGGCAACAAAAGTGGGTGAGCAGGATCCAAGCCTATGACTTTGACATGGAGTATGTCAAAGGGAAGCACAACGTAGTGGTTGATGCGTTGTCCAGGAGGTTGACTTCTTTCTCACTGATAAGTATTGAACCGGATTGGAAGGCTCATCTGCTGGTGGAGTACTCCAAGGATCGTTTTGCATGTGAGGTCTTGGAGGGGCAGGTGATTCATGACCACTACCGGGTGATGGATGGGGTGATCTACTACAGAGACTGTATCTATTTAGTGGCCAACTCCCAGCTGTGGGAGAGGATCCTACACGTAGCCCATGATTCACCCTTGGTCGGCACCAGGGGTACACCAAAACTTACAGGGCCATCAGGGAGAGGTTCTCATGGAAGGGCATCAAGGAGGATGTTCTGCGGCACATCAAGGAGTGCGACGTATGCCATGGGAACAAGGGAGAGATGACCCACGCAGTAGGGTTGCTTCAGCCACTTCCCAATCTCTGAGGGGAAATGCGAGAGCATCTCGATGGACTTCATCACGGGGTTTCCCATGGTACAGGGAAAAGATTGCATTTACGTGGTTATGGATCGCTTAACCAAGTATGCTCACTTTTTTGCGATCTCGGCCAAGTACACGGCCTCACAGGTGGCCAAACTGTTCTTCAGAGAAGTATTCTGGTTGTATGGTCTCCCCAAGGCCATTGTCAGTGACAGAGGTAGCCGCTTCATGGGGGGATTTTGGCAAGAGTTGTTTCGGTTGGTGGGTACAGAGCTCACTCCTAGTACGAGCTACCATCCCCATACGAATGGCCAAACGGAGATAGTTAACAAGTAGTTGGAGGGCTACTTGCAAAACTATGTCACTGGGCAGCAGAAGGGGTGGTTGAGGTGGCTGCACATGGGGGAGTACTGCTACAACACCCCCTACCACATGTCCATAGGTATGTCTGCATTTCGTGCATTGCATAGTTATGATGCTCTGACTATCGTTGATGTCATGTTTGGAGACACTAAGGTCCCCAGGGCCAAGGAGTGGATATAGGTGAGCCAAGGCATCTTGAGGGCTCTCAAGGTTAACTTGCGGGCGACACAGAACCAACAGAAGATCTACGCTGATAGGGGCCGCGTGGAGAGGCACTTTGAGGTTAGGGACCTAGTGTACCTACGCCTCCAGTCGTACAAGTAGTCCACGCTAAAACAGAAGGGAGCAAAGAAGTTGAAGCCATGTTTCTATGGGCCTTATAGGGTCACTCAGAGAGTGGGGGAGGTAGCATATAAGTTGGAGCTACCACGGGGGAGCCGGGTGCACAACATATTCCATGTATCTTGCTTGAAGAAGGCTCTGGGCCAACAGGCAACAGTAGCAGTAGAGTTTCCTCCCATGGATGATGAGGGGCATTTGGTACTTCAGCCAGAGGCCATACTGGATACCAAGGAGAGACACTTGAGGAGTAGGGTGGCGAAGGAATACTTGATCAGATGGAGGAACCTCCCGGATGAGGATGCCACTTGGGAGGGGGAGAAGATTCTTCAACACCCATATTTGCAGTTGCTTGTGGACAAGCAACAATCTAGTGGGGAGGACTGTAATATCCCCAATTGGCAGTCAACTAATTGGGAATATTAATTTTTGACAATTTTGACTTTTCCTAATGTTAGACAAGAACAATGTGGGTCGGGACCCACAAATCACAATAAAGTAAAGCAGAAGTATTTTCCTATAGTTAGAGGGGGGAAATTGCGGCCTAGGTGGGGATCGGGAGAGCCAATGAAAAGGCTCTGCGCTAGGCTGAGTGGCAACGCTACGAGTGGCCAAGGAGGGGCAACGCGAGAGTGGGAGGGGGCAACACAGTCCTAGGTGGCGCCCGAGAGGGACGTTGGGTTGTTGGAGACAAAAGGGAGAAGGAAACTCATTGTTGATCATTCATTCACCTACCATTTTTCTGTCTTCATTGACTGAGCATGCTTCAGTTGTTGAGCCAAGTCTGCAGTGCTGTTCAACACAAGCGATCTTCAAGCGGAGATCTCAACCTTTGCCTCGGGGGACTTCGAGCGCCCGCTCAGGAGAGGAGATTTCATCATTTTGTGAGGAGGATCTAGAGCTACACCATCAGGGGTACGCAGTCCCTTCAGGACAGCATAGAGGCAACCCAGGCTGTGCAGTCCAGCCAAGGAGGAGTGCCGAAAGAAGGGAGTTGAGAAGGAGAGTTGTTGGAGGATTTGGAGGGGAGGCTAGCCACCTCTTACCAGGGATTTTGGTGACATTTCAGAGGAATTTCCTAGCAGATTCAGCCAGGAGGCCGAGTTACCCAATAGATCAACGTGCCAAGCCCCAAAGAGGCAATTTTCCGGGGTCAAACTTTCTGAAAACCCTTCGCGGGTTTTTGTGGGTTTGGTGAGTATATCTCGAGGTTAAAAGTCCAGAATTTTCTAAGCACGGGAGATAGACCAAACAACAGACCGAATTCTGCCAACAATAACAGTTCCAGGACTGGCAGCGCAGAGGGAGAGCCACGCAGAGCACATTTCAGCAGAGATTTTTCTCCGGTTTAGAGTTGTTCTTCAGCCTACCTAGAGTAGGCCCAAGTGCTATCCTTCTAACCACCAATCTTGTACTCTTTCCAACAAATTTAATAAAATGGCTCAGCGCTGGATTTGGCTTCATTCTATGTGTTTTTTATGGTGTTTCTATTCTGCTGTAGTTAATTGTCTATTTTGCAATTTTATTATTGTTAATCCCCATTTGGGGATATTACATCAAGATCAAAGGTCATCATTCAATAATCAATAAAGAAATAGATGCAAACATTTTCTAATGGAGTCCTCTTTGGACTCACTCGTTAGAAAGAAAGCAATAGGTTTCTTTGAGAAATTCTAACTTGCAGAATTCTGGGAATAGAAATGATGACATATTGATGAAGCAGGTCAAGGGAATAAAACTCTTCACTCTAAGGAAAAATGTTGCAGGATAACTCAAAAGAAGGAAATGAGGTACATATATTTATGTTGACACTGGATGTTATGTAGTCATATGGTTGCAAGTACTCTACTTCTATCTTTAGAAGCATGATCAAAGAAAGCAGAAACTCGTTCCATGCACCGATTGTCAATAGACATGATCAACAACTGATGAAATCAACATAATATGTCCTCATATGAAATATGAGGTGGTTGTGTACTCACAAGGAATTGCATACTAGAAGTTTCTGGGAATGAATTAAAGTTGTGTGAAAAAAAAGAAGAAATTGTGAAATGCAACTATGATAAGAGGCAGTTATCATCCGGAAGCTAAGAAGACTTGACTAAGAAATCTCCTGGGGAGATATGTAGACTCTGATAAGAAGTCCGAAAAAGATGAAGACCCTTGGCAATACGTATATTTTGGAGATGTGTCAACATATACGAAGGATGTTGATGCCTACAATAAAGATTGCATGGTGAAAGATCATCATTGAAGTAACTTTTGATTTAAGTATTCATATTTATAATTGAATAATATCTGAATGAGCTTATGCAGCGCTGCCAAAGGGAAATATATGTCTTCCACAGGTTAAAAACCATATATAGGATGGTTCGGGAGAAAAGTAGCATGACATGAAGCTATACCAGATGAGAAGATTGATGGATCACCTTCTGAAGACATGACTTATGAATGAAAGTGATGGATGATCTGTGCCCTACGAGGAATTGAAGGCTCCTCAACTCATAACATCAACGAAAAGGGTCCTTCATGAGCAGTTGAATGTTTTTCATCATTGTTGTTGTAGGTCCCTGATTAAGAGGGAGCCCGATAATGAGTTTCTTACATGGAAGAAACTTTGTGATTCCTAAGCCAAAAAGAAAGATTAGGTACATTTTTGAGAAGCATATTCCTTTGTGGAATATGTACTCCCTAGTTGAGAGGGAGAGATAGACATGTCATTCTGTTCTTCACTTGAAAAGACAGAATGGAGGATTGGGTAATATCTGGCATCCAATACTCTTTGAGAATGTGATAAGACATTCTGATAAGAGTAGTCGTGAAAGGATGGATATTCTTTGAGGATTACCTATCCCAATAAGAATAGTCCTTTAAGGTCATACTCGGTGAACACCCGGATGGAGTCTGTACCTTGGAGGCAATGACGATGGTGTCTATAGTCATTGGTCTCACCAGCATTGTAGCTCATGATGAGATTGAGTTGTTAGTCAAGGCCTTGCTATTTGACAATGTTGGATAATATGATGCTATAACAGATGGATTACCAATCAAATACTTCTTATGAGATTCTTCAAATTGAAAGTGACCATGTACCATTATGAATACCTCCCTAGTTAAGAGGGAGTGTTGGAAAGTGTAACTAGGATCGGTCTTCATAATAACTATGTAATTATGAATTTATGTAATGAAGAATACAAAGATAGTAAAATGCATTTTGTAACGCTTGCCTCATGGGTTTCATGAGAAAGGAGTTTTATTATAAGTCAAAGACTTCTTCTTGATGTCTTTAAGGTTTTGTTATCTTGTCATAAATGTATAATTTAGAGTCATGTATATGAAGTGATGCTACACTTGTAGAGAATTACTGATGTATATTGTATGCTCCAAGACCTTGTCAATATGCTCCATAAAGTCAACTCAAATGGTGTTGGAAATATCCTTGATAAAGTCGGGCTACACCCAGTCAGTCATGTCGGCCCAAGGCAGTGGAATGGTCCCTATATAAAGGGTGGACAGTGGCCTCATTAGTATACCAAAAGTTCGGATTCCGTAACGAATTGTGAAGATAAGGTCTGCGGATTCGGTGCAAAGTAAGAAGACAGATCAACAAAGAGAGAAGCCAATCACACATATATGTTTTGGGTATAAAACATCTCGGATAAGTTATGAAATAAAGTACGACATACAATCAGCAAGGAAAGACCATTCAATGAAGATAAAAAGAGTTTGTCATGGGCTAAGTTCTGTAGTAATATTGCGTGGTTCAGAATTACAGTAAGTGTGAAGACAGTGCAAGAATTTCAACAAGAAATAAGCACCATGAATGGGTTAAATATAGTGCAAAGAAAAAGGTGACTTGACAACGTCAAGAAGGTCTCTGCAAGGAGTGCTGAGAGAGAATAATCCGACCTCCATAATGGTTATAGCATTTCGGACAAGCACAAAAAGAAGTTCAAGGGTGTTCATCGTATGAAGGGTATTGTAACAAGTAAGCTATGTTGAAAATAATAAGGAGGTCTACAAGGAGTCCCTTGAAGGTCGAAGTAAAAAGCACATCAGTTAGAGGCCGAGTTCTCTAGTATTGGTGCAGAACAGTGCAAAAAAGGAAGATCAACATAAGAAGCCAAGAAAAGAGCAGTGACGAGGTCTTGGACGCATACAAGTGTTAAGGGTTTGTATCATGGTCATGGTACTCGTCAGCTGAAAGTCTATAAGAAGAATTACTTATGGGTTTTCCTCTACAAGAAAGAGAGTTTTTGGCCCTGAATTGAAGAGCCAAAATCTTGTGTCTTTTGTGTTTTGATAATTGACTTGATGAAAGACCTAATAAGCTAATGAAGAGAAGATCTAAGTAACAAGTTCACAAGTAATTATCAAGAAGAGAATTGAATTAAACTATGCCCTATCAAATTCTCAACCAACTTCACATTAGCGAAGAGAAACTCCAAGGAGAAGGTAAAAAACTGAAACTAATTCGATATGGTTCATTCTGTTAGCATATTCCGACACAGGAAATAATTAAGTATAACTTGGTCTAGTGTAGAGTTAGGTAAAGTGTGTTTCTTTACTATGTATATTTGTAACTTATACTCCGATGGTCACGATATGTAGTGATCCGACGGTTCACTCTCTCCTTGGTATTAACGACACTTGATCCGTGGCTTAACACCCGATTGGTCCATGATCTCTATTTAAAGAGCATGGAGGTCATTTGTCGGGTAGCAGGTTATGAGAGAAACATATATAAATTTTCTTTTTTATATGATGAAGGTGCACAGTGGCCGCGTTGGCTTAGAGCGTGGACCTTTTCCCTCTTTGAGGGTTTTAACCACGTGATATGCGGGTGTGCGATTTATGATCTGTTTGTGAGCAGTGACCTTTGGTGTTTGATCTAAGGAACTTACCTTGTAAATTCCTACATGGTATCAGAGCCATTTTGAGGGCCACATCTGTTGTTGATCCAAATCCAAAGCCGGTTTGACTGCATGTGACTGTCGTTTTCAAGATCTACTATTTCTGACCACTTTTGGGCTGGGAGAATTGCTCTGTTGTGTCCAGAGCTTCTGTTACCATGAGGAACCTCTTTCGTTTCATGCAAAAAGGTCTCTGGTTGCCTGAATTATGTCATTTTAGATTTGGAGGTATAAAGTTTTTTTTTTTGCAGTTATATTTATTAATCGTTCTGCTTATTTCGGTTCCCTCTGTTTATTTCGGTTTATATTTTTTTTATTTGTCGGATCTGTTGTCGCACAGATTGTTCAGGGCACTGTGACAACGGCTCAGATTGGGGGTTGTCACCTTTATCCCCAATCTCTCTCTTTAAGCTGTCTCCTTGCAGGCTAAGGGAGGTAGACCCTTTTAGAAATGAAGGATAAATCTAAGAGACACAGCTAGAACATCAAGTACTTGACAGAATAAACGAGATTCCACAGATTAGATTTCACGTTAGAGACCAGTGCCTTATGGAGTCAAACAAGATCCCGTTATGCAATTATAAACCAGTAAATGATGACTAACCGTTGCTTATTAAACCACGATTGATTAATGATATTCAATTGAAAAACACCACAACCATGAATGAAAATGCCAGATGTTTGAAAGATTTCCAGATTTATGATGCTTCAATTAATTTCGATCCAGAAAATGTCTCTATAGTCAAAACTTTAGATAAAAACAAAATTAGCACATTTGACTATTGAAATATTTTTGAGAAATTTTATAATTTTTTATTATTTATTATTTTTTAAATCTAAAATTAAAAATCTAAATCTAAACAAAGCTCTAAAAAGTTAAAATGCTAAAGTTAAAATTAAACTAAATTTAAACTAAGTTAAAACTGAATTAAAATTAAGAAAAAAAATCTAAATTAAAAAAAACTAAAGTTAACTTCAACTAATTTAAATCTAAATAAATCGAACCTATATTAAAACTACAATCAAACAAACGTTAAACTTGAACTAAGTTCTAAACCTACGCTACCCTATCCACAACACACATTAAAAATAAAATAAAACCTACGATATCCAATCGAACTCTATTAATACAAACTAAACGCTAATTCCTAAACGAAAGTCTGAAACTACACAAAAAATCGAAACGCGGGTTTTGCAATGTCAATGTTGTGTATGCGTTTGAATTTCTTCTATGTTGCAGGTCGACTAGTCGGAGCAGACAGATGGAACAGAGGATGGCATCAAAATTCTTCACGCGTCTTTTGATTTCGTTTCGCTGAGTTTGCAGGGACGGCGGACAGAGGCACGAGGGACAGGACGGCAGCAAGGAGAGATGGATGGCAATGCAGATTGAGCTTGGACGCGGATCTGGACGACGGCTCCAAGGGGGGAAGAGATGGGAACTCGACAGACAGAGGAGGCCGGCAGCAAGAAAATCGAACAGGCAGGTCAAATTTGAACGCTGTTAGGAAAGGAGCAGAGAAGGGAAGGCGGTAGCAGGGAAGAGAAAAATCGATGGCAGCGAAATGAAAGTCAATGTCTGAACGTAAGGATCGATGCCAGAAAAAGACAGCGATTTATGCAGATCGATTGAGACTGAGACAGTATCAGAATAGAACTGGAGAATCGCCAGGTAAAGCGCTGACAGTGGACAGAGGCAGAAATATACAGTGAATCACAAAACGCCCAGCAAATTAGAATATTTCTGCTGTCAAAACCCAGATTCTAATCCTCCTTTAATCATATAATGCTCACATTCATAATGCTCCTTAAAATACCGCCCAGACTTTGCTCACAGTAGTGACAGTTCTGAGGCCAGATCTGGCTTTTACAAGCCAGATCCGCCTTAGATCTTTTTAAAAAAAATTCGATTGTAACCTGCAACAACTAGTCAGATCTGAAGATACACACACCAATTTAATGATTAAACCCTGACAATCCTGAGAAATTTACAAATTTACAACTAATTTACAATTTGAAACCCTCATGGTTAGATCTGAAATCCATTTTAGCACAATTTTCAGGAATTTAAAATTTTAAGTGAGAGGCACAAGCCTTCGAAACCCTGCAAAATCACAAATATCGTAAGATAGACCCGGAATTTAACAAATAAAGAGCTTATCAAATTTATGCTTATTGAGAGTCGGCTGGTCCAACCGAAGACTTCCCCAGATGCCCAATCTTAAAAAAATTTCTCTGCACACTTAGATCTGAACTTTAGACTGATAGAGATTTAAGAAAACAACATGAGACCCTTAGAAAAATCAAAATGTTATTTTATAAACCCAGAAAACTGCATAAGATACCTATATGCAGATCAATCCATGAAGGTCATCAACCATAAAATACGAGAAACCAAGTAGCAGAGTTTAGAGACAATTCACCACATAGATCTGAGAAGAAACATCCAGATTTGTAACCCCAAAGTCTTTAGCTTTATTTCTCAAAAAAGTTTACAAGAGCTTCTAAGAGCAAGTGCACGATCCTGAGATCGGATGACTCAATACTGACAAAGACCTCTAAATTTATAGGACTAGATCTCTAACGGCTAGTTTGGATGATCCTCGTCAAAATAATCTCAACCGTCCAAAAGATTTAATTATCTTTTAATCCGGAGCGTTGAAATTAAAATTTTGGGGAAAAAACGAATTTATCATTTAATTCAATTTTAATAAACTCAAAAATACTATTTTTGAGTTAATTACCCCACAATTTTGACTTTGACTTAACCACCAAGGCCCAAGGGTCCAATATTTCTTAAAATTCTCAATATTCCCTTGGTTTGGGGCTTTCAAAATCATTTTCCAAGGACCCACAAATTTTTCCTTTAAAGATTTAATCCTAATTTAGGACCCTAAATTAATCAAATTTCTGGTTTAGGATTTTATTAATTAATTGACCAGAAAATTTAACTAATTGACTAAGAGGGGATTATAATTATTTTTCCAACCCTCTTTTACATGAGATAATACATTTACATACATGAAGGGGGAAAACCCATTTGTATAGACCCTCAAATAAATACCCAGTTCTGCGACTCAAAATATGATCTAGTAGACCAAGTAGCTCAAGCTACTTTTACAAGGACTCGATAGAACACTAGGACTCACTTAGTATGCCGATGACAAAATCCACCCTAGCTTTGGGGTGAGGCTGGAGGGAAAAACTCTGCCGATCACTTTCGTGAATCAGTGAGACAAAAAACCTCCTAGGATAGAGATCATCAACAACATGCTAGGCTTACCTAGGTTGTTACATACATGACGGTCTTACTTAGATCATTTACATCATAACAATGCAGAATGGGTTTACATCATTATAAAAACTGTCGATCGGCGATGACATCTGGATGACGGAATCTGAATGGTGCAACCATGTCGAACATGATGAATCCCATTTGAAAAAATGGGGGTGTACTGCTGTGGGGTAGTTGACAAAGTGCGGTCAACAGGATCTATATCCTGTTCTCTGTGTATGCTCTTTGCTCTGCGTTGTGTGCGATCTCGACAAATCAAAAATAGGAAGACGGGATTTTTTTTTTGCTACATATGCTCTTTCCCCGCATCTTTGTGAGATCTCGAGAAATAAAAAAAAGCGAAAAAATGATAGTTGCTGGTAAGGCTAACCGAAAATCTAACATTCTGCCGTAAGGCTTGCATTTCGTATTTTTGTGCACGGATTTTGTGCTTTTTTTGCAGGAAAAAGCACGCACACCGAAGAGTACACCAAAAAAAAAAAAAAAAAACCTTCCTCCTTTCAAACAATTACAAAATCCTTTTACTAGCTCACTTGGTGTAAATTTAGTTTATGAGAATAGAGATCTTGGGTTCAAGTCTCTCTCTCAAGCTTCTTTTTGTAAAAAGTTTTTTGTTCGGTTACTTTTACTTATAAAGCCCTTTGGCAAGTTGCCAGTTTTAAAAGGAGGGCTTTATTTCAAAAGCACATGTAAAAGTAACAATGTAAAAGTGACTCTCACTTATTTATAAAAGTGGAACACATATTTTTTTTTAAAGTGAGCTTATTGTATTAAGTTTGAAGGGGGTGGGGGTGGTTTCTAAAAGTAGAACTTCATCATCAGCTTTCAAGTTTCAACAGACTTCACATTAGCGAAGAGAAACTCCAAGGAGAAGGTAAAAAACTGAAACTAATTCGATATGGTTCATTCTGTTAGCATATTCCGACACAGGAAATAATTAAGTATAACTTGGTCTAGTGTAGAGTTAGGTAAAGTGTGTTTCTTTACTATGTATATTTGTAACTTATAATCCGATGGTCACGATATGTAGTGATCCGACGGTTCACTCTCTCCTTGGTATTAACGACACTTGATCCGTGGCTTAACACCCGATTGGTCCATGATCTCTATTTAAAGAGCATGGAGGGTCATTTGTCGGGTAACCGTTTATGAGAGAAACATATGTAAATTTTCTTTTTTATATTAATAAATTGCCTGAAGTGGCCGCGTTGGCTTAGGCCGTGGACCATTTCCCTCTCCGAGGGTTTTAACCACGTGATATACTAGTGTACTGATTTATGATCTGTTTGTGAGCAGTGACCTTTGGTGTTTGATCTAAGGAACTTACCTTGTAAATTCCTACATGGTATCAGAGCCATTTTGAGGGCCGCATCTGTTGTTGATCCAAATCCAAAGCCGGTTTGACTACATGTGACTGTCGTTTTCAAGATCTACTATTTCTGACCACTTTTGGGCTGGGAGAATTGCTCTGTTGTGTCCAGAGCTTCTGTTACTGTGAGGAACCTCTTTCGTTTCATGCAAAAAGGTCTCTAGTTGCCCGAATTATGTCATTTTAGATTTGGAGGTATAAAGTTTTTTTTTTTGCAGTTATATTTATTAATCGTTCTGCTTATTTCGGTTCCCTCTGTTTATTTCGGTTTATATTTTTTTTATTTGTCGGATCTATACCCTGTTCTCTGTGTATGCTCTTTGCTCTGCGTTGTGTGCGATCGCGACAAATCAAAAATAGGAAGACGGGATTTTTTTTTTGCTACATATGCTCTTTCCCCGCGTCTTTGTGAGATCTCGAGAAATAAAAAAAAGCGAAAAAATGATAGTTGCTGGTAAGGCTAACCGAAAATCTAACATTCTGCCGTAAGGCTTGCATTTCGTATTTTTGTGCACGGATTTTGTGCTTTTTTTGCAGGAAAAAGCACGCACACCGAAGAGTACACAAAAAAAAAAAAAAAAAACCTTCCTCCTTTCAAACAATTACAGAATCCTTTTACTAGCTCACTTGGTGTAAATTTAGTTTATGAGAATAGAGATCTTGGGTTCAAGTCTCTCTCTCAAGCTTCTTTTTGTAAAAAAAATTTTGTTCGGTTACTTTTACTTATAAAGCCCTTTGGCAAGTTGCCAGTTTTAAAAGGAGGGCTTTATTTCAAAAGCACATGTAAAAGTAACATTGTAAAAGTGACTCTCACTTATTTATAAAAGTGGAACACATATTTATTTTTAAAGTGAGCTTATTGTATTAAGTTTGAAGGGGGTGGAGGGGTTTCTAAAAGTAGAACTTCATCATCAGCTTTCAAGTTTCAACCTTTCACGAAACTATTTGGCATCTACAACGCATTTTTTTCAAAAAGGCATAACTTCTTCATCCAGAAGCCATTTTTCGGGCCGTTGTTTTTGAACCAGCCTATTTTTTCGATATCTTTCCATTGGAGCAGTTAGTTTCAACCCCTTTTCAGCTTCATTTTTTTTTTAAAATGGAAAGTGCATGCCCGGTTATTCTTAACAGCACCAATTATTTCCAATGGCTATCCTACATGATAGACTTGGAAGTAAGGGGCTTTATAGAATAGGCTCAGGACAAGAAACTAAACCTATCGATGCTAAAAAAGCCACTAAATGGGAAAATAAACAAGATCAAGCACAAGGGTTGATAGGAATGTCCATTGCTCAAGATCTTCGATTTCATATCCAATAAATTGACACCCCTGATGCAGCTATGAAAAAGCTAAATACTATTTTTGGCATTCAAAATGAAATCAGCCAGCTTGAAAATGAGTTGCTTACTTTGGACCCCAGTAATTTCTCCTCTATTGAAGATTTTTTGTCCAAATTCAAGACCCTTAGACTTCTTTTAAAAGGTTGTAAGGTAAAAAAGGAAGATGGTAGCCTTATCTATTCCATTCTTGCTAAGCTTGGACCTGCATACTCTGTATTTGTTTCCACCTTCCATTCCACTAGAAAAGCCCTCATTTCTCGAGGAATAGCCTACAAGTCCCCCTCTTTTGATGCCATTTGCGATTCTTTGATAAGAGAACAAGAAAAACTCTTACACCTTGGTCTTATCAATACTGGAAACACTTCTAAGAAAGCCTTAGCAGCCCAACAACAACCATATCAAAAGAATCCCAAGAAGGAGTATCCTAAAAAGTATGGTCCTAAACCAAACAAGGGTCTTAAGCAACTTCAGCCGCAAACTGAAAAAACAACTCACCAAACTGATAAGACAAATAAAAACAAGGGGAAAAAAACAGATAGACATTGCAACTTTTGTAATCGTGATGGCCATGTAGAGTCCAAATGTTTTAAGAAGATGGAATCCTTAGAAGCAGCAATGAAGAAGCACCACATCAATTTGGATAACTCTTCAACTTCATCTTCAGGAATGGCATTTTCTGCTTGTGGTTGTCAAGCATCTGGTTATGCATTAAATGTATCTTCTTCTTCTCATTGTCATGAGTGGCTCATTGATTCTAGAGCTTCTTACCACATGGCCAAAAATAAAGCCATGTTTTTTTCTTTAAATGATTGTAACACCAAACATAGTTATGTTGGTGATGATAGATCTCTTAGTGTTGTAGGATCTGGAACCATTCATCTAGATAATGATCAGTTTAATGATGTACTATGTGTTCCTACCTTGTCATGCAACCTTCTATTTGTTTATCAGATAACTCATTCAGGTGAAGGGAAAACGGTGGAATTCTCACCTCATGATGTTGTAATCAAGGACCTCAAAGATCCTAGACATATTTTAGCTACTGGCATTGCTGATGATTCCACAAGGTTGTATAAGTTTGACAACTTTGGGTCATCCTGTCTTCCCTCCGCTTTTGTTGCTCATAATGATGAAGTGAGCAAACTTTGGCATAAACGATTTGGTCACTTAAACTATCGCTCTCTACAAACTCTATGTAAAGAAAATATGGTGACAAGTCTTCCTATGGTATCTTGTCGAGATGGTGTTTGCTCCGGATGTGTACTCGGAAAACATCATCGGTATAGTTTTGAAAAACGTGCCTCTTGGCACGCTTCAGCCCCTTTGCAGCTTGTGCACAGTGATTTATGTGGTCCACTTCTTGTTGTTTCTTTCTCTGGTTGCAAGTACTTCTTAACTTTCATTGATGATTTTTCCAGATGCACTTGGGTATACTTCTTAAAACTCAAGAGTGAAGTTTTTAACATGTTCTTGGCCTTTAAGGCCTTTGTTGAGAAACAATCTGGACATCAAATTCTTAAGTTAAGATCAGAGAATGGAGGAGAATATGTTAACAACAAATTTATCAACTTTTGCACTGAGCATGGCATTCAATTGCAACATATTGTTCCATATACTCCTCAACAAAATGGTGTAGCTGAAAGGAAGAATCGCACCTTCAAAGAAATGGCTAATTGTATGCTTCAAAAGGACTTAGTCTCAATTTTTGGGCAGAAGAAATTAACTGTGCAAATTACATAGTAAATCGCACTCCTACTAAGGTTTTAAGGAATATAACTCCAGAAGAAGCCTGGAGTTCAATCAAACCAAATGTAAGTCACTTTCATGTTTTTGGAAGTGATGCTTGGGACCATATTCCAAATGCGAAATATAAAGCCTTAGAACCTAAAAGTGAAAAATGCATTTTTGTTAGATATTCTGAAGATGTCAAAGGATATAGAATTCTTCAACCAAAATCCAAGAATATAATCATTAGAAGAGATGTAAAATTTGATGGAAATACATCAGCCTGCGTGCCTAGTTCGGCGGGTGTGCCACCTTTGGCCTGCGAGCCTAATTCGGCACATGTGCCACCTCTCCCTATCTCTTCTATTTTTGATAGCATTCCTTCTAGTTCAGATGATGAAAGCGAGGATGCCAATCCTCCTCCACCTCTTGAAGATATTCCTTTAGCTCAACAACTTCCAATATGGGTCCGCTCTACTCGAGATGTAGCAGGTTCTCCTGCAGGTGACCCTGCAGATCAACGACGTACACTTCCCAGTTTGAAAGATCCTCTTCCTTATTAGCTCAAGTTCCAGAAAATCCTGATCCGGACACCTTTAAAATAGCTTCAGGTCATCCAGATTGGGATGAAGCTATGAATGAAGAAAATCATTCCTTGTTGGCAAACGATACTTGGGATCTTGTTCCTCTTCCAAAAGGAAAAAAAATTGTCAAATGCAAATGGATTTACAAAACAAAGTTTGGACCAGATGGAAAAGTGGATAGACATAAAGCTTGACTTGTTGCTAAAGGATTTTCACAAGTTGAAGGCATTGAATATATTGAAGCCTTCTCCCCTGTTGCCAAAATGAATTCTATCTGCCTTGTTCTTTCCCTTGTTGCCTTTTTTAAATGGGAAGTCCATCAGATGGATGTTAAATCCGTCTTCTTACATGGAGATTTGCATGAAGAAATCTACATGGAACAACCCCTTGGCTTTATCCAAAACAACTCTAGCCTTGTTTGTCGCCTTAGGAAGTCTCTCTATGGTCTCAAACAAGCTCCTCGGGCTTGGTACGCCAAAATGGATAGATTTCTATTAGATAATGGCTTTTATAGGTGTCATTCTGACAACACTATCTACACCAAGAAAGTGGGTAAGTCCTTCACTATCCTTTTTCTTTATGTTGATGATCTTATCCTTACTGGTAGTGATCCCAACCATATAAACCATGTGAAGTTTAGCCTTAAAAAGAAGTTTGAAATGACAGACATAGGACACTTGCATTATTTCCTTGGTCTTCAAGTCTTGCAATCCAAAGAAGGTATTACCCCTTCTCTCAATCCAAGTACGCATGTGATCTTCTACGCCACTTTCACATGGAAGACTGTAAGCCAGCCCCTTCTCCCTTTCAGTTTGGAGTCAAGCTTTCAGTCTCTTGTACTACGCCTGAAGTTGATGCTACCTTATACCGTCAACTTGTTGGTAAACTTTTGTATCTAACCCATACCCGTCCTGACCTTTCCTTTGCCATTGGTCTTGTTGCTCGGTTTATACACCAACCTCATGAAAGTCACTTGAAAGTAGCTAAAAGAATACTTCGATATATTCAAGGTACAGTTCAGTTCAGGATTCATTACAGTGCAGGAGCATCTCCATTGTTGATTGGTTTCACTGATTCTGATTCGGCTGGTGACCTTGATGACCGAAAGTCTACTGCAGGATATGTATTCACTCTTGGTTCAGGACCTATTACTTGATCTTGTAAGAAACAAAGTGCCACCTCTCTTTCTTCAGCAGAAGCAGAGTATCGTGGTGCAGTTGAAGCCAACAAGGAAGCCATGTGGCTTCGTCAGATCCTGTCTGAATTTGGTCTTCATCAGCAGCATCCAACTACACTTTGATGTGATAATCAGAGTGCCATTCAGCTATGCAAAGATCCAATTCAACATCAGCGTATGAAATACATTGAGCTTCATATACACTTCATAAGAGAGCTCATTCATGACCGTGTTCTTGAAGTACAACATTGTTCAACCAATGATCAAGTTGTCGATATCTTTACAAAGGCTCTCACAGAAGCGAAGTTTACCAAACTTCGATATATGCTTGGAGTTCAGGAAAGTTATCATTAAGGGGGGCATAGGCTCTAATGCCTCCTTCCTTCTCCTATTGTGTCACCTTTGTAAATCCTTCAATCCTATCCCAAGTTGTTCTTAAGGGGGGATGTTAGGATATTTCGACACAGGAAATAGTCTCATTTTGTGTCACCCTTGTAAATCCTTCAATCCTATCCCAAGTTGTTCTTAAGGGGGGGTGTTAGGATATTCCAACACATAGGAAATAGTTAAGTATAACTTGGTCTAGTGTAGAGTTAGGTAAAGTGTGTTTCTTTACTATGTACATTTGTAACTTATAATCTGACGGTCACGATATGTAGTGATTTGATGGTTCACTCTCTCCTCGGTATTAACGACACTTGATCTGTGGCTTAACACTCTATTGGTCCATGATCTCTATTTAAAGAGCATGGTGGGTCATTTGTCCAATAACCGTTTATGAGAGAAACATATGTAAATTTTCTTTTTTATATTAATAAATTGCCTGAAATGGCCATGTTGGCTCAGGCTGTGGATTGTTTCCCTCTTCAAGGGGTTTAACCACATGATATACTGGTGTACTAATTTATGATCTGTTTGTGAGCGATGACCTTTGGTGTTTGATCTAAGGAACTTACCCTGTAAATTCCTACACATTCAGAATTTTGGAAAAGATTGGTAGTAATGCCTTTAGGTTGGATTTACCTTCATATATGAAAATTTATGCAGTTGTTAATGTTGAGAACTTAAGGTTGTATGAGCCTCCTTTGGTTGAAGATCAAGGAGAGAATGTTTAGATTCCTTCAATTGAAGATTCCTCTCCTGAATATCTTGAAGAATTGCAGCAAGACACCATCACTGACAGGAAAACAAGGACTTCAAAACAAGGGAACGTGGAGTACCTTCGTGTGAGGTTCAAAGGAAGAAATCTAAGCAAAGCCAAATGGATTGAGATTGGAAGGTTGAGGGAATTGTACCCTCATTTGTTTATTAAATGAAAGTGATCTTTTGGGGGTCCAAAAGCTTCCAGTGGGGAGGAATGATCTAGTGGATCAATAAAATGCTCAAAATTCCACTTGGAGAAATGCAGTTAAGTGAGTAATAGATCTTTGAGTAATCAGCCCATGAAGATTCATAGAAAATAAATTGAAGATGTCTTCCTGAAGATTTGTATGTTAGAACAATTGAATTGAATATAAAACAGCAATGATTCTAGAGCAGTCCTAGAAAAGAACATGCAATGGCTTTCCTTGGAACAGAATGTCAGACTAAGTAGCAAGTTAATGATGCCAAGATCTAATTCAGTATATTGATGGTTGTTGGTGTGAACAGTGAAAAGATCAATAGTAGAAACTATGGGTTCATGTGCAAGCTAAAGTGAAATCTCTGCATATTTTATCAAGGCAATATCATTTGGTACTTGGAGCAGGCAGCATGTCTATCAACAGAATATCAAGAGTTATCATGGAGCAGCAATGTGGTATAGGTCCTCAGGATCAAAGGATTAAGGAAAAAGAATATCAAGGATTATGCATAAACAATGTGAAGTCTGTTGGAGGAGATATCAATCAAACAACTTGAAGATGCCTTTGCTGGAAATCACCATGACAGAATCGTTAAAGTATTGGATGTATGAAAGACTAGCTGTACTGATCTAACAATTGAAGCTCAAAAATCTGTTATTGATTTATCACAAGCATACTTCAGCAGAAAGGAATTGCTAGTATTTCATCATTCAAAGAGAGAGTGATCTTTGACACACATACCCCTCTTTTTCATAAACAAATTGCAGGGTTGATAAGTAAGATAGACCAATACACCGAATGTATCTAGCCTTAAGGGTTTGTTTTGAAAATTCATTGAACAAGCAGGAAAGTTACTTGGTCTTTTTTATTGAAAGGTATTGCCTATTCTCACAATAAACTATAGGCTCTGGTTTGATTCATTGATTCACTTCAGCAGCAAGGATCTTTCTGTCACTAAGTGTAATATCATCATAAGCATTCTAGCACATATCATCACCAACAGGCAAGAAAAGTGAACCACAGAAATAAAAGATATATTGGCTTCATCACAATTGAACAGAGGTATACTGTAGATGTGCATTGCAGAAAAAAACTTACTCCATCTATAACCTGCCTCAATAAATACGCAGCACAGATGAAGATTATAATATAGACTGAAGTATAGCTTAAGCAAACTTGATATGTCACATGAAGCATTCACAATCTATAAGGTTTGATCCAATAATGCATTTATGATTAGATAAGGCTGGTACAATATGTTCTATGAAGTGTCATTATCCTCACTTTCAGCCTTATACTAGTGAAAGGAGACTGTGCTTTGGATTGTATCAATTTACAGTGTATATTCAAGTCCAATAATCCTCAAAGTGTTCTCTCAACTAGTCTTGTACACCAGTCTGGAGCAGCATGGTACAAATTCAGAAGAAGAGGGCCTAAACACAACTCAGAGAGAGGAAATGCAGAAAGCACACTAAGAAATGTGCAACCCTTTGTCATTGATGTCAAAGGGGGAGGAAAAGCAAGCAAAAGGAGAGCACTAAGGTATTGCCATCAATGCCAAAGGGGGAGACTGTTGGAAATGTTGTCATTGATGGCAAAGAGAAAAGTAAAGTGGCAGAGAGGTGGCAAAGGCAACAGAAAGGTAGCAGAGGCAGGCAGCAGTGAACTGAAGCAGAGAGCTATTCAAGGAGCAGAGTAGTGAAGAAGAAGTTTAAATGGGTCTGTGATGCTGTGGTGTGCAATTATGTGGTGTGATAGAAGAATAAATGTCACTAGGGCTTGATGTATGCACTGTGTACATGAGGGATGCTTAGCTTCTGTGAAATGTATGTGTATAGGTTGATTAATTTCTGTGTGGGATAGAAGAATAAATGTCAATTATGGGCCGTCGATGTTGTGTTTGAACAAATGCATGAGTTGCAGTCATAGATGACATAGAGTCCACTGTAAAATTCGATATTACAGTCATCGATCGAATAAGGCACTTGAAGGAAATTACAGGCTCTGTTATGAAATCATGGGCAGTGAAGTTCTGAGTTTTTGAAGTCCATATTGGGCTTTTCTAAAATTGAGGAATTGGTTCAGTGTTACTGGGTATTTGTTGAGTCAAATTCTGTGTAATGGACTGTCAAATCCAATGGAACTTATTTAAGTTCGGTAGAGAGAAGGGTTATGGTAATTTGAACCAGTGGAATAAGGGATGGCTTGAGATCGTGTTAATATATGGTTGTATTAAAGTTGAATGCGAACTCAAAGGTGGAGACAGAGTTAACAAACGAATGAATAAACCGGAACCATGAGTTAATGGAATCTTGGATGAACAGTAAAACCAGAGCTCCAATACCAGCAGTATCGCGTGGCCCCAAACTTGGTAAGTGGACTTTATATTTGGAACGCGATCTAAGTCTTTGTGTGACGCGTGGCCTCGGGCGGTTTGGTAAAACCATTTTTATCGCGCGACTTGGGCGCGTTAACGTTCGGGAGGAAAAATAACGCGATAACACCCTGGGTCGTTCGATAGTCAGTGTTTGGAATCAACGGCCATCGCGATTGCGCGATGTATGAAACTTAATATAAGGTTCGTTTCTATGGGGCTGACTTTTTAATCTAATATATAGTTTTTGATATTCAATGGTGAGCGCAGTGATAATTTGTTTATTATAAAGGTTTATGTGTGGATTATATGTTTGATGCAAGTTGACACATATATGTATGCGAGGGTTGGAAGAGATATTAAACCAAAGGTTTAATACAATCGATATACACTATGCTAATACATTAAAGAGTTATATAATGTAAAACCCTTCGCAAATGATATCTGGAGTATGTATTGAAATTTTGAGTGTAGGGACGAAGTTTAATACATCAGGGGCTCATATGATTTGAATTGACTTTTAAATGTGAATGATTCAAACCTTTGAATAAAAAGTGATAAGTGTAAAGACTTGTAACTATTCAGAGCGCAATTGCATATGAGGAGTGTTAACGGAAAGGCAAGTGATATAATCACTGTGGGCCCGACGAGTAGTGTTGATTTTAAATCATTGGCAAACGCATACATTATAATAAATTGAATGGACAAAAGAATTTATGAATTTATTAACCCTGTGGGACCCTCACGAATCACATCGGAGAAGATCCTAACAGCGGATCATGTTAATAAAAGTCCCGATGGAAATTGCGGACCCAATGTGTTTATGAACGGTGACTCATAGGTGTCTGAGGTCTGGCTTAAAAGGCATGCCATCGCATCGGAAAAAGGGCGGAACATCAAAACATCCCATAGAAGGATGCGATTGTGATCAATCGCATCGGGACAATTACAAAGGATCCAATCGCAATCGGAAGAATTCTGTTGCGATTAATCGCATTGGCAAATAGAAAAGAACGGCTTATAAAGCTGTGGGGCCCGAACCTTTCAAATGTTAGCATTGATGGTTCGGTATGTATGCATGAGAGGGTTATACTATGGTTGAACCATATGATTAGAGGGCTGCGCATGTGGGTTGCACAAAGCATTAAGACATTGATAATTAGTCATTGAAGATTGAGGGGTCTAACGTAAGCCACGGTCTATTAATGTTTATAACGCTCGTTTGGTGAATACATATGTATGGCAGTATATATATATATATATATATGATAAGCTGAACCTCGCATGAAAGGGATTGTGTATTGGCGTATATTCAAGTTAAATGGGTTGGAATGATACGTCGGCTTATTAATATGTTATAACCTTTGTTTTGGGAAACGTATATATATATATATATATCGGGGTTTTCATAAAGAGGTTAGGCCACATAAAAATTCCGCTTATAAAGTTATATGGGTACATTGTCAAATAAGAAATTATAGTTGGGTGCGTCTACTTTCAGGCATAGTGGAGATTGCTGCGTTATGACCATCAGAGAAATGTAATTTAAATCTCAGATTTGAAACTTTAAGGAAGCAAGATATATCATTGAATTTGCCAGACTCTGATTTTATTTGGGGTATTTAATTAAAATTGCCAGCACAAAAAATGGAATGTTGAACTGCCCACATTTTGGAAGTAACTTGGATCAAATTTTTTAAAGGCATTTTTATATGCACAAGACCTTGAGAGTTATTGGGAACTAAACTGGTAAAATTGTTATATATTCAACAGATTCAAAATTGCAGTGAACAGGCGTTGACAGGTGTTGCACATGAATGAGATTGTGAGCTTGACAGGTGTACATGCGCAGGTGCACAGAGTAGCAATAAACAGAGGTATGCAGGACAATTCCCTGACAGCAGCAAAAAGGACAAAACCAACAAAGCCAAAGGCCAGAAAATGGACTGAGTGAAATTGTTTTTTATGTAACTGAAAATGTGAATGTAAATGTTGTAATTGATTTTTATTGTTTGTGACGCATTGGCAAGTCTCCGGAAGAAAACAAAAATCCCACTATAATATCGAAATCAGTACATACAGTTATATTTTTCTGAGTGAGCTGGAAAAGAAATGAGAAGGCGGAAGGCAAAGAGGCATGGCTGTCCATTTCAAATTCCCTGAGGAATGCTAACAGCCATAAGGGAATTTCTATAAATAATATCACATTGATATGCATAAGAGGTGAGAGAGTGAGGTTAGAGAATATAGAGTATGAAGAATGGAGGCAAAGAAGATAAGAAAAAGGAGGAGCAGAAAGAGATGCTATAAGACAGATTTGAAGACTGGAGGACAGCACAAAAAGAAGGTACAGAACAGAGCTGATATCCAAGGTAAATCAGCAAATGTTTTCTTTTGAAAAAGTGAGGAAGTTGGAGCTTCCTTGTCAAGTTGTAGCTTGATATATGTTAGTTGTAGCTAGCTGACTGAGGTTGGAGCCTCCTGTAGGTTGGTGCCTACAGAAAATTGATGGGAGTTGGAGCTTCCTTGCAAGTTGTAGCTTGCAGAATTGAGGTTGGAGCCTCCTGTGGGTTGGTGCCTACAGAAAATCATTGGTGAGAGAAAGTTGGAGCTTGCCTTTGCATCACAACAATAATAAGATGTGGTTTTCTCCCTTTATGGGTTTCCACTTATATATGGTGTCCCTGTGCATGATGTTTATGTGTTGATATGGTTTATATCTGCTTAATACTTGCTGCTGTTACATTACACTAATACTTGCTGCTCACATTCTATGATTACTCACATATTAAATTGAACATGAAATGAAAGTGTAAATAAGTTTTAATAAAAAGTCTTAAAAGCCCATGTATGTGTTAAACTGATTCACCCCCCCTCTCAGTTTAACTAAGGGTTCAACACAAAGTGCTCGAAACGGCTCAAAACTAGCGCCAAAATGAAGATCTTGTCGCCCTGAATCGAACGCAACTCGTTTCACTCAAAACTGATATCGTATGCTCTCGATATTGTGTTCTGACCGTTTTCTCAAACAACTAAAATTTTAAAATTTGAGTTGCACGTAGACCAACCAACAGTCCGTACGCTAACTAGATATTTGACTAGGCAATTGACTGTATTTCTATTGGGCCAATGACTGTTTGACAAGTTTCGCTTTTTTATTGGTCCGTGGAAGGTGTGTTTTGATTGGTTCATTGGTTGTTGACTTGGTCTTATGAGGGAGAGCCACGTGTTGGCTGCCACGTGGCCTCCTATTGGTACGCTAAAATTTTGGTATATGGTCGGGTAGGGCCTCCATGGGATTCGAACCACAGACCTCCGGGTTTGCAGCACGGTGCTCCACAATTCTGCCACAAGTGTTCCTTGTAAAGCATAGGAGGCGATGACTATTTAAAGTTTAACAGTCGGAGTATTGGGGGTAGGGGCCGATGTTAACCCCTGGCCCTCGGTCCACCCAACCCACAAAACCGCAGGTCAGGCGGCCAGGGGCGCGAGGGTAACCTCGATCCCAAACAACACGACAACACAATCACCGCAGGTTCAAACGACAGTTGGAACGAGACTTAACCACCGGCGAGAACCATAAAGTCACTACAGTTGAATACAGGTTAGGTTATGGCATGCGCGCGATAATTCAAGCCTTACCATCGCACTATACCACAGTTACAACCGAAGTTTAAAAATTGGCGGGGTTCGTTTGAACCAGTGAAGCGAACATCGCGATAAGATCGTGATTTTTTGGCTGAGCAGATAACATCGCCGATTTTTTCAGCGATTTTCTTATTTTGAAAAAATCGTGGGTGGGGAAAACGACTTTTAAATGGAAAATTCGTGTTTTTTTTTTCATTTTTTCAGACAAAGAGCAAGAGAGAGAGCTCAGGAGAAAGAGAAGTCATCTATAGGGCAAGAGAGGAGAAAAGTGAAGGAATTTAGCATCACAAGCCTAAAAAATTCAATTTTGGACCAAGTTTCTTCGACAAAGCGTGGTTTCCATGTATGGGCATCAAATTTGGCCATTTTTTTTTCTTGTTTTTCCTTGGGTTTCTATCGCCCATATATTTTCCATGATTTTGGTTTGGATTTGATTGTGTTTTTTTTTTTTTGCAATTAGTGGAGAGGATTTATTTTGGTCGAAAATGCAAAAAATTGATTGTTAGATTTATTTGTTTCATTTATTCTTGTGCCCCTTGTTCTTTCCATCATTTTTGCTTGGGTTTGAATGTGTATTTTTTGCCATTATTGTTGCATTAAGTTGAGAGATTTTTTTTTGGTTAAAAATTCAAAATGTTGTTTGTAAAATTGTAAATTTTATTTTTATTTTTTTAACTTGCGATTTTTCTTGTGCCCTAGGGTCAAATTTGAAAGTCCAAACTTCATCTTACATTAAAACTCAAGAGTTCAACAAATTTACAAACATGTCAATGAAATTGGACCCTATATGGGAATTTGGTGAACCTGATGGGGGGGGTTTGACAAATCTGATAGGGGGTTTGACCAATATGGGGGTTTGGTGAACCTAATGGGAATTATGTGGGCACCATATAACAAGGGGGGGTATACAGATTGAAGTACCACTTTGCACAAACTCTTGGACATGAGGTAGGACATTGCACAAATATAAATCCATAAATCATCTGAAGAGCCCTCAAATCATTGGAAGGAATAGAGACAACTAAACTTACCAAGGAAACTTTGAGGAGTCAAATAGCAGGAGGTGGAGTGTCAGGATTGGGAGGTGACCATGAGAGTGGTATTGGTTCTTCACCATCAAGATCTTGTACACTCAACCCCGTCGCTGCCTCATCATATTTTGTTCCTAGAACCACACCTGATGCACAACCATCTATCTCCTCAATTATTAAAAAGAGAGAGAAGGAAGAAGCTGACAAGTTTTTTATTTGGAGTGATATTCCTTTCAGTGTTGCCACGAAAAATCCCTTTTACTAAGCCGCGGTTGATGCTATTGATGTTGTTGGCCCAGAGTACAAAGCCCCTTCATATGATGACTATAGAGGGCGCATTCTTCAAAATGAAAAGGTTGACTGCACTAAGAGATTGGAGGAGTTAAGGGCATCATGGGCACACACAGGATGCAGTGTGATGTCAGATGGTTGGATCGATCAAAACGGTAGAACCCTTATTAACTTTTTGGTCAGTTGTCCCAAGGGGCGAATGTTTATGAAATCTGTTGATGCATCTTAACATATCAAAGATGCACGATTATTATGTGATTTACTGGATGTGTTCATTCTGGAGGTGAGTCCACAACTTGTTGTCAAGTTATAACGGACAATGCTGCAAATTATGTTGTTGCTGGCAAGATGCTTATGGAGAGGCATCCTAACATATTTTGGACACCTTGTGTTGCACACTACATTGATTTGATGTTGCAGGACTTAGGAAAAAATCATTTTGTCAAAGATATTGTTGAATCATCAAAAAAACATTACGAAATTTATATATAATCATGCACTTGTGCTTCATTTGATGAGAACAATCACCAACAACAAGGAGTTGGTGCACCTTTCCATTACACGGTTTGCCACCAGTTTCATATCTCTTTAATCCCTCCTGAATTCTATGTGGGATGTGAAGAGAATGTTTCTTTCAGAGGAGTGACGTGCTTTGACATATAGCCGCAAACCAGAGGGAGAGGCCATATGCAAGTTAGTTTCATACCAGGAAAACTTCTAGGCGAGAGTGCAGAAGGTGTGCAACATTGTTGAACCTTTGGTAAAGGTTCTTAATTATTTGATGGAGAGAAGCTCGCAATGAGCTACTTGTATGAAGCCATGGATAGGGCCAAAGAGGTCATTCAAAGCTACTATGAAGATAAGAAGGATGAGGGGTTTCAAAAACAACTTCTTGTATCGGAAGTGATTGATGAGCGATGGAAGAACACACTCCATCGTCCCATTCATGTTGCAGGGATCTTCCTAAACCATGCATTTTCTTACTCTTGTGGTTTATTATTTGATGTTGAGGTCATGGATGGATTCTTCACTTGTGTTCAAAAGATGGTGTCATATCCAACAGAACATGCATAAATCTCCAAAGAAATGGAGATATACAAAATTGCAGGTGGCACATTTAGCTTTGACATGGCTATCCAGGATAGGATTACTAAAATTCCAAGTAAGATTTAGTTTGTTTCAAAACTCATTGTCTCTTCAAGTTCATAACTTCATATTTTGCTTCAATTTTCAATTTTCAATTTTTCATTATTTTTCTTATGTTTATAATTTTATCTTATTTGTTGTCGATGCATGATGGAGAAGCTACGGTGGCAGAATACCCAATCTCCAAAGGCTTGTCATTCAAATACTCAGCCAAACATGTAGCTCCTCAGGATGCAAACGCAACTGGAGTGTATTTGAAAAAATACACACCAAAAAGCGCAACAGGTTAAAATATTCCAATTGATTTTTTGAATTCATTAAATAATTTTTTTTTGAATTATTAATTTATTATTTATATTATATAATTTATTAATTTATGACCCTTATACAGGTTGGAGTCCCAACGACTTAATGATATAGTCTACGTCTACGGAAATCTTAGATTGTGTGATGTGGAGGCCATCTAATTGGATGCGATTGACACCACTGCTGCATGGAGGGTTGAGGCCGAGAGGCCTATCATGGAGTTGACCCTTGATTGGTTAGAGCAGGAGCTAATGAAGGGGGAGGAGGAAGAGGAGCAGCAGTAGTAAGAGGAGTAAGAGGAGATGACACCACCTACCCCTATCACTGGTAGAGGACGTGGTCTACCTCCTATAGCTCCTGGTGCTTCAGCTTCTAAAGCACAATAGAGTCCACTGCCAGCCCCACCAGCCTCTTCATCTAGAAGGAAAGTTATTACATTTTCTCGCAAGAGGGGCAGAGGAAATCAGTAGTATTAGTTATTTGATTCATTCCTTTGTATATGACATTATGACTCATGATATGAGATACATTATTATATTTTTTGTTCATATTTTGAGGTTGAGTTGGGACTCAAGACTTAGTATTCAAGACATGATTCACTGCTATGTGTGATGTAGCACTAGAAATGATATTACACATCTTATATATTAGTTCCCTTTTCATAATTATGTGTCAATGCATTTATTTTATGTTGTGGATGCTTTAGATATTAAAAAAATTGAAAAAAATGAATATTTTTGTATGTGCCGAATTTTACAATTTTTTCCATTTTTTCCCCTCGACGATTTAATCACGATCACGATGTTCGCAACACTAGTTTGAACCAACCGGATCTGACGGCTTATATAGCACCAAGTGGCTCGTTATGATCGGTTCATGGGGGTCATAGGCAATTAAACGGTTCGACAAATTGCACCCGAACCATCACGAATCTCGTCGGCCTGGGGCAAATTTGTCGCTCCACGTGGCTGAAAAAGGCAGAATTTGTAGGATAGATTGCAGGTGGGTACGAATTGGAGGACATTTAGTAGGAAAATTTCTCTAGAGCATAACTCAGTGATTTTTTGACCTTTTTGAGAGCAGAAAGAGCCTAGCTAGGGGTGGTTTTTTACTGTTCTAGAGCCATTGGAGACAATATTTTTGTATTTTGAGCACTATAAGTTTCTGTAAACACATATTTTTGAGCATAATGAAAGAGGCCCAACATTGGAAGTTAGACTAGGAGATGTAGCATAGGAGGGGTGAACTCCTTCATCATTTGTTGTCTTATGTTTGTTGTTATGGTATTGATGTCTCTATTATTTTCTGCAAAACTGAGATAAAAATCATCTTTTATGTTTTAATGTAACTTACATAATTTCATAAAAACCCTAAACATTTCACTTGCAAATTTTATCATAAACCTTCAAGTTTACATATACAGATCAGACATATATCTTAGCCATGAATATAATTTTAGATGGATTTAAGGATAACTTAATCCCCTACATATCCAATATTGTAAATTTTTGTAGATGTTCTATGCTTGATGCAATTTTACTTTTATAACAGCAATCACATAAATAGTTAAGTAAAATGTTGATAGAACATACCAATGGATCTATAGAAGACAAACCAGAAACAAGAGAATGTGTTGGTGCGATGTGTTGGTGCGTTACGGCAATCAGTAGGATGCTTCAACCAGCAAAGTCTTCTTGGTCGGCCAACCCAAAATGTGTCACAACAGTCCTCAAATCAATTATCCAGTCAACTCAAAGTCAACCCCAGAAAAGTCAATGCAGTCCAGAAAAAGTCAATGCAGGGCAGCAACAAGAAACTCAATGCAGCTCCAACTTCGGTCAATCTTTTGACCTCGATTTTTGTGCCAATGAGTACGGCCTACAAAAATCGAATTCTCCACAAAATTTCAGCTCAAACAGACCATGCATTGACCAAAGTAAACGCTGGTCAAACTTGCCCAGAAACCCTCCTAAGCTCAGAAAATTTGGTGCGGTAAATTTGCGTCCTTTAGGCAGTGATTTAAATCCGTCTTCTCATGTGGAGATGAAACGCTTCTTAGATGCTTGTATCCAATGAGAAGTGTGTGGATGAGATGAGTGAAAAGCTCTCCAACGTTGACTGTATTTTTATCCATCATTGAGGTGTGTGACACATCTGTTGGGGGTGTAAAACCTTAAGGCCGACCTGCACTTAAATTTATTATAAATAATAAATTCAAAATAAATGTTCTGCTCATCAGATTAAAATCAATTTTATATCGATTTTACACCTCTCCGAAAAAGGAATCCAATACAAATATTGGAATCTTCATCTGAGCATCACAAGATGGAGTTTGGACCTAGTTGTCCAAATTTAACACTCCCTCTCAACTAGGGAGAAATCCATCCACCAGTGCAATCAAACATCGTGCGTCATCCCGCCGTAACTTGCTTTGTTGGCCTCTCTATTTTAGAACATAAGTGGGTCAGTCAAAAAGACATCATTCCCGGCTGACAGATTCAGCCTAGAGGTCAAAACCTCTATCGAACTCACAAAGAGTCTCCAACCAACCTGAAGTTGGTTCATCTGACCCGAAGTCAGGCGGAGGTCCGAGACCTCACTAGACTTGATCCCAGATCAAGTGGTTGGACCGTGCCATCCTAGATAGAGAGTACGGCAATCTCTGATGCGTCCATCAGTCTTTGCTACTGGTCTCTAGCTTTTCCCATCTCATTGGCCAAATGAGAGGTACTTCCCATGAGCCCTGAACTTAATGGGTAGGATGCATACAGGGCACAGATAATGAGAGGTGAACCAACTCAATAATCACAACGATGGGGTCCAAGCACACCACCAAGGTTTAGCAAGCCTAGCCTTGTGGTTGCTCATAGTTCCGAGAAGCTGTCCCCAAAGCCCCCCAGAGCTCCTCGAGCTCATCGTCCAACAGGACCCACATCATAGGGTCGTTCCATGATACCAAGTCTCTCACGGAAGGTTAGGAACTTGACCTTCCCCAGGGGCTTAGTGAGAATATCCGCGACCTGCTCATCAGTTCCTATATGATCGAGCCTTACGGCGCCTCGTTGTACCATATCCCGGATAAAGTGGTACCTGATATCAATATGCTTGGATCGGTCGTGGAACACAGGATTCTCAGTCATGCGAATCCCACTCTGATTATCACAGAGTATCACGGTGGTATCTAGCACATGTCCAAATAGCTCACTAAAGAGCTTTCGCAACCAAACTGCTTCACAACAGGCCATACTCGCTGCAATGTATTCGGCCTCAGCGGTGCTCAAAGCCACAGACTTCTGCTTCCTGCTCATCCATGAAATCGAAGCAGAACCAAGATTGAAGCAGCATCCCGATGTGCTCTTACGATCCACCACACTGCCAGCCCAATCGGCATCAGTATATCCACGGAGTGTCACGCTCCCGGCAGTGTATCTCAGCCCATGGTTTATCGTGCCCCGAAGGTATCTCAGAAGATTCCTGGCACCAACCCAGTGAAAGTGATGAGGTTCAACCATCTGTTGACTCAAAGTGTTCACTGCAAAACATATATCTAGACGGGTGTTCACTAAGAACATCAGGGCCCCTACGAGTTGACGATACTCTGTAGGATTTGGCAATACGAGCTCAGCAGCATTGCCACTCAACTTCTTGAAGTTGAGTTCTATTGGTGTCGACACGGACTTGCAGTCCACCATACCAAATCTTTCCAAAAGTTTCACAATGTATTTTCCTTGAGAAATGAAAATTTCGCCAGGTCTCTGCCACACCTCCAGGCCTAGGAAGTAGTGCATCACTCCTAGGTCCTTCATCTCGAACTCAGTAGCGAGCTCCCTCTTACATTGATGAATGAGAGGGTCAGCACCTGTCAGGAAGAGGTCATCCACATATAGCACTAGAATGAGAGGCTTCCCCTGCACAACCTTGAAGTAAAGGTTCGGATCGGCATTACTTCGAGTGAAGCCCAGCTTCATCAAGTAACTATCCATCCTCTCGTACCAAGCTCTGGGTGCTTGCTTTAACCCATAGAGGGCTTTCTTCAACTTGCAGACATGAGTGTCTCGATCCTGAACTTCAAATCCCAGAGGTTGTTCTACATACACCTCTTCTTTTATTGTACCATGCAGAAAGGCAGTCTTGACATCCATCTGATGAAGACTCCATCCTTGCGTAGCAGCAAGGGCTATGATTGATCGAATGGTGGTATATCGTACCACAGGTGCAAATATGTCATCATAATCTACTCCTTCCTTTTGAGAGAAACCACGGGCAACAAATCTTGCCTTGAACTTTTCAGCACTTCCATCAGATCCATGCTTGATCTTGTAGAGCCATTACGCGGTGACAACTGATTTTTCCTTTGGTCTTGGAACCACATCCCAGACATCATTCTTCATTATGGACTCATATTCTTCGTGCATAGCATCCTTCCAGACTTGATGCTTTACGGCTTCCTCAAAAGATCCAGGTTCAGATTGTACAATAGTACTCATGGCAGCCAGATACCCTTGGTATCTACACGGCTTCTTGCTTTCTCGAAATGTCCCCCTCAGGGCAGCATGTGCATCTTCGAGAGTGTCTCTGAGCCATGATGGTCTCTTTCTCAGTGAAGGAGATGGATCGATTGGGTCCATTGGTCCTTCAACATCAGGCATTGTCTCATCCTGCGGTTCTTCTTGATTTCCAGGCCTTGCTTCATGATTTTCCTCAGATCTTGGAAGATCTACTACTTTCTTCAAGGAAGCATCTTCGTCAAAAGTGACATCATGGCATATCTCTACTTCCCTTTGACCAGGTACATAGACTCTATAGGCCTTAGAAGTCTCACTGTAGCCCACAAACATTCCTTTCTTCCCAGAAGCATCCAGCTTACTTCTCTTTTCTTTCGGCACATGAAAATAAACAGGACATCAAAAAATTCTAAAATGTGAGACATCAGGTTTCTTACCAGTGAAAACCTCTTCGGGAGTTTTGGAGTCCAGAGCGGAATGAGGGCATCGGTTTTGAATGTATACAGCAGTATTTGCAGCTTCTCCCCACAGAAACTTTGGTAGACCTTGGTCACATAGCATGGCACGGGCAGCTTCCACAATGGTCCTGTTCTTTCGTTCAGCAACGCCATTCTGCTCAGGAGTATAGGCAGTAGTAGTCTCCCTCTTAATGCCAGCTTCTCTGCAAAAGTCCTTGAACTCATTTGACTCATATTCGGTGCCATTGTCGGTCCTCAAAATCTTGATCTTCTTCCCTGTCATATTTTCCACCAAGGCTTTGAAGGTACGGAACCACATGAAAGCCTCATCCTTCTTCTTCAAGAAGTATATCCAGGTTTTGCGGGAGAAGTCATCAATGAATGTCATATAGTAAGAACATCCTCCCAGGGATGTCACGGGTAAAATACCAAATAGATCAGAATGGACTAGTTGCAAAATATCAAATGTACCCCTTGTATGCTTTCCTTCGGCACAACCCTTACATACACCTTCATGATTATTTCCAAAATCGGGCATCCCTGTCACCACCTTCCTTGCTTCGGGAAGGGCCTTGTAATGAAGGTGTCCAAACCGTCGGTGCCATAGTTCAGTTTGTCGGATAGTATCACATGTCATAGCACCTAGTGGACTTCCTTCAACCTAGTAGAGTGTTCCAACTCTAAAACCAATCACGATAGCTTCCTTGAGATTCTTCTTCCACATGCGCACCTTTCCATCAGTGAATGCCACATTGAAGCCTTTGTCTTCGATCGCTGATATAGACACAAGGTTCTTCTTCAATTTTGGTACATAGAGTACATCCTGCAAATGTAGGACTTGTCCTTGAGACAAGTGGAGGGTCACAGTCCCTGTCCCTCTCACGGGATGTGGCATTATCTCCAAGGATAATTTCTAGATTAGTATCCTTCTCAACCATGTCAGAGAGTGCTTCCTTGAACCCAGTGATGTGTCTTGAGGCACCACTATCTATCAGCCAGACATCCATAGTGTTGGGCGGGGATGCAGCAGAGAGGGCAGATACAAGAATGTATTCATTTCTTTTATCAACAACATTTGACTCCTCATACCTGGAGTTTCTAGACCTTTTGAAAGGTTGATTGTTTTCGCCAGAGGGAGCCTTCCTCTTTCCTTTGGACCTGTCGTTTCTTTGATTTCCATTTCTCCGGTTGTTGTTGTTGTCGTCACTATCGGGAGAATCCTTCTTGAAAGGACATTCTCTAGCGTAGTGACCAGGCCTATGACAAGTGAAACACTTGCCCTTCTTTCCTTTGTTCTTAGGACCACCAGAGTTCTTCTTTCTAGAATGAGCAGCGTAGGCAGCATTTCTGTCATTTTCGTATTCCTTCATTCTTGTCTCTTCTTGCATGCATCTTGACAGTAGCTCGTCAAAGTTAGGAATTGTACTATTATTGAGAATGGTAGTGTTGAATACTTGCCATTCATATGGGAGCCCTCCAAGTGCGATGAGTACCATCTCACAATCGGCTATTGTCTCCCCAATAGCCAGCAGATTGTTCCTGATCTCGGTCAATTTCAGAAAGTATGTTTGGACAGACTCATCCTTGCCTTTCTTCAGATTCTTCAATTGATTCTTGAAGAATAGCACTTGGTTTGCATTGTTTACTTTGAACATTTGTATCGGCTTATCATACATCTCCTTGGATGTGCCTAACTCAAATATGTAGGCAACCAGACTTTTATGTATGGATTCCCTGATCATTAGCTTTGCTTTGATCTCCCCCTTCTTATACTTGGTTTTAGCAGCAGCAGTAACAGTGGATGGAGGTTCTTGTATCTTACCCAATACATAGTCCATGAGATCATGGTCTTCCAATTTGAGATCTAATATCATCTTCCAAGCATGGAAGTCATCCCTTCCATTCAGCTTGTCATCCTCCTTGAAGCCATAACTTGTGGAACTCATTTTTCTCAGTTGGTGATTGCTATAAGTTAGGGCTTGTCCTCACCTCAGCTCTGATACCATGTAAATTTTTGTAGATGTTCGTCTTCCAATTTGAGATCTAATATCATCTTCCAAGCATGGAAGTCATCCCTTCCAGTCAGCTTGTCATCCTCCTTGAAGCCATAACTTGTGGAACTCATTTTTCTCAGTTGGTGATTGCTATAAGTTAGGACTTGTCTTCACCTCACCTCTGATACCATGTAAATTTTTGAAGATGTTCTATGCTTGATGCAATTTTACTTTTATAACAGCAATCACATAAATAGTTAAGTAAAATGTTGATAGGACATACCAGTGGATCTATAGAAGAAAAACCAGAAACAAGAGAATGTGTTGGTGTGTTACGGCGATCAGCAAGATGCTTCAACCAGCAAAGTCTTCTTGGTCGGCCAACCCAAAATGTGTCACAACAGTCCTCAAATCAATTATCCAGTCAACTCAAAGTCAACCCCAGAAAAGTCAACGCAGTCTAGAAAAAGTCAACGCAGGGCAGCAACAAGAAAGTCAACGCAGCTCCAACTTCGGTCAACTTTTTGACCTCGATTTTTGTGCCAATGAGTATGGCCTACAAAAATCGAACTCTCCACAAAATTTCAGCTCAAACGGACCATGTGTTGACCAAAGTCAACGCTGGTCAAACTTGCCCAGAAACCCTAACTGCAGAAAATTTGCTGCGGTAAATTTCGTCCTTTAGCTGCAGTAGATTTCGTCCTTCTTCTCACGTGGGAGATGAAACTACTTCTCAAATGCTTGTAGATAATGAGAAGTGTGTGGATGAGATGAGTGAAAAGCTCTCCAACGTTGACTGTATTTATATCCATCATTGAGGTGTGTGACACATCTGTTGGGGGTGTAAAACCTTAAGGCCGACCTACACTTAAATTTATTATAAATAATAAATTCAAAATAAATGTTCTGCTCATCAGATTAAAATCAATTTTATATCGATTTTACACCTTTCCGAAAGAGGAATCCAATACAAATATTGGAATCTTCATCTGAGCATCACAAGATGGAGTTTGGACCTAGTTGTCCAAATTTAACAAATATAGATACTACAAAAGGGATGTATGAAGCTCCATCCAAACTATTCACTATCAAGAACATTGGACAAGTTTTTGTTAAACACACGCATGGTGGATGAGCAAGTAAACACACACATAGAAAAGATGAGAATTTGTTCCATTCCTATTACTCGTAGATGTACATTTATATTACATTAATGTGACTCTTGGATTCATCTTCCAAGGTCACTTGGACTCCTTTGAGACTGTTCGCCTTCCACACCTACCCATAGAGGATTAGGTGTCCAACATTCCCCCCCTTAATCCGAAGGCGTATGTGTGAGTCCAAGAAGAGAGTTGTAATACAAATTTGCAAAGTATGCATGGCAGCACTTAGGCTGAATCAGCTCTCTGAAATGTTGGCATAAAGAGGTGGTTTAAGGATGACCACCAACACTGGAACGCAATGCTTATTACAGTTCTCGGAACTCTTCCAAATTTGGCAAGAAGCTGAGGGCTTCTGCAAGAGGAAGTGTCCCTCATATTTGAAGAGGGAGACCTTCAACCTAGAAGAAGGGAGGTCTACAACTTGCGATGGTTTAAGGATGACCACCAACACTGGAATGCTTAATGCATTTCCAGGAACTGTACCAAAGCTGGCAAGAAGCTGAAGTCTTCTGCTAGAGGAAGTGTTCTGAATTCTTTGAAGAGGAAGAATATGAACCTCACATGGATGGTTTAAGGTTGTCCACCAACCAAAGGTATGCTCATGGGCATCCGTGTCTCTGGCTACAACTCTGAATCTGGAATGACGAATTGTGGCTCAGGCTCGCTTGAACTGCTACGTCTCTGGCTACAACTCTGAATCGAGAATGAGAGATTGTGGCTCAGGCTCGCTTGAACTGCTATGTCTCTGGCTACAACTCTAAATCTCGAATGAGAGATTGTGGCTCAGGCTTGCTTGAACTGCTATGTCTCTAGCTACAACTCTGAATCTGGAATGAGAGATTATGGCTCAAGCTCGCTTGATGTGGCGTCAAAGCTTGTAGATGACCACCATTTTCCCCCCTGTCAGGTACAAGGTGAGATGATGGTGAAAACTCAACTGCAAGATTGTTCAATATTTGAGAACAAGTTCTGACATGCAACTTAAACATCTTCTTGGCTGTTGATGCCCATTGCCAAGAAGCGATCCATCCAAAAGATGAATCTTTGTTCTTGCAGGAGGCTTGTTTCTGAAGCATCTGTGTGAAGAATGGGTGTGCCGACCACAGTGCTTGCATGGGTGAAGATCAAAACAGTGATCTTTCATATGGCCAATGCGATCACAGAGTTGGCATTTTACAATTTGTTGTTATTGTTGATGTGGAAGAGGAGCAGGATCTGGAACAGCTGAAGGTGAACTGCCATAAAGAAATCCGGCACTCTGAAATTGGATGGGCTTGGAGTAGTCCGGAATATGAAAGGATAATTCCTTGTTATATCCAAGACCCGTTCGGTGCTTGTTGTGGACAAGCTCTTGCCAAGGTCCGATGATGGGCTTCGGAAGTGCAAACTGAGCTGCTGCATCTGCATGTAAATCTGCTCTTGTACAAGGAACTGATGTGAATCGACTGCAACTTTATATTCTTGCTGCTGATGGGAGTCCCTCTCAATTTTCTGAACAGAAACAGGTTCAGAATGATGACTCTTTTGCTGAAGTTCATCTTGTTGGAGTTGAGACTCCAACTGCAAAAACTCAATCTTGTCTTGTGCATCTTGCAAGAAAGTTTGAATATTAAAAAGAGCGTTTTTGCTCATTTTTATTGTATCATGATCAGTGGAATGTATCATAGTTTTCAAGAACTCTAATACTTCAGTAATCCGATCCATTTTCTCCTTAGTCAAAATTACACTTTTTTTTTTTTTTTGGAAAACTGATCACAGATTCACAACTATGACCTATGACCTAAGGAGGAAAAGTGTGGGTATAAAGACACAACAATATCCTTCATGCACCAAATAACTAGTGTGCAACTAGCAAGCAAGAATGACTGTAATGTATTCAAAATTGATTACATATGCATAACCGTTCCCTCATTACTAGCATACAGAATGCAATATTTTCTGACTTTCCTACTTTTAATTGCAAAAATAATCACTACCTTCCTACAAGAAAACGATTTGTATCCCTTCAAACTCCATATCTCCTTTAATGCCTATCAATGGTCGTGTTTTTATTTTATAATAACTGGCCTTGTGGGAAAGAATATCATACTACTCTAAAAGTCCACCAACCACAAGGAGAATTTTAGCGAAATTAATATAACTCACTGCTTCAACACTGCATTTTGTTATGCACAGGTGATATCGTGGAGACCATTGCGCATCCAAAGTCATGACCTCATACTCCTTGCCTTTATAATGGAAAAATCCGCGCTCTGCGATCACTTTACCGTCCCCTTCTCCCGCTAACTCCTCCCCACTGTGGCATCACGCCTCATTCACGCTCTACTCGCTCAACTTGCTCCGAGGAGGGAGGGAGACTACGGGGCCAAGGAGGGACGAGGAGAGGAGCACCAAAGAGTGCGTATGGGGAATGGTCGGTGACTGCGTGCACCAGAAAGGAGCCGCGGGAGGTGGCGGTGGAAAGTGGATGGTCGAAGGGAGGGCGGATACTAGTGCAGGAGGTGGTGGAGAGGCCAGTGCGCAGGTGGGAGAGGGTAGAGCCATGTCGAGGACTGTGGGAGGTCGGCGCGCAGGTGGTTATGGAGCAGGGAGAGGGAGCAGGTAGGAGACAACCGAAGAGACGAGACGGACTGGAGGAGGTGAGTGGGAGGTGTAGCTTAGGGAGTGCAGCGAGGGGGGTCTGAGTATCTGAAGAGGGAGCGACAGATAGGAGACATGGGCGAGGGGAGGGGAGGGTTGCATTCGAGTGTGAGGGAGACGTGGGGAGGGCGCGCGCGGGAGGAGCGGGAGTGAGAGGGAGGAGGAGTTGGCAATGGATGGGAGGGCTGGGGAGCGAAGGAGTGGATCGGGGTTGGGAGATGGTGAGGGCGAGGGAGGCCGAGCGGGTGAGGGAGGGTCTGTGTGAGGGGGCGGGGGCCGAGGGTCTGAGAGCGGGTGAGGGAGAGCCGAGCGGCGAAGGGAGCAAGCAGAAGGGTGCGCTGCTGGAGGTCGTAGCAGATGGAGGCTCGACGTGGAGGAGGCAGTGTGCAATGGTGGGTCGGCATCGTATGGAGGCCTAAACAGTAACAGTTATCGCAGAGATCGCGTGAGGGGCGAGCGTTTTCTGGTTGCAGCAAATTGAAAGTACGTCAGTGGCAGGAGAAACGCCAACCCTCATCCAGGCTATCCATGAGACCCAAGAGCCACGACTATTGCAAGATATTTCTGCAAAATTTTAATGACTGTAAAATTCGCTGACAAATTCAGAGAATATTTGAATCTATAAAATTGGAAGGGATGGCAGGACTGGAATCTCTTCAGCGCTGTCAACGATGTATAAGGCAGAAACGTTACTGACTCAAGAAATTTAAACGACAGGAACTAGTCTCTCTTATTATGGTAACTACACCCCACAGCCAGCACAGACCAACTTTCATGAGCACAAGGGCTGACAAGCAGAAATTATAGGAGTTATTAAATGTCACTGGCAAGCAGAAAACCAGAGTGGATGGCAAAACTGAAATGCATAGAGAGGCCATCAAACTTGAGCAGGGCTAGATTTCACCTGCTTTGATACCATGTTAAACACACGCATGGTGGATGAGCAAGTAAACACACACATAGAAAAGATAAGCATTCGTTGCATTTCTATTACTCATAGATGTACATTTATATTACATTAATGTGACTCTTTGATTCATCTTCCAAGGTCACTTGGACTCCTTTGTGACTGTTCGCCTTCCACACCTACCCATAGAGGATTAGGTGCCCAACAGTTTCTAGTCTGAAGAATGAACTAAGAACATTGAAGATGACAAAAGATGACATTGTGTCTTCTTATTTTGTAAGAATCTCCAAAATAAGAGATGAGTTCCAAGTTATTGATAAAATCATACCAGATAAAGAACTTGTGATTGTTACACCACTAGGTCTACATAAATCATGGAGTGCCTTTGCAGCAGGCATTAGTAGTTGGAAAGAAACTCCATCCTTTGAAGAAATGTGGAATGCATGCAGTCAAGAAGAAGCTCGCATCTCATTAGCAAGTAATAAGAAGTAAGATGAAGAGAACATCACATCTAATGCATACTCTGATCACTATAAGAAAAATGGAGGAAACAAGAAGTTTAAAGGACCAAAGAAGAAGATTGACCTATCGAAAATAGAATGATTTCATTGTCATAAGATGGGACACTACAAGAATCATTGTCCCAAAAATCCTAAAAATAAGAAGAGAGAGAGAGAGAACATGCTAAAATTGCAGATGAAGCTCCACTTAAAAAGAACAAGAATAAAGAATCTGAAGTCAAAGACTTATATTATTAAGCCTCTTAAATATCCTCCTATTTATATCATAGACTATTGTTTTAGGTTTTGTAAAGTTTTCTTCTATGTTTGATTTTTAGAGTCTATAAACCTAATATGTCTTGTTAGAAATTCTTGAAATGTTTTGATAAGGTATAGGCATCCCTCAAAAGGATTTGAATTGATGAAAGATTAAGAGGAAACCTCCACCACTTTACAAAAGATAAGTGTCATGTTCTTTATTTTCTCTTTCATGATTGAGTTCCTCTATACATCTAGCTTTTGTTTGTATTGCATACTTATGTATTCTTCATATTTTCCTTGGTAGGAAAGGATGCAAAAAACACAAGGATTATGGCCAAACTCAGAGGGAAACATCAAAAGAAAAATCTTAAACAAGCTTACTCAACAAGGTTTGTTAAAGAGCAACTCAAGGTATGTTTGATTTGTTGTAAATCTTCTTATAAGAATGTATGCTTATTCTTCATTTAGAATTTTCTTTATATTACTAACTCTCCTATGTCTAGGGTTTCGGATCATATCGATTCTTGTTAGGGTAATTGATCACTAGATTGAATCTACCCTTGCCATACTATCTCTTATCATTTGTTCATTTTGGTGAAATCTAAAGCAACAAAACTGTAGGCTTGTTGACTTTAATTGTAAACTACAGAAAAGGTATTTGTAATAATAATTTATTAATATATATAAAATGATAAGTGATGATAAATGTTACAATGAGGCCATGCTTATATTAGGTAGGTGGCTTTTCATGACGGGGCATGTCTTTTAGACATGCCTTTTCAATTAACTAATGACTACTTAAATAATCATCATCTTGATTATTTATTATTTACATTTATTTGTATTTATTCTATTTGTTATGAATTATGTTCATAACATTGCCTTCTTCTTCGAAAAGCTTTGTCCTCAAAGCTTAATTGTAGGAAATTTACTTCACCTTGATCTCGAACAATTGCCTTCACTTTCCTCACGTCATTTTTGATAAATCTGAGTGGTCACAGGTGCCTCAAAATGTATAATTCTGTGATATTATTTTGGAACTAGTTTCAATAAATTTTTTTATTAGTATTATTATTATTATTATTATTATTTATTTTTTAATTAAATTATATAAATTAATTAATAAAATTAATAAATTTATATAAACTAATTAATAAAATTAATCAAGTTATATCATAATGCATATATATGCATATATATGATATGGTGAGTTGCCTTTCAAAAGGCGTGACTTATCACACACCCACCCGCAGAAAATGTCGACGGGAGTGATGGTGTCGGACGACAGCATGGACGATTGCAGTGGGCGGCAGGCTCGACAACGACAACGAATGCGATGTTGTGCAGTGGTGGAAGGGGTGCAGTTGTTGGAGTAATCACCGCACCTCTATGGAATCCGTAATTCCCACCCTGGGGATCCTCGTTACTGGTTTGGAAGTTTACCAACACCTGCGGGTTTTGGTGTAACGACAAACCTCTTCATGGTATCAGAGCCTAGACCCAGGTTTGATTCCCCCGAGTTGCGTTTGAGGGGGATATTGATTCCCCCGAGCTGAGTTTGAGGGGGGGTGTTGGAGTAATCACCGCACCTCTATGGAATCCGCAATTCCCACCCTGGGGATCCTAGTTACCGGTTTGGAAGTTTACCAACACCTGCGGGTTTTGGTGTAACGACAAACCTCTTCAGCGGTGTCGAGCAACGTAGGTGCAACGAAAGGTTTGATGGACAACAGTGAAAAGCACAGGGGAGTGTGTGATATTCGAGGTGGGCAAGCACGAGAATGAGCACAACAAATTGCAGCGGCAACTAGATGTAGTGGGGGTTGTCGAGGGGGTTGCGTACACAGTGGGGGACAACATGGAGGCAATGGAGTTGTGGAGGCAACAGAGGTTTGTGGAGGGTGTAAGCCAGGGCTCCATAGGTAACCAGTGTACATTCGGCTCTACCTTTTACAATTTTTCCAATCTTTATCCAGAACGACAAGGTTGGGAATCTGATTCACATGAAGGCTTGCTTAAGCTTTCTCCTTGTACCCGCATCAGAGAATGGCAAGGCAAGCCATGGCATGGTTTGCTGGGATTCCTCGAAAGGCTGCTCAAGGATTTTTCTTCTATCGTGAGCACATGCATCCAAAAATATATCAGCGCTATACTCATTGTACTTATCGTCGTCGCCATAAATAAAATTAGGAGAAATTAAGACAATCTCGAAGTCCCCCTTCTCCAATAACTATTTATAAATTTTAGACAAAATGAAGGTGAACTCCCTGGATGCATAAAAATGATTGGCAAAGTACAGACCCACATGTTTTCCTTCCAGTTCTTCAACATTTGATGGGTGATGCAATGTCACTGATTTCACTCCTGCCAATATCACATTATTGGTTGTTTCAACCCCAAGGCCATGAAGGCCAAAGATGAGAACATTTGCACCGGTTAGGCATCTCATAGCCACCCTTTCATAAACTGACAACTGTCTGTTGTGCAAATCTTTGTCTATGTATATTTGTGATTGTCCATGATCACAAACAGGAATTGAGGTTGTGCCAGAACCAACAACAACCGCCATGTTAATAAGATTTGTTTTCTTCACTTCTACATCACTTTCTTCCTTCTCTATTTTTATTCTTTTGTGGGGATATTCTTCTGGGATATCATGACATGGCGTATTTAAGCAACAACCCATTTGATTATTACTTGCTTCCTTTTCCAATTTAGGCTTCAACATGAAATCTTTACTTTGCTTCAAAGCTGTAAATTTATGTAGATGTTCTATGCTTGATGCAACTTTACTTTTCACTACCGCAATCACATAAACAATCAAGTAAAACGCTGATAGAACATACTAGTGGATCTACATAAGACAAACCAGAAACAAAAAAATGTGGTGGTGCATTACGGCGGTCAACAGGATGCTTCAACAAGCAAAGTCTCCTTGGTCAGCCAACCCAGCATGTGTCACAACAGCCCTCAAAACAGCCACACGGTCAACTCAAAGTCAACGCTGCCAAGAAAATTCAACGCAGAACAGAAGCAAGAAAGTCAACGCAACTCAATCTTCGGTCGACCTTGTGACCTCGGTTATTGTGCCAATATGTACGGCCTTCCAAAATCGAAGTCTCCACCAAAATTCAGCCTCTCTAGACCATGCGTTGACCAAAGTCAATGCTGGTCAAACTTGCGTGGAAACCCTAGCTGTAGTAGTTTCTCTTCGTCCTTCTTTTCCCACGTGTGAACCGAAACTTCCTTTAGGAGCTCAAACCAATCAGAAGAGGAGAGATGATGTGTGAGGATGAGATGAGTGAAATGACCTCCAACATTGACTCTATTTATATCAATCACTGAGGTGTGTGACATATTTGCTAGGGGTGTAAAACCTTAAGGCCGACCTGCACATATTTTGAAAGTATTAGAAATAAATTCAAAATAAATGTTCTGCTCATCAGATCAAGATTATCTTTAGATCGATCTTGCACCTCTTCGAAAGAGGAACTCAATAAAAATATTGGTGTCTTCATCTGAGCATCACAGCATGGAGTTTGGACCTAGTTGTCCAATTTTAACACTCGCTCTCAATATGGAGAACTCCATCCACCTGTGCAATCAAACATCATGCGTCATCCCGCCGCAACTTGCTTTGCTGGCCTCTTTATTTCAGAACAGAAGTGGGTTAGTCACAAAGACATCATTCCCTGCTGACAGATTCAGCCCAGAGGTCCGAAACCTCTATAGGACTCACAAAGAGTCTCATACAAACCCGAAGTTTGTTTACCTGACTCGAAATCAGTTGGAGGTCCGAAACCTCACTATACTTGATCCCAGATCAAGTGGTTGGACTGTGCCATCCTAGATAGACAGTACGACAATCTCTGATGCGTCCATCAGTTTTTGCTACTAGTCTCTAGCTTTTCCCACCTCATTGGCCAAATGAGAGGTACTTCCCTTAAGCCCTGAACTCAATGGGAAGGATGCATACGGGGCACAGATAATGAGAGGTGAACCAACTCAATAAACACAACGATGGGGCCCAAGCACACCAACAAGGTTTGGCAAGCCTAGCCCTGTGGTTGCTTATAGCTCCGAGAAGCTATCCCCAAAGCCCCCCAGAGCTTCTAGAGCTCATCGTCCAACAGGACCCACATCATAGGGTCGTTCCACGATACCAAGACTCTCACGGAAGGTTAGGAACTTGACCTTCCCCAAGGGCTTTGTGAGAATATCTGCAACTTGCTCATCAGTTCCTATATGATTGAGCCTTACGGCGCCTCGCTGTACCATATCCCGGATAAAGTGGTACCTGATATCAATATGCTTGGATCGATCGTGGAACATTGGATTCTCGGACAAGCGAATCCCACTCTGGTTATCACAAAGTATCACGGTGGTATCTAGCACATGTCCGAACAACTCACTAAAGATCTTTCGCAACCAAACTGCTTCACAATAGGCCATACTCGCTGCAACGTATTCGGCCTCTATGGTGCTCAAAGCCACCGACTTCTGCTTCTTGCTCATCCATGAGATCGAAGCAAAACCAAGATTGAAGCAGCATCCCGATGTGCTCTTATGATCCACCACACTACCAGCCCAATCTGCATCAATATATCCAAGGAGTGTCATGCTCCCGGCAGTGTATCTCAGCCCATGGTTTATTGTGCCTCGAAGATATCTCAGAAGATTCTTGGCACCAACCCAGTGTAACTGATGAGGCTCAACCATCTGTTGACTCAAAGTTTTCACTGCAAAGCATATATCTGGACGGGTGTTCACTAAGAACATCAGGGCCCCTATGAGTTGACGATACTCAGTAGGATTTGCCAATACGGGCCTAGCAGCGCTGCCACTCAAATTCCTGAAGTTGAGCTCCATCGGTGTTGACACGGACTTGCAGTCCACCATACTAAATCTTTCCAGAAGCTTCACAATGTATTTTCCTTGAGAAAGGAAAATCTCTCCAGGTCTCTGCCAGACCTCCAGGCCTAGGAAATAGTGCATCAGTCCTAGGTCCTTCATCTCGAACTCAGCAGTGAGCTCCCTCTTGCACTGATGAATGAGAGGGTCAACACCTATCAGGAAGAGGTCATCCACATACAACACCAGAATGAGAGGCTTCCCCTTGACAACCTTGAAGTAAAGGTTTGGATCAGCATTACTACAAGTGAAGCCTAGCTTCATCAGGTAGCTATCTATCCTCTCGTACCAAGCTCTGGGTGCTTGCTTCAGCCCATAAAGGGCTTTCTTCAACCTGCAGACATGGGTGTCCCAATCCTGGACTTTGAAACCTAGAGGTTGCTCCACATATACCTCTTCCTTTATCGCACCATGCAGAAGTGCGATCTTCACATCCATCTGATGGAGACCCCATCCTTGCATAGCAGCAAGCGCTATAATTGATCGAATGGTGGTATATCGGGCCACAAGTGCAAATATGTCATCATAATCTATGCCTTCCTTTTGAGAGAAGCCACAGGCAACGAATCTTGCCTTGAACTTTTCAGCACTTCCATCAGATCCATGCTTGATCTTGTAGAGCCATTTTAAGGTGACAACTGCTTTGTCCTTCGGTCTTGGAACCACATCCCAGACATCATTCTTCATTATAGACTCATACTCTTCGTGTATAACATCCTCCCAGACTTAATGCTTTATGGCTTCCTCAAAAGTTCCAGGCTCGGATTGTACAATAGTACTCATGGCTGCTAGATACCCTTGGTAACTACTTGGCTTCTTGCTTTCATGGAATCTTCCCCTTGGGGCCGCATGTCCCTCAGCATCCTCGAGAATGTCCCTAAGCCATGATGGTCTCTTTCCCAGTGAAGGAGGTGGATCAATCGGGTCCATCAGTCCTTCAACATCGGGCATTGTTTCTGGCGGTTTTGAGCTTGCTAATTTTTATTTCTGCATTTTCCAGCATTCTGTAAATTTTCTAGAATTTGTGTTTTCAGCAAAAAATTATTTTTCTGTTGTTGAATGTAAGGATATGGGAAAGGGCATTTAACTAAAAGGAGAAATAAGGTGAAACTGAAAACCAGGGTGGGAAAAGAGGATATTTCTACATCTCCAACTCTTAAAGGATAAACTAAATTTGGCACAAAATCGAATGAAACAACAGGCAGATCAACATCGCAGCGAGAGAAGTTTTGATGTAGGAGACTGGGTATTTTTACGGCTACAACCATACAAACAAATGTCCCTCAAGCAAGCTAAGAAGGATAATAAATTATCGCCAAAATACTATGGTCCTTACAAGGTGTTGCAAAAGATTGGTACTATGGCATACAAATTGGAGCTTCCTGCTTCTTCTCAAGTGCACCCAGTTTTCCATGTTTCATGCTTAAAGAAGGTTATAGGTGACAAACTTCTAGTTCAAACAATATTGCCAGAACTTGATGAGGAAGGAAAAATCATATTTGAACCTGAAGCAATCACGGAAACAAGAACTCGACAGCTACGAAATCGATCAATTTCAGAGTATCTCATCAAGTGGAAGAACTTACCCACTGAAGATTCCACATGGGAGGATGAGAATTTTATACAAAAGCATCCAGAGCTACTCAAGTGTTGAGGAAAACACTTTTTTGAAGGAGAAGGGCATGTTAGGTCTCTATATTACTAGTGTAGTTCCTTATTGTTGTTAGTGTAGCCCCCTTATTATTATTGTTGTACCCCTGTAGCCCCATATTGTTATTATTGTGCCCCATAAAAGCCACCATTGTTATTGTTGTGCCCTTACATTATTATTGTTAGGTCGGCTAAGATTATATTGCGACCCCACGGACTCCTATATAGAGAAAGGAGGTTTTGTCATTTGTATCATCCAAGAATTGTTCATTTATGTAATGTAAAGGAGGTTTCCCCCTTGAAGTTGTTGATTTCTAAGGCGTTGATCTCTCCTGTCTTCTATTTTGGGAGTTGGTTTCATAACAGACAAGGATGAGAAGCATGATCCTCAGATTGGAACAACTAATATAGAGGAGGAGTTTTCTATGATTGCTCATATAACTCCAGGAGGGAAGTGGGCTGATTTGGAATTGTAGACCCGGAGATCTACAAGATGGGCATGATCCTTGAGGAGTCCACCTCTCGGATCATCACCTTGCCACGGGAGCTCAAACCAGAAGTAGCAGAATGGACTAGTGCTAGTTCGTGCAGAGGAGTGTTGAAGTGACAACGCAATGGTTAGCAGCGCCAAAGTCTGAGCAGCGCATAGCAGTGTTGCAACAGCGCAAAGGGACGTAGTGTAGAGCAATAGCAGCGCTGCAGCTTCAGAGAGGCAATGCAGAGGCTAGCAGTAGTCAGATCTTCATCACCAAAATGCGGTATGTTGATTTTTGGTAGCATCGAAAGTGCTCTAAGTCTTAAAATTTGTGGAGAGGCTTAGGCATTGGTATTCCAAAGAACCCAGAAACCGTTTGTGAAAATTCCACTCAGAATGTGTTTTATTGTAAAAATTGATTATTTTAATGGGGAGCCTAAGTCTAAACTTAGGGAAATTAAATAATTAAAGGGTATTAATAAAACAAAGTGAGAATGATCTAGAAAAAATGAGGATCAAGTCCATTTATAATCTTAGCCGATGATTAGAGATCTAATCTCGGCCATTGAATTCTCAATGAGAGGACTATAAAGGAAGGTTTGAGGGTCATTTGGAAAGACACAGCAAGTGAATCAAGTGATCGAATTCTTTTGACAGAGCAAGTGCTCGGACGAAGATTAGATCTAAGTGATTCCAGTGCAGTGAGGGGCAGAGATAGGTATTGGTCAGAGGATCTTCTCTGGGACCAAGAATATTAAGCAAAGAGGCAACAGAACCAGCAGAGGAAGCAGAGCAGCCTCCAAAACATGTGACGCAGCCACCAGAACGGGTAATGCAGGCCCACACAGAGGCAGCCCAGTTTTTTCGAGAGATAGTCCGAGATTTGCTGGGAGATGAGGGTTTTGAGTCGGGAGGGCTGGAACTCGACTTTCCGAAGAGCATATCGATCCGAGAGAGGAGGTGACGCAATCCACAAAGGTCCCCACGCAGGCCTACGCAGCTACTGTGCAGAGGCAGCGCAGAGGGTGTTGGGGTTTCGCCAGATCAACTACTGAATCAACCAGGACTTGCAATGTGAGGTAAATTCACAATATTTTTGTTTGTCATGATTTCTCTGTACTGGATAGCCAGCAAGGAATCCAAAGATTGTATTCAGAAATTGTCCATCTCTTCCACAGGCGTGGAGATAAAAAAGCAGGTTCGCATCTGCCCATCTCTTATGCATCTCTTCGCCTCACCTTCTTAGTCTGTCTGCGTAGGGTAAACCTCTCGGTGTTCGATCCCTAGGAGCACTGCCGCTACTGAGGGTCTCTCCTACTTTTATCTTTATTTCCTTTTCCTGAGTGCACAGAGGGCGGGCTTTTACCCTTTTCTTCAGGATCTGTTTAAGATCGAACCTGGATCCCTCACGTCTTCCAAATAGGGTGCTTTCTAGGGTTCTGAATATGTGTTTAATCTAGCGTGCGACTCGAACCCTCGGGCTTTGGGTTCTCCGTGTACCGGTTTTCAGATCTGTAGGGTTTTTGTTTTATTTTCTGAAACTGTCGTCGCAGCTACCCATTGTTTGCAGGATGCGGATCCTGCTCTGTCATTTTCTTTCCGTGCAGGAAATCGAACTTCCGGCTTGGGTGTGAGAAGTTTTTGCAAATCGAACTCTGGCTTGGGTGCAAGAAGCTTTTGCGTTTTAGGTTTCAGGTTCGCATCTATTCCACATATCTTCCGCAAGTTCGCATCTGCCCATCTCTTCTGCAGGCGTGGAGATAAAAAAGCAGGTTCGCATCTGCCCATCTCTTCGCATCTATCTTCAGCAGGTTCGCATCTGCCCACCTCTTCGCATCTATCCTTCGCAGATTCGCATCTCATCTTCATCTCTCCTGTAGGTGTGGAGATAAAAAACAGATATCTTCTGCTCCATCGAACAAGGGTTCGCAGGGTTCGATTTTCCCAATCCTGGTTTACTCCCGCAGTATGGCTCCCAGCTTCGCGAAGATAATTGTCGTCCCAGTTCCGTCCGCCTCTGAGAGTCAAGCTCCTGCTAATATTTTCAGTGAAGCCCCAAATCCCACTTTACAGGTGGTCGCGAAGATAATTGTCGGCCTAGTTCCGTCCGCCTCTGAGAGTCAAGCTCCTGCCCATATTGTCAGTGAAGCCCCAGCTCCCACTGTGCAGGTGGTCAAGGCCTCACTGGATGAGGCCTTGAAGTTTTCTGAAAGTGCCTTAATCTGTCGGTTTAATGGCTTTTGGCCGCGGCTGACAGCTCTCCACAGTTGGATCTCGGAGGTATGGAAGCCTGTCATTTCTGATGAAATTAATATCTACCCCTGTGCTAAGGGTTTCTTTATAGTAGATTTTGAAAACTCTGAAAGCAAACAATGCATTTTAAATTCCGGCCCTTGGTTTTGGGAAAACTCGGGGCTATTCATGAAGCCATGGAACCCATCATTCGATCCCTCAACAACAGTCATAACCTCAGCACCAGTTTGGGTCAGATTGCCAAACCTACCTTTGCATCTCTGAAATCTCTCCTCGCTAAAAGCCATTGGAAATGCAATTGGGAAATTTAACTGCAGGTGCCCAAAAACAGAGGAATATGTCAGAACCACTGATGCACGCATCTATGTAGAAATGGACTTCAGCGCCCGATTCCCAGCTGAAATAATCCTAACAAGCAAAGACTATGTATGGAACCAGAAACTCAACTATGAAAGTGTCCTCTTCAGATGTCGATCCTGCTTTGAGACAGGCCATCTAGCCAAAAATTGCCCAAAAGTCTCCCAGAAAAATTCTACTAGAAAGAATCACCATAGATCTACATGGTGGGAAGGAGCACAAAAGGAACATTACACTGTCATCAAGGAAGAATACTCTCTAGAAAACTCTGAATCGCAAGAAATCAGGCAAGAAAGAAACAACCCTCAAGACAAGCAGGAGGAAAGCCCCGCCCAACAACAAAAAAACGAACTCGACAGCCCCTCAAGCATCAACAATTATGAGGATTTGAATACCGCGCAAAAGAAATCTTCATTTAGCAGCAAAACAGATCTCCCAGATCCCGAAGATAAGACACCAGTGTCCCAAGAATCAAAAGAGATGAAGGAGGTGCAAGATAAAGGAAGTTGGAAGACTGTAGAGAAGAAAAAGAAAGCTGCAACACCAATCTCGCCAAGAAAGACGAGAAGCCAGACAATTAAGAACTAAGAAAATTTTATAGGTCTAATAGACCAAAGTTTGGTCTCAGTGGACATTAACCATCATCATCATCATCATCACAAACCCTAAAATCTGCTGCACCAGTTTTCCCGCATTGGGTTTTTCTTGGGACTTAGTCCAAAATAAAGTTGTCCTACGGGTGATTTGTTTTTTGCTCAATTTTCTTGTTTCAGAATCATAAAGTATTAAGTGTAGGCTGCTTCAGTAATTTACTGAAACAATTCATGAAGAAATCGGAATTAATTTTGTAATGTAATTTACAAAATAGTAGTAAATTCAGTTGGTTGCATTAGGATTTCTGAGTTTGTTAGATCCAGGAATTTTCACATGGTATCAGAGCATTTGATGTGAAACAGGAAGATCAGATCTGAGCACTGAAGTGAAGGTTGAATTGCTACAGCAGCAACAGATCAAATCCCCAGAGGGATTGCACAATTCTAGCCAGGAGGCCTAAATTTTCGAGGTTGTCTCTCTTTGAGTGAGTCGACAAAGAGGTAAGACTTCGAGACAAAGATCTTGCCGAGGAAGAGGGTGCAGCGCAGAGCCCTCACGTAGAGCCAGAGGGACGCAGTTTTTATGTTGGGCAGAGAAACGTCAGAAGAAGAAGAAGAGCACATAGCAGGGAATTCTTCCTTAATGAGTTTTTTGCCGATGAATTCAACATTTCTCAGTTTCTGGGCAGAAGAGGAGCAGTAGACTTACCAACTCCATCAGGGAGTGCGTAAGCCAGCCTAGAAGCTACACAGTAGGGAGAAAGAGGAAGCAATTCAACAGTTTTCGGCTGAGATGGCATCTCATGGTCGAGATTAGGATCAGTTGGAGGGATCTTCCAACTACGTAATCTAGAAAGAAAGGATCAAATTCCTTCCGGATGAATATTATCTCAAGACGTTCCTGGACAACGTGGTTACTATGCCTACAAATCCAAATCAAAAAAAAAAGTACAAGTCCGATATGGCAAAGGCTAAGAGACTTATCCTTGATGGTGTCAAGGATCATATAGTCTCGCATATAGTTGGCAAGCACACAGCCAGGGAGATATGGGAGGCCTTGGCCCTACTATACGAAGGAACTTTCGAGCAGTGGAAGATGTACTTGGAGCAAAAGCTTTGGATGATCCAAATGCAGAAGCGGGAGTGCATAAATCCATTCTTAACGAGACTTCAGGAAATCCATGATCAGTTGGCAACTGTGGGATCCACCCCAACTGATGCAACTATGGTAAGGTTGGCCCTTAACGCAGTCACTGAGTGGCAAGTTTTTGTCCAAAGTATATTGAGCAAGGCAACGCTTCCTAGTTGGGAGTAGATGTGGGCATCACTTCAGGAGGAGGAGCTGAGAAGAGATATGGTCAAGTGCAAGCTTGACGGTGGCAGCGAGAGCAAATCGAAGAATCAAGAGGAGGAGGAGAATGCAACCCTCGCATCGAAGGGGCAACAAAAACAAAAGAGAGATGTTTCGAAGGTGAAATGCTTCAAATGTGGTGAGATGGGCCACTTTGCATCACAGTGTCCTTTGAAGAAAAAGGACAAGGATGAGAAGCACGATCCAAAAGTTCCAGCCACGAAGATCGAATAAGATGAGTTTGCCACGAGTGTCCACGCTTCTCCAGGAGAGAAATGGGGCAACATAGAACTGTAGTTCACCTTAAACTTCAATTGGGCAGGATCCTTGAGGAGCCCACCTCTTGGATCAAAACCTTGCTATAGGTGCCCATGATCATCAGTAGTGGGATGGAGGAGTTTTTTGCGGGAGCCAAGGAGTGATGGAGCAACAGTTGCAATAGGTAGCAGCGCCTACTTCTGGAGTAGAGCAGCAGCAGCGTGGAGCAAAGCAACAACAGCACAATGCAGAGCAGTAGTAGCGCAGTGCAAAGCAACAGTAGCGCAATGCATCAAAGTTGCATCAAATGAATGCTTGCTCAGTTTTGGGTGGTTTTCAGTTGCCTCTCTTAGCAGCTGAGCTGCAGTGCAAATGCAGTGTTAGCAGTGGCAGTGCTATCAGCATAGCAGATGCAACACTTGAGAGGGAGTTGTAGTACAGATGCAGTAGTGGAAGTGGCAGTGTCATGGGTAGCAGTACAGTTGCAATAGCAATGCAATGGTTGGTGGACAATGTTATGAATATAATTCATAATGAATATAATAAATATAGTTATTAATAGTTAAATAGGGATTATGTAAGTAATCATTAAGTTAGTGAAAGGGCATGTCTAAAAGACATGCCCATTATTGAAAGGCCACCTGCGTAGGTATATAAGCAGGGCCTCATTGTAACATTTTATCATCATCTTTTATACATTTTATATATAATATATTATTATTACAATACCTCTTGTGTATTTAACGATTAAGTCAACAATCCTATAGCTTTGTTGCTCCAGACAACTTGTTAGACATTAGCAGTGCAGAGGATGCTTCAAGGTCAGAGCAGTATGGAACAGGCACGTTGTTAGAGCACTTTCCTCGCTAAGAGGGAGTGTTGATTTTTGGTAGCATTGGAAGTGCTCTAAGTCTCAAAATTTGTGGAGAGGCTTAGGCACTGGTATTCCAAATAAGCCAAAAACCGTTTGTGGAAATTCCACTCAGAATATGTTTTATTGTTAAAATTAATTATTTTAATGGGGACCCTAAGTCTAAACTTAGGGAAATTAAATAATTAAAGGGTATTAATAAAAACAGAGTGAGAATGATCTAGAAAAAACGAAGATCAAGTCAAGTTATAATCTTAGCCGCTCATTAGAGATCTAATCTCGGTCGTTGATTTCTCAACGAGAAGACTATAAGGAAGGCTTAAGGGTCATTTGGAAAGACACACCGAGTGAATCAAGTGATCAAATTCTCCCTTGGCGTCCCGGTGCCACTTTCTAGATCTCAACCTCCGAAACTGATGCACCAGCAAATTCCAAAAACACGTCCTTTTGCCTCTGCGTGAGCTTACGTAGTCACTGCGTCAGCCCCTTCCTTTTGTGTTGGCTACGCTAGATCACCTCTCCCTCTCTCTGATTGATGCTCCATCAGACTGAGAAAATCTCTCTCCGGATGTGATCTCTACCCCTCACTACTCAGATCTCTAGCTCGAATTTCTCAGCAAACCACACCACAAAATTTTCGAACTCTTATAGATCAATTCATTGTCTCCGTGTCATTTCCAAATGACCCTCAAGCCTTCCTTTATAGTCTTCTCGTTGACAAATCAATGACCCAGATTAGATGTCTAATCGTTGGCTAAGATTAAAACATGACTTGATCTTTGTTCTCTAGAAGATTCACACTTTTCTTTATTAATACCCTTTAATTATTTAATTTCCCTAAGTTTAGACTTAGGGTCCCCATTAAAATAATTAATTATTTTTATAAAACATGAACTAAGTGGAATTTCAAACGGTTTATGGGTTCTTTGGAATACAAGTGTCTAAGCCTCCACACCAAATTTGAGACTTAGAGCACTTTATGATGCTACAAAAATCAACACCGGGGGCATGGTATGCAAGAAACGATGCATATCTCTTAATAATTGGGTTCATCAAAAGTAATGCAGATCCAAACATCTACATCAAAGTGGTGGATAATGAACCAGTGATTATTCTACTATATGTGGATGATCTATTTATTACAGGTGTGGAGTAAAGGATACAAGAATGAAATAAGATGTCGGCAACCGAATTTGAGATGAAGGATCTGGGACTTATGCTCTATTACTTAAGTTTGGAAGTATGTCAGAAACCTGGGGAGATATATCTGGGGCAAGGAAAATACATAATCAAGCTATTGCAGAAATTCAGTATGATGGATTCCAAGCCCATGACTACTCCCATGATCACCAATCTCAAGAAGTTGAGAAGCTTTGACTCCAGTCTCATAGATCCTACCAACTATCGTAAGTTAAGGGGTTCTCTAATGTATCTAGTAAATACTAGACCATATATATGTTTTGTTGTAAATATTCTTAGTCAAATTTAGTTGGAGTCTCTTAATGATTATTGGATAGCTGCCAAGCATATATTAAGACATCAATGCAGTACTATACATCACTGCCTAAAGTACGACAACAAGGAAGTCAAATAAACAAGTTTCACAGATTCTGAATGGGGTGGCAGTGAGACTGGTGGAAGGGGCACTACAAGTGGATGTTTTAGTTTGGGATCTGCTATGGTTTCATGGATGAATAGAAAGCAAGATCATGTTGCATTAAGTAGTGTTGAAGCAGAATATGTTGCTGCATGTGAAGTAGGAAAGGAAGCTTTATGGTTGAGGAAACCTTTGTTAGATTTTTTTGGGAAGCATCTAAGTCCTACTGTGATAAATTGTTATAATCAAAGCAACATCAAGTTGTCTGAAGATCTCGTGTTCCATGCAAGGACGAAGCATATCAACAAGAAGTACCACTACATTAGAAGGTGTTAATCAAGGTTGTCATTGATGTCAATAATATGGCATTAGCTGAGATGAAAATATTCTTGTGATGTCAATGAACCTCATGCAATCCCTAGGCGCTAAGGCTGCCATTAATGAAGATGCTAAGGTTGATCTAACCTTATGAAGATGTCAAGTACCAATTATGTGCCTAATATACAAGCCCTCATGTGAAGACACCCTAAACTTTGTCCTAGACACTTAACTTGATGATGACATGAATGATGGTACACTTGATGATGACTTGAATTGATGAATGTTGCACAATTAATGATATACATGATAGACTTGATGACATATGATGACATAGCAAAAGACATGACAAGTAGACACCTCCCTTAAAGCCCATTCTGTCTCAAACACCTTATATATGCAAATTCAAGAATAGGCATAAAGAAAAACTATTCTTGACACCTTGGAGGCATCTTTCCAAAATGAGACCTATACCACCTTAAAGAGGATTTTTCCCTCTTTCTAACAAGCCCTCACTTGCCCTCAAACTCCCAGTACTTGAAGAGAAAATGAATTTTGAAGATTGAGAAATATATTTTTATTATAGCCGACCTACACTCACAGTTTAATGTCGGCCTCCCTCCATGAGACGTGACTGTTAAAACTTAAACGCCTTTGACGACGATAAATATAAAACTGAATTTTTCATTTTTATCATCACAGTTCGGTTTTCTCAGAGATTTTTGATAAGTAAACATAGATCTAAGCTCGGATTGAAGGCTCGATCATTTCAGTGAGGAACATAAGAGAAAAACACAGAAAAACGGGTGAAGTTCACATCTCAAGAGGCCGAGAGACATAGTTTGGGTTAAATCTGTGAATAACGCAGACTTCATATCTTAAACCAGTAGCTCGGAATTGCAGTCCAGATCACAGTCTTCAGATTAGTTCAAACCTGTGTTGTGACAGATAACTTGGATCTGGGGACAGTGGGCAGAAAACTCAGTTTAAGGAACTCGGATCCCTCACTAGAGCTCAGATATTATAGAAGCACATAATTGCAGGCACGGACAGGTGTAAGTACAGTCATTAACCAAATATGTGATCACAAGTACCCTCGGACTGCAGAACAGTGATCATTCTGTGTGGACAGCAGTCAAAGCTTGAAGCCACAGACTATCCTCATAAACTGAAACTCAGACTTGTGTTAAAGGTCGTAACTGTGACCAGTGATCACTGTTATAGTGACCTCTGATAAGGATAAGGATTGCAGTGATAAAACCTCGGACCAGTGACCCTGTTTCAGATTGCAGTCTAGCCTTTAAAGCTCGGTCCTGCGGAATTTAGCCTATGAAAAACTCGGACTTACCTTTGTGGCAATATCATTGTGATAACACATTTGTGGAGGACTGGAAACACAACTGAGGAAAGCTTTGCGGTGACACAGCTGTGGAGTGGTCACTTAACTGTGGATTATCATCATTTCAGTCATAGTGTTCTCTGTGGACAGCTAGTGGAGGGTTGTACAAGTTAAGAATGTGAAAAGTCTTGAACAGTGAGTCTTGGAGCATATTTTGATAGTGAAGGCATTGGCAGTTCTTTGAAGACAGTCCTAGAGGTTGGTGTAGACATTCCCGAAGCAGAACACTTGAAGATTCTACTAAAGCATACATCATTGAAGATACTCTTGGAAGCATCTTGGTCAGTTATCTTGTGAAGAAAATCTATTGACACCTCCAAGCAAGCATCCTTGAAGAGAATCTTTGGAGCCCTGCCTGCCTATTTTTGAGTCAAACCTTGAAGTTGTAATTAAAGAATAAGTTCATAACTTGGACAACTTATTGAAGGGCTTGGAGCTGTTTAGGAGACTATGATGCATTGTTGATGTCATCATGAGGTGACCTTGGAGAAATAGTTTGGGTGCCATGAAGAGTTGTGGAGACACCTTCATGTGAAGAACAAGGTTGTCATTGATGAAGTGACGTGGAGACTACGTGAGGGAATAGCTCAATATTGTCAGGGCTCGTTGAAGAAGACATTGGGAGCCTTGAAGATCATGAAACTGATCTTGACAAATTGTCAAATTGAAGCAGTGGGTTGGAGCCCTCGAGGACAAGTGTCCTCAAGAAGACTAAGTTGGTGCTTGTACCAGAGATAGGGTTGGAGCCCTAGAGGTTGGAGCCTCAAAGTGACAAAGTTGGAGACTTGGAAGATAGGGTTGGAGCCCTAGAGGTCGGAGCCTCGTGAAGTCCAAGTAGGTGCTTCGCAAAGTACAGGTTGGTGCCTGGAAGGATTGAAGATTGGTGTCGTCATCTAGGGTTGGAGCCCTACACATTATTGTACTTGATTATTAAAAGCATTTACTCTTATTATTCATTTTGTGTTCTAATTATAAGTGATCTAACTGGTAAAACTAACAATTGAAAAGAAATATTGATTCACCCCCCTCTCAGTATTTCCAACAAAAGGTTGGTACAAGATGGGATCGTGAAGCTGCAGTATGTCCCGACTGACGAATAGGCAGTTGATGTGTTAACAAATTCTATTCCTAATAAGAAGTTTGAATATCTTAGAAACATGCTCGGTTTGGTTGATACTACTGATTTTGTTGATGATAAGTATTGAAGCATCTACATGTGTTTGTTGCTTGGAAGAGATTTGATGTTACCGATTTGAAAAATCGGGAGTGTTGAGGCATCGTGCGTAATACAAAATGCCTGGGAGGACATCTACATGCGTTTGATGTCTAGATCACGAAGTAGGGAGGGTGGCATTGGTCATAGAGCTCTGACCTTGCATTACGCACCTAGATCCTTGGGTTGATGGTTAGTAAGTAAGCCTAATGGTACCTACAGTGGCTGAAAGCTTTAGTCCATCTTAGTTCCACCCGGATAGATTACCCTGGTCAAGAGTCTAGTCTGTGGCTCTGAGTGTGCCTAAACTCTTTGTAGTTCATGTGTTTTGAGATCTTCCATGTACTTGTATATATATGTGATTATGAATACCTCCCTAGTTAAAAGGGAGTGTTGAAGAATGTAACTAGGTTCGGTCTTCATAAATCTATATTGTCAAAAGAAATTTATTATTATTAAAATGACTTATTAAAGCATGGGTTTCATGCTTGTGTCATCATTTTCTAGGCCAAAGTCCCCATTGAGGACTTCTAGGTTTTATCTAGAGTCATTAGAGTCATTGTCCATTTTATTAGACCCTTCTTGGGTTTTTGTATGATGTAAAAAGAATTATTATTGAGTCAAATAAGTCATTTGTCACCTCCACACCAAGCTGGCCCTTACCTGATGAAGTCAGCCTTCATTAGGGAAATTCGACCCAGAGAAGAGGCTATATATAGAAGTGCAGTTTGATTCATTTGCATCACTCACTCAAGTTCGATACACAAGAAAAAGAAGCAGAGAAGTGTGAAATTGCAGGAGGAGGAGGAGAATTGCAGGGAAAGTAAAGATCGAAGTTTTGGGTCATCTATCTCTCACACGTGGAAAGTTACGGGCATTTGTAGGGGTCGAAAATCTGAGATTTACTGCAAGTCGAAGTTCTGTTGCAGGACGTCAAAATTTTGCTGCTACAAGGTCGAAATTCTAGGTCGAAGTTGCTGCTGGAAGGTTGTCATCTGAAGAGGAAGGAAGGGCTGACTTGATTGAACTATGTGTCTAGGTCAAAGAGTCTTGGATTACCTTGTCTTGTCTTGGATTACCTTGTCTTGTCTTGGATTGGGGGTTTGCCTTAGTTGTGTGCCTATATCTTGTGTCTCTTGTTCTTGTGATCTTCATACACATATAATTTGGCAATTGCTTGATGAAAGATAATCTAATAAAGAAGTAAAAGAGGCCAACATAATTCACAAGTAATTATCAAAGAAAGAGGAATCAAACCCTAACTCTACTAGCATTGATTTCTCAACACTTGGGATAGTATAGTAAGTGTAACTCACTAATAAATAACCCTGCTGTCCTCACTGTCAATTCTAACGAAAACAGACTTGGTAATTTCATGGTTATTCATTGCACTTAAACAAACACATTTCACAACTCCTTGCTGTCCGAAAACAAAGTTCTAATTATTGGCATATGATCTCTTAATTGTGAAATTCTCTCTTGGTGATGATAACAAGCTTTCAATCCTTAATGCTCCTAAATACGTTGAACGAATCATCCAATGTCTGATTTGTATTGACAATTTGTGATTCATTTTCAAATGTTATTATGCCATTGGGTATACTCTTCACTATTATTTCATGCTATGTGGTTAATGGAGCAAGATCTATCCAATTTCCAAGCACAATTTTGTCGCATGAATGAGCACACTTATCTAATTAAACTCATTTAAAGATTGTTCATAAACAATGACTTGATCTACGATTTACTCACTTGAACTCACATTCTACCTTAAGAGTGAATAGTGTCAAGTTTCCTAAAGCTCCATCGAAACAAGTTTGAGAACTCCCTTTCCTTACTCAATGACTTAGCTTAGCTTTCCCTTTAAGCATTCCCATCTTGAAAAGGATACCTTTCCCTGTAAAAGTGGGGCAAGGCCACTGGTGTGACAATGGGTGGCTTGCCTGAGAGTTTCTGATAGGCTCTCGCATTAAGGTCAGGGCATTTCCCTCTAAGAGAGAGTTTAAGCAGTAACACAACATATTTTATGACCCTTTAAAGAAACTGATTTATGTGACATTTTGTACTGCATGCAAGACAGTATAAATAAAACAAAATGAGGGTAACTGTAAAAGACATACCTGCTCCAATAAAGCTCAACTGAATGGGGCAGATACTATGATCCAACTCAGACATCACTGGCCTTGTTACATCATGTTCAGATTGGAAATTGTGACATGCACTGCCAATAAACTTATCGTGCACTTTTCTATCAACAACCCCATTGTAACCAACTTCTTCAAAATCATTGCCAAATCTACTACCACTGTTGAGAAGACCCTGCTCCTTTCCTTCAAGAGGATTCACTGAAGGCTCATGGAGAAGAAAATACTTGTCTTCCTTCATATCATGCTTAGAAGGCCAGATATCTCTATCATCGGCAAGAGAGACAATAGTGGAGCCATTGACTTCAGGAATCAAATCAGCTTTCTTAAGATTCTCGACTGTATTCAAAATGAATTGACACTGATCCTTTATTTTTTTATGCCCCGATGTCAGAGACTCACTAGTAGACCCTAAATGCATTTCCTTCTGCTGCAGAGCAAGCAAGAAGGGAAGAGGAAGGATAGGACCCAATAAAATCTGAGCATCATTTTGCTCAGAAAATTGATGCTCAATTTTAATCTGTAAGTCCTGCAAATGAAAAACTGGCATCCGTACATAATCAGGAGGGAAAATCTGTAGAAAATCTGGAGGTAAGTTCCTTTTTGATGAACAAAGCTCTGAATATGTTGCAACAGCCAACTCCAAAAGGTCCATAGGCAAGCTCATCCACAATCTCTGCAATGAAATTTCATATCTGGACATGTAAAGGTTGACACCAGAAAAGCAATAACAGCATAGTTACACCACACACAGATGCTGAACTGTTGAAAGTGGGAAGAAAAAGCAAAATATGCAAATTAGAAACTATAAAAGGAAAATGAAGCTGGATTTAACCACATGTAGCATGAGATGAGGCCATCTTCTAAAGCATTTCCCATGTCACACAAATGCTTATGTCTCATGCCCATTAACTGTTGGGTATGTGTTATATTCTTTGCACGACTAATGCCCCCCCCAAAAAAAGGGGGGTGACTTTTTGCATCCATTTTCAGTGGTTTACGGCAAGCAGTTTTCACTGTTAGCGAATTTTGGGGCGCATGGTGATTTTTCCCATGGTTTTATAGATCCAGTCAAAGGAACTACGGTTATATTCTAATCCATCGTAAATGGATTGTAGATTTATGAATGATAGGGCATGTATATAATGTATTGTAACACTGTAAAGCAAAATAATGAAAAATCAATCTGAGTTTCCGGGTTTTGGGTTCCAGGAGAAAAAGATGTATATATTTTGTGTGATTGCTATTGTATCTTTTCTGTTAGTTTTAAGAATTTGTTTGCAGGTATTATCTGTACAGGGTTAAAACCTACATTAACTACAGGTGTCAACCAAGCACCAACTTCAAGGATAGATAATTAGTTGAAAATGCAGCACCATATTGAACATTATTTTTGAGTGACATGTTATGAGCATTAAGCAGATCTAGAATATTCAGGCTGATGGAAAAAGTTAACTTTTCTTTGTTTATCTCCACTATCTTGAAGACTTGTTGATTGATTTTAAGTGACATGGTACCAATAACAAGCAGAGTTGGAAAGTTGAGGTTGATGGTAAAAGTTAAATTTTCTTTGTTTATCTGTCACATACCATACATGTTTAGAAGCAAAAGAGGAGCTTCTCAGCTTCATGCACAGATGTGAAATCAGTTTCATGCATTTAGCAAGGTAAGATGAGATAAAAGGTCTTCCTAATTATGGAAGCATAAGTCAGGAATACATGTGAGAGTAGGTTTCATGTTTTATACCCTTTTATATGAGGCACGTAGATGCCCACATGCTCAGCTTTGGGAATACAAGTACAATAAGCTATTAAGAATGTAATTACATAAGAGTATTTCTACAGGGTAGTGAACTACAAGATTCTTCATGAACTACACGGATTCTTACCAGAGAGTAGAATGATTTAATGATAATATAAAAATCAGGTTGCAGAATGTACCTAACTGTCAAATAAAATAAAGATTCCAGTGTAACAAAAGAGAAAGGATACATGCTGCAAGGGATTGTAATGTGATGGAGGATGTCATTTAATGGAGGAAGAGTACCAAGCATATTAGCATTATTGGCCTCCCTGAGTCCACCAGTGAACTTATCCAAAAGCACCTGACCTGCATTTGAAAATTGTCATGTTGAAGGCAACACACACCTGTTGAATTGAACTTGTAAACAAATGACATCAGTGTTCTCTATTAATTAGTGCTCTTAACAATTAAAAAAATAAGGTGCAGCATCCAGCAATGCTTTCTGTTACCTGAGGACTTCAATAAATCCCTTTCATTTTTATTGCTCTTAAGGCAGGAAGCAGAACTTGACAATATTCCATCCTCCAGAGTATAGCCACTTTTTAAATCTTTAAAAGCAGTTAAATGAAAAAAATAAATGAATCAACATCTTGGTTAAGAAAGCAAAGAATATTCCCCACTGAAACATCAGGAATGAAACGTCATGAATGAATCATTAAGGCTTGAGAAAAATGAACATCCATATGAAAAGGATACAATGTGCAAAATACAAAAGTCTTCTGTAAATATGTTCAGCACTCTTTGGATAATCCACTGCCAGCAGTCATGAGACATTGCAGTCATTAGCTAACAATGTACTAATTAAATTATAAATAGCATTATTTACCACAACATAAATTGAATGTAATGAATTGCCATGGGGTCAAGATTCTTACAATTTGAATGGTGAGATGGTGTCATAGACTTAGTAATAAACTGAGAAGAAACTTCACTCTTTGGTCTCCTTTTTGTAAGCTTCCTTGAAGCTTGATATTGTTGTGATACAAGATCACCTGCTCCTGTCAAATGCATGAGACTGAAACCGAGGAAAGAGCTCTCTTCAGATTTGTCTGAACTAATAGGTGATGCTATTATTGAAGGCTGGTCAGAAATTATGCAAAGGCCAGATATGCTTTCTGTTTGTGCATTCAAATAAGAACTGCTAAACTTTGAGTACAAGAAATCTGTGGAGTGTAGATCATTTTGAGCGTCCAGATCATTTACATTATCTTCAGGGTAAATGCCATTCCCAATGAATATCTTTGAAGGGTGTTCCCAGGCATATAGTACATCAGGAATGTCTGAACTATCTGAAAATGGAAGAATACGTTTCCCATTTTTAAAAAGGTTTAAATCATCCAATGGTCGGGGACCATAACAAAATACTCGGATTTCCCCGGTTTTGAAAGATGTAGCTAAAATTGCATAACCTGAAATAAGCATGGAGCAAGAACATAAGTATTCAACAAGTCAAATTGCATAACAATGTCAGCACATGCTGTTTCAAATGTAATAGTAGGATTTAAATTTTTGCCATGCATACCAGAGATGCAGCTTATTTGAAAATGAGTTTTATTGCAAAAAAATGAATTTCAGTTATTTCCATGAGAACAGTGACGTGCTAGACAAAATATACAAAAAAATTGAATGAAAGAAAACAAATTATTGATGTGTTGTAGGTTTGTAACTTTGTAAAGAAGTAAATCAAACAGGAACTGTAAAAATTTCTGAATTTACTAAACAGAAACCCTAATGTTAAATCTTTATTTACTTTTGCTACTTAAATAAGTTATTAATCTGAAAATTAAGCATTAACATCGAAGTAAATACAGTTAATAGTCTACACATACAGATCAAATACTGAATAACATGCTCACAAACAAAGTGACAGACAAGGATTTTTTGGACAAATGTCCCCGGAAAAACCTAACGTGGGAAAACCAGTGCTCCTAGCTTTTGGAGGGTTTTTATTATTATGCAAATTCTAAGTACAACAAATCTGGGCACCAAACTAGTTAACCAAACAGAGAAATATAAATGGCAGCAATACCTCTATCCCAAAGACAGAAAACAGTGACTGATTCACCCCCTCAAACGGGATTTACAGAACTTAGCCCCTTTCCGACCTCTGGAAACCCCAGCGCTGCTCTGAAGCCCTCTGCGTCAGCCTCTACGCTCCTCAAGAAGGGCCTACGTCACCCAAGAAGTGATTATGTGCCCCTGCGCTGCCTTTACTGGGCCTACGTCAGCCTTCCTTGCATCCTGCTGCCTCTGCGCTGCTCTGGATTGCTCCTTCTCTGCCCTCGTTGTAGTCTTGGCCTGGGACTAGAACATCCCCCTCGCCAATACTGCCCTTCGCTGCAGCTGAAACACTTCTGAAATTCTTAGCAAACCACACCCTAGAATCTCAGCTTAGCTTTAGTGCTCTGCTAGTGTGTGTGTTCTCCAACTGACCCCAAGCCCTTCTCCTATTATTTTCTCGTTGAAAAACCAATGGTCGTGATCTAATATCTAATCAACGGTTAAGATTAGAAATTGCTTGATCCGCGTCACTTAAGTCATTCTCATCACATGTTTAATTTAATTCACTTTAATCTTTTAATTTTCCTAAGTTAGACTTAGGGTCCTTAATTAAAAAGATTAATTATTTGAATAAAAATTAAACAAGATGGAATTCTTCTATGTAGAAATTTCTATTCCCAACCCTGGTTTTCAGTTTCTCCTTATTTCTCCCATAAAGTTAAATGCCTATTCCCATAGCCATACATTCAACAAGCTGGAAAAATAAATATTTTCTGAAAACACAAATTCTGGAAATTTCACAATACTGAAATGCAGAAACAAAAACTCAGAAAAATAAATCAGCCACACTGAAAATTGACACGCTGATTTTTGGTCAACTTGACCCTTGAAAAACCCCTACAACTCTTGGGGAAAACGAGTTCGAAAGCTCTTCTTATTTCTAATAAATTAGCTTTTACAGTGAGATAGAAATACTCAGAAAAATTCAGCAAGTAACAAATACAACTTATCTCGTTTTTCGTGCTTAACCACCGCCTCGGAGAATGTGCAAACAGCAAAAGAGAAACAGCAATAAATGTTGTACGGTCTTCCTTGAATTTCGCGCCCAAAAATTACAGCATTAAATGCTGCCATACGGCCTTCTCAAAATGCGTGCAGAGAGGCAGCAATAAATGTTGTACGGTTTTCTGCCTCGGTTTCCATGCACAGAGACAGCACCTCACTATACGAACTGCCTCAAAAACTGTGCCTCAAAACCAACAAACTACTCCTCGAAATCTGTGACAAAACTATTGTACGGCCTCCTAGGAATACGTGCCCAAGCTGTTGTATGGTTTTGCCTTGAAACTCATGCCCAAACTGCCTTGAACTGTGTGCCTCTCCTTGATGTAAGGATTTGATGAAGTGTTGCCTTGGTATGCGTGCCAAGGTTTTGTTCTCCTTCTCCTCACTGCTCAAAAATCTCCTTTCCTCTCTTCTTATCCTTCTCTCAATCTGCTGATGAAAGAATGAATGATCTTTTCTCTCCTTCTCCTCCTTTAACCTAACCCTAAGTGACTTATGAGGAATCCCTAAATCCAATGCTTGAAATAGCTTTAGATCTAGGGCTGAGATTAAATGATCATTTAAATCTCACTTTCTATTTTTTAATTCACCCCACTTTAATAAAGACCCACTTAGTCATTTATTTCCAAAGTCACTTTTCACTTTCTAATTTCACATTGACTTTATTAAAGTCACATTAAAATTAGACTTAGTAATTTTATAACTTAAAGTCACTTTTAAATTAGATTTGACTTTATAACTTTATAAAGTTACTTGAGGAGAAAAATTAAATTCTTTTTGGACACTTCTCCCTAGGCCAAAGATCAAAGCCTTAGGGAGCCCCCTGTCCTACGGTAACCAAATTTCAACACTCCCTCTTACCGAGGAAGGTGTTCCTCACCACACCCATCTTGTCTCTAAAGTAAACATGCTTGCCCCATGGTAAGGTTTTGGTAAGAATATTTGCAACCTACTCATCAGTGGGAATATACTCAAGCTTCATAGCTCCCTTCTGAACATAGTCTTTGATGAAGTGATATCTAATGCCTTTATGCTTTGACCTGTCATGAAATACTAGATCATCCATGAGTTTAATGCAACTATGATTATCATAGTATATCACTGAAGGTCTCAACGGTTGACCAAATAAGCCAAACAACATCTTGCGAAGCCATATGGCCTCACAACTAGCTAGATTGGCTGCCATGTACTCCGCTTCCGCTAAACTCAATGCTACTGACTGCTGCTTTTGACTGAACCACGACACCACTGCCGAACCCAACCCAAAACAGCACCCTGAAGTGCTCTTCCTATCAGAAGCACAACCTGCCCAATCAGAATCAGTGTAACCTGCCAATATCACTCCATCTCTTTGCCTATAATCTAGATTCCAAACCATAATCCACTGTCCCCTACAAGTACCGCATAATGTTTTTTGCAACAACCCAGTGCACCCTCCTTGGCTCACACATGAACTGGCTCATCGTGTTGACTGCAAAACATATATCTGGTCTAGTGTTGACCAAATATATCAAGGAACCAATTAGTTGTCTATACAAAGTGGGATCCACCAACTCGGAATCTGAAGCGTGAAGCTTCTTCCAGTTGGTGATCATCAGTGTCGACATGGGTCTACTATCCTCCATGTGGAATCTACCAAGGATGTCCACAATATACTTCCCCTGCCCCAGGAAGAAATGCCCCTCCTCCTGCCACACCTCCAAACCCAAAAAGTAATGCATCAAGCCAATGTCCTTCATCTCAAACTCTGACGCAAGATCTCTCTTGCAGCTCTCTATGAGTCTCTCTACACCCGTAATGACCAAGTCATCCACATACAGCACCAAAATGAGAGGCTCCTCACCTATCACAATAAAGTATAGGTTCAAATCTGCATCACTCTTTGTGAAACCCATCTCCTGCAAGTAAGTATCAATCCTGGAGTACCAAGCTCTGGGAGCTTGTTTCAGGGCATAAAGGGCCTTCTTCAGTCCGCACACATGGGACTCCTTCCCATGCATCTCAAAGCCCTGTGGCTGCTCAATGTACACTTCCTCCTATATGAAGCCATTGAGAAATGCGGTCTTCACATCCATCTCATGGATCTTCCAACCCATCTCTGCTGCTATCGATATGATGGAGAGAATCGAAGTATATCGAGCCATTGGAGCGAAGGTCTCCTCATAATCTACTCCCTCTACCCGGGAGAACCCTCTAGCCACAAACCTTGCCTTGAATTTCTTAATGCTGCCATCTGCAACATGCTTTACCTTGTAAATCCATCTAGAAGTAACCACGAATTTTCCCTCGGGCCTCAGCACCACTTCCCAAACATCATTCTTCATAATAGAAGAATATTCCTCTTACATGGCCTCACTCCAGACCTGCTGGCTAGCCGACTCCTCATAGCTAGAAGGCTCAGAGTCAATGATGTTGGCAACCATTGCCATATACTACAGAACCTCTCATGTGGTCTGCTCTCTTTGACTGTCTCTTTAGCCCAGCAACAGATGTGGCCTCTCTCAAGGTATCCTGAGGCCACTTGGGCTTCCTCTTCCTTGAGCACACTTCTCCCACCAGAGAAGGAAACTCCTCCTCCTCGTCAGGAACCTGAAATCCTGAATGTCTGTCTGTTGTCCTCCTGCCTGAACCTGAACCTGTAGATATTGAAGTACCGTGTGAACTATCCATCAGTGGACTCCCTAGTGAACTGCTCTGCATACTGCCCGAAGCACCACCCCTCTAACTCTGGGAGCCACTGCTCACTGACGGGCCTGACAACGTAATCGATGTACCTCCTGATCCCTGCCCACTGGATCCCTGTGCCTGACTCGGCTGCTCCTGAGGGTCTGGCTGATCCAGATACTCTAACTCCCGTAACCTCCTAAAAGCCTTGTCCTCCTTGAACTTCACATCCCACCAAACAAAAACTCTCCTCTGTGCGGGAATATAAATCCGAAAGGCTTTCGAGGTCTCACTGTAGCCCACAAAGATACCCTTCTCTGCAGTGGGCTCTAGCTTGGTCCTCTTCTCCTTGGGTACGTAGGAGTATGCAATACACCCAAAGATACGAAGATGACCAACATCAGGCTTCTTCCCAGAAAAAGCCTCCTCCGGAGTCACATGCCCCAAGGCATGATGCAAACTCCTGTTCTGCAAATATACAGCAGTTTTGCAAGCCTCTGCCCACAAAAACAATGGTAACCCCTGATCATGTAGCATGGCTTTGGCAGCCCTTATGATGGATCTGTTCTTCCTCTCCGCAACCCCCTTTTGCTGGGGGTTGTAAGGAACTGTGAACTCCCTCCTAATGCCTTCCTCCGCACAATAATCAACAAACTCACCAAGGGTGTACTCCCCTCCATTGTCTGACCTCAGGGACTTGATCTTCCGACATGTCTGAGTCTACACAAGAGCTCTGAAATCCTGAAACCGCATGAAGGACTCACTCTTGGTCTTCAAGATATAAATCCAGGTCCTCCTGGAGTGATCATCAATGAATAAAACATAGTACTCCTATCCACTGAAGGAAACATGAGCCATCCAACCGCTCACATCGGAATGAATCAAATCAAGTATCCCAGTCGATCTGTTGACACTGCTAGGAAAAGGGGATTTGGCAAACTTGCTCATCGCACATCCTCTACATGTATCAATGTGATCAGTACTGAAATCTGGCACACCTATAGTGATCTCCCGCAATGTCCTCAAGGCTCCATGATACATGTGCCCCCATCCTGCGGTGCCAAATCTCGCACAGCTCTGAACTGCTTGCTCTGCCACCGATACTACTGCTCAATGCCAAAAGGTATTGAAATGCAAACTTGTACACCTTTGCATGGCGTACACCAATCACTCTAGAAGAATCAGCTGGAGCACCCCTAGGGGATATAGGCACCTGTCCTCTCCTGAACAATATCTCATATCCTTTGTCCTCCAATGCTGAGACGGATATGAGGTTCTTCCTCATCCCTGGCACATATAGAACATTTGACACCTTAAAGGGAGGTTTGGGTTCCCTATCAAATGTCAATGTCCCCACACCGACTGCTCTAACAACGTTGTCATCTCCGAGTACTACCTCTATATCAGTGCCACTCTCTGAAAGCTCTGAGAAGTACTCACAGACTCCTGTCATATGACGTGAAGCCCCACTGTCAACATACCAGATACCTGAAGATGGTCCGCTAGTGGAGGGAAATGCACACACTCTCTCACCCTCCGTGGCAAGTGATCCTGCACTAGTGGACTCATAAGCAATGAACCCAAACTCCCGTTCAAAGCTATCTGTAAAGTCCTCTATCTCTACTGATGCTGCCATGGCCTTGTTCTTCCCCTTCTTCTCCGGACACACCACTGCATAGTGTCCCATCCTCTGACAATTCCAACACTTCACCTTGGAATAGTCCTGCGTGTTCACCTGATTACCTTTACCTTTGCCTTTGCCCCCACCACTACTTGTGGAAGCTTGCTTCTTTCCCTTGCCTTTCTTGCCTCCTGCTAACAGTGCTACATCCTCATCCTGCTCAACAGGTTTGGCTACCCCAAGCTGGCTCTTCCTGATTTCAGTCTGTATGCAATCAACCCAGAACCTCTCCCAAGTAGGACGGGTCTCGCGTGCACAAACCCCATCAGCAAAGTTCAGCCATGAACTGGGAAGGCCATTCTTTGCAATCCGCACCAACTCAATGGGTGGAATGACCTCTCCAACTGCTGCCAACACATCTCTCACATTATTGATCATTGTGAGATATCGAGTAGCACTATTAGTCTTACCCATCTTAATGGTCTTTAGCTTCTCTCTTAGGACTATTTTTCTGTTCTCATTGGTACTCTGGTAGAGATTGGTCAAGGCTGTCCACATCTCATGAGCGAATCTCTTTCCTCTCACATGAGAAACGACATGGTCTTTAATACCATCCAGAATCAGTCTCTTACCCTTGTTGAAATTTGGTTACCGGAGGACAGGTGGTTCCCTAAGGCTTTGATCTTTGGCCTAGGGAAAAGTGTCCAAAAGAATTTAATTTTTCTCCTAAAGTAACTTTATAAAGTTATAAAGTCAAATCTAATTTAAAAGTGACTTTAAGTGATAAAGTTACTAAAGTATAATTTTAAAGTGACTTTAATAAAGTCAATGTGAAATTAGAAAGGAAAAGTGACTTTGGAAATAAATAACTAATTGGGTCTTTATTAAAGTGGGGTGAATTAAAAAATAGAAAGTGAGAATTAAATGAGCATTTAATCTCAGCCCTATATCTAAAGCTATCTCAGCCATTAGATTTAGGGATTCCCCAAAAGTCACTTAGGGTTAGGTTAAAGGAGAAAAAGGAGGGAAAAAGTCATTCATTCTTTCATAAGCAGATTGAGAGAAGGAGAAGAAGAGAGCAAAGGATATTTCTGAGCAGTGAGGAGAAGCAGAAGAGAACTTTGGCATGCATACCGAGGCAGCACTTCAGCAAATATGTACAGCAAGGAGAGGCACACAGTTCAAGGCAGTTTTGGGCATGAGTTTCAAGGCAAACCGTACAGTAGCTTGGGCACGTATTCCAAGGAGGCCATACAGCAATTTGGCACAGATTTCGAGGAGAAATTTGCTGTTTTTTTGGCACGATTTTCAAGACAATCTGTACAGTAAGTTGCAGTCCCTGTGCACGGAAACTGAGGCAGAAAACCGTTCAACATTTATTACTGTTTCTATGCATCCATTTTGAGGAATCCGTACAGCAGCATTTATTGTTGTTTGCATGCTTTTCAAGGAGGCCATATAGCAGCATTTAATGTTGTAATTTCTGGGCATGAAATTCAAGGAGGTCGTACAGCGTTTAGTGTTGTTTCTGTTTTGTTGTTTTCACATTTTCCGAGGCGGTAGTTAAGCACAGAAAACGAGATAAGTTGTATTTATTACTTACTGAAATTTTTCTAAGTATATCTCTCTCACTATAAAAGCATTTATCAGAAATAAGAAGCTTTCAAACTGGTTTCCCCAAGAGTTGTAGGCGGTTTTTCCAGAGTCACATTGACCAAAAATCAGTGTGTCAAAATTCTGTGTGTGGCTGATTTATTTTTATGAGTTTTTATTTCTACATTTCAGCATTGTGAAATTTTCAGAATTTGTGTTTTCAGAAAATATTTATTTTTCCAGCTTGTTGAATGTATGGCTATAGGAATGGGCATTTAACTTTATGGGAGAAATAAGGAGAAACTGAAACCGGGGTTGGTTATAAAATTTCTACATGGTATCAGAGCTATTTTGTTGAAAAATGCAGTTTGGGACAGCAAAAAGAAAAATTACAGCAAGCTGATTTTTCACACAGAAAACAGTACATTTACTACAGCAGTGTTATTTTCAGTTTATTAGGACAGCAAGCATGTCTTTGGGCTTGAGGGTAGAGGATAAGTTGGATGGGCATAGTAACTACAGTGTTTGGAAAAAGAGAATGCAGAGCAACTTTGAGGAAGGAGAAGTCTGGGATATCATGGTGCATACCGCACAACACCCTGTTAATGTGCCTACTGATGCTATTCAGTTGGCAGCATTTAATAAGAAGAATAACAAGGGTAAGAGACTAATTCTAGATGGAATCAAAGACCATTGCATTCATCATGTGAAAGAAAAGAGATATGCTCATGAGTTGTGGACAGCATTGATCAATCTCTACCAGAGTACCAATGAGAACAGGAAAATGGTCCTAAGAGAGAAGTTGAAGACCATTAAGATGGGCAAGACTGATACTGCAGTTGGATATCTCACAAAGATTACTAATGTGAGAGATGCATTGGCAGCAGTTGGAGAGGTCATTCCATCCACTGAGTTGGTGTGGATTGCAGTGAATGGCCTTTCCCAGTTCATGGCTGAACTTTGCTGATGGGGTTTGTGCACGTGAGACCCTTCCCTCTTGAGAGAGGTTCTGAGATATTGCATGCAGACAGAAATCAAAAAGAGCCAGCTTGGGGCAGCCAAACCAGTTGAGCAGGATGAGGATGTAGCACTATTAGCAGGAGGCAAGAAAGGCAAGGGAAAGAAGCAAGCTTCCACAAGTGTTGATGGGGGCAAAGGAAAAGGTAAAGGTAAACAGGGGAACATGCAGAAGGACTATTCCAAGGTGAAGTGTTAGAATTGTCAGAAGATGGGACACTATGCAGTTGTGTGTCCAGAGAAGAGAAGAAGGGGAAGAACCAGAGCATGGCAGCATCAGCAGAGATAGAGGACTTTACCGATAGCTTTGACCGGGAGTTTGGGTTCATTGCTTGTGAGTCCACTAGTGCAGGATCACCTGCCACGGAGGTTGAGAGGGAGTGTGCATTTCCCTCCACTAGCGGAGCATCTTCAGTTATCTGGTATGTTGACAGTGGGGCTTCACGTCATATGACAGGAGTCCGTGAGTACTTCTCAGAGCTTTCAGAGAGTGGCACTGATATAGAGGTAGTACTCGGAGATGACAGCGTTGTTAGAGCAGTCAGTGTAGGGACATTGACATTTGATAGAGAACCCAAACCTCCCTTGAAGGTGTCAGATGTTCTATATGTCCCTGGGATGAGGAAGAACTTCATATCCATCTTAGCATTGGAGGACAGAGGATATGAGATATTGTTCAGGAGAGGACAGGTGTTAATATATCCCAAGGGCGCTCCAGCTGATTCAGCTAGAGTGATTGGTGTACGCCATGCAAAGGTGTACAAGTTTGCTTTTCAGCCCCTTTTGGCATTGAGCAGTAGTACCGACAGCAGAGCTAGCAGTTCAGAGTTGTGCGATATTTGGCACCGCAGGATGGGGCACATGTATCATGGAGCCTTGAAGACATTGCGGGAGATCACTATAGGTGTGCCAGATTTCAGTACTGATCACTTTGATACATGCAGAAGATGTGCTATGGGCAAGTTTGCCAAATCCCCTTTTCCCAGCAGTGACAGCAGATCGACTGGGATACTTGATTTGATTCATTCCGATGTGAGCGATCGGATGTCTCATGTTTCCTTGAGTGGATAGTATTATGTTTTATTCATTGATGATCACTCTAGGAGGACCTAGATTTATTTCTTGAAGACCAAGAGTGAGGTCTTCAAGCGGTTTCAGGAGTTCAGAGCTCTTGTGGAGACTCAGACAGGTCGAAAGATCAAGTCCCTGAGGTCGGACAATGGAGGGGAGTACACCCTTGGTGAGTTTGTTGATTATTGTGTGGAGGCAGGCATTAGGAGGGAGTTCACAGTTCCTTACAACCCCCAGCAGAACGGGGTTGTGGAGAGGAAGAACAGATCCATCGGAGGGGCTGCCAAAGCCATGCTACATGATCAAGGGTTACCATGGTTTTTGTGGGCAGAGGCCTGCAACACTATTGTATATTTGCAGAACAGGAGTCTGCATCATGCCTTGGGGCATGTGACTCCGGAGGAGGCTTTTTCTGGGAAGAAGCCTGATGTTGGTCATTTTCGTATCTTTGGGTGTATTTCATACTCCTACGTACCCAAGGAGAAGAGGACCAAGCTAGAGCCCACTACAGAGAAGGATGTCTTTGTGGGCTACAGTGAGACCTCGAAGGCCTTTCGGATTTATATTCCCGCACAGAGGAGAGTTGTTGTCAGTCGGGATGTTAAATTCGAGGAGGACAGGGCCTTCAGGAGGTCACGGGGAGTATCTGGATCAGCGAGACCCTCAGGAGCAACTGAGTCAGTCGCAGGGATCCAGTGGGCAGGGATCAGGAGGATCCGGAGGTACATCGATTACGGTGTCAGGTCCGTCAGTGGGCAGTGGCTCACAGAGTCGGAGGGGTGGTGCTTCGGGCAGCATGCAGAGCAGTCCGCAGAGAAATTCACTAGGGAGTCCACTGATTTTAAAGTGACTTTAATAAAGTTAATGTGAAATTAGAAAGGAAAACTGACTTTGGAAATAAATGACTATGTGGGTTTTTATTAAAGTGGGGTGAATTAAAAAATAGAAAGTGAGATTTAAATGAGCATTTAATCTCAGCCCTAGATCTAAAGCTATCTCAGCCATTAGATTTAGGGATTCCCCAAAAGTCACTTAGGGTTAGGTTAAAGGAGAAAAAGGAGGAAAAAGGTCATTCATTCTTTCATGAGCAGATTGAGAGAAAGAGAAGAAGAGAGCAAAGGAGATTTATGAGCAATGAGGAGAAGGAGAAGAGAACCTTGGCACGCATACCAAGGCAGCACTTCAGCAAATTCGTACAAGGAGAGGCACATAGTTCAAGGCAGTTTTGGGCACGAGATTCAAGGCAAACCATACAGTAGCTTGGGCACATATTCCAAGGTGGCCGTACAACAATTTGGCACATATTTCGAGGAGCAGTTTACTGCGTTTTTTGGCTCGATTTTCAAGGCAGTCCGTAAAATAAGTTGTCCCTGTGCACGAAAACCGAGGCAAAAAAACCGTACAGCATTTATTGTTGTTTCTCTGCATGCATTTTGAGGAATCTGTACAACAACATTTATTGTTGTTTGCACGCTTTTCAAGGAGGCCGTACAGCAACATTTAATGTTGTAATTTATGGGCACAAAATTCAAGGAGGCCGTATAGCATTTATTGTTGTTTCTGTTTTGTTGTTTGCACATTTTCCGAGGCTATGGTTAAGCACGGAAAACGAGATAAGTTGTATTTATTACTCGCTGAAATTTTTCTGAGTATTTCTCTCTCACTGTAAAAGCATTTATGAGAAATAAGAAGCTTTCGAACTGGTTTTCCCCAAGAGTTGTAGGGGGTTTTTCCAGGGTCACAATGACCAAAAATCAGCATGTCAAAATTCTGTGTGTAGCTGATTTATTTTTCTGAGTTTTTATTTCTGCATTTCAGTGTTGTGAAATTTCCAGAATTTGTGTTTTTAGAAAATATTTATTTTTCCAACTTGTTGAATGTATGGCTATGGGAATGAGCATTTAACTTTATGGGAGAAATAAGGAGAAACTGAAAACCGGGGTTGGTTATAAAATTTCTACAATCCTTGTTATTTTTCTTATTAAAGTCTATCAGCTAAACAGAGTCAGCAAGCACATTAACAGGGTGTTGTTGGGTATGCACCATTATACCCCAGACTTCTGCCTCCTCAAAGATGCTCTGCATTCTTTCCTTCCATACACTATAGTTGTTATGCCCATCCAACCTATCCTCCGCCCTCAAGCCCAAAGATATGCTTGCTATCCTAATAAGCTGAAAATAACACTGTTGTAGTAAAGGTACTGTTTTCTGTGTGAAAAATCACCTTGCTGTAATTTTTCTTCTTGCTATCCCAAACTGCACTTTTCAGCAAAATAGCTCTGAGACCATGTAGAAATTTCTGTTCCTTACCCCGGTTTTCAGTTTTTCCTTATTTCTCCCATAAAGTTAAATGCCCATTCCCATAGCCATACATTCAACAAGCTTGAAAAATAAATATTTTCTGAAAACACAAATTCTGGAAATTTCACAATGCTAAAATGCAGAAATAAAAACTCAAAAAAATAAATCAGCCACACAGAAAATATTGACATGCTGATTTTTGGTCAACTTGACCCTGGAAAAACCCCCTACAACTCTTGGGGAAAACCAATTCGAAAGCTCTTCTTATTTCTGATAAATTAGCTTTTACAGTGAGAGAGAAATACTCAGAAAAATTCAACAAGTAACAGATACAACTTATCTCATTTTCCGTGCTTAACCACCGCCTCGGAAAATGTGCAAACAGCAAAAAAGAAACAGCAATAAATGTTGTATGGTCTTCCTTGAATTTCATGTGTAAGATAAGATAAGATAAGATAATTTTATTAATGTCCAACGAATGACCACAAAAAGGTCAATAGGACTACGGGTTATAATGATACACACGACTAGCCGGTGGACCAAACAGTCCCCTTCCTTTATAAAAGCAGGAAATACAAACTACAAAGAGTGTGAATGTAAAGTGAAAGCTAGATGGCTAGACATCATGACAATGAATTCTGATGAAGAAGTCCTGGAGGAGATAGAGGAGCCTCCTGAAGGAGGGGGGAGGACTCCTACTCCTAGTATCCGAGGCCGATAGAAGAGGGCTGACGGAAACTTGTTAATGTCTGTTGCCCTGAGGAGGAACTGGTCTGCTACTGTTGCCGTCTAGAGGATTTGGGGCGTCTTCTGGAGGAGGGGGGTCTGGTCCTGGAGCACTAATGGGGTCTAGTGGGACGAGACTCCCGGATCCACACTGATCTGGAATCATGGTCTATGGGTCGATCGGTGGTTCTCTTAGTACCTCACGACGTCGGGAGCACCCTGAAGAAATCTGTGATCCTCTATGTGGTGTCTGAAACGGTAGGAAGCTGGAGTAGAAGCGAACGATGTCTAAAGGTCTCCTGAAGGTAGAGTGCCAAGCATCTCTGGTCAGTGTATCTAAGGAAGCTGTCCAGGCTCTGAGGACCCCTGAATAAACAATGGAAACGTCCTCGAATCTCATAGTAGACTGGGCATCTGAAGATGAAGTGTGACTCAGTCTCCACCTCCTGTAAGTGACAAAGCTGACAGATCCTCTCCGCCCTGTCAATGTGATGGTTTGTCTCCACTCGAAGCCTGTGCAATCCAACCCTAAGCTGTGCGAGAGGGATCCTAATAGCAGGAATCCAATGCTGGAAGGTGTACTGGGGTCTAACAACAAGTCCATCTCTGATCTCCAGAAATTTCTCAGTGTAGAAGGCCATCTTTGGGCGCAAGTTCGCCCGGAGGATTGGTCCATGTAGTCTGAAAGTACTACCTGTAGATGTCCTTCTTGATGATTTTGTTGAGTTCTTGTTGGTTTGGAAGGAGGTGCCCCAGGGCGTTCAGTGAATACTGGAACGGGGGGAGATGATACATCTAGATACCTATGAGACCTAGGAGTTCTGTCACCCCGATAAACCAACATTTGGTCCGGGTTGTCTGCGTATGAGCGATGCTCTCCGAGGAGCAATAGGCCAAGTATGGGTACCTGTTTCTACCTTCTCTCATGTCAGCCAGCCCACGGATCCGATGAAGAAATGAGACTATCCTGAAGATTGCTTCTAGGCGGAAGGGCCTAGCCCTGAACTCTGCTAGGATGATGTTCTGAGGAACTGTTTGCTTGCACCGAATGAAGCGGCACAATAGAAGGGTCTGGAATCTCTCTGTCGAGGCCCAATCCGACTCCAATAATGAGGGCCCCCAAACCTCTGATCCATAAAGAACGATGGGGCAGATCAAGGTATCCATGATGTTCATCTTGGATGAAATGTCCTGGAAGTGGTGACTGAAGCACTATCTCTCAAGAAGGGCCAGGGAACCATATCCTTTGTTTATCCTGGGCTGAAAAGCCAGCCGAAGGCTGAAACGGGGACCTGTAAACTGCACTCCTAAGTACGTGTAACTGTTGACGACTTTGATTTCTTCTCCCTTGAATAGGAAGCGGAAGATCGAAGTCTTCTTCACCTCGTTGAAAATTATTACTTTGGTTTTGCTCAGGTTCACCGTCAGATGTCGAAGATCACAAAATGCTGCGAGGGCATCCAGTTGTCTCTGTAAGCCTTCCGGGGAGGAGGCTAGGAGGGCAATATCATCGGCAAAGAGTAGGATGGAGATCAAGACATGGTGGAGAAGGCACCCATCCAATTCCTAGATATGCTCTCGGAGGAAAGATTCCAGTTCATCAATGTAGATCCCGAAAAGAGTGGGTGAAAGTGGGCACCCCTGCTTGACCCCAATAGTGCTCCTAATGAACTCCGACATCCCTCCAACCGTGCGAAGACAACCGAGGACGGACTCGTAGAGGCGCATAATAGCAGTCAGAACAGTCGAAGAGATGCCAATCTCCCTCAATCTCTGAAAAAGGTCTTCCCTCGGGACCGAATCGAAGGCTTTCCTGAAATCCACAAAACAACAGTATACCTTGGAGGACCGATGGCGGGCCTCCTCGATTGTCGCTCGAAGAGTGAAGATATGGTCAGTGTTCTAATGATTCAGTCTGAAACTAGCTTGGCCCCTGGCCCTAAGATGTCTCTGCTCCAGGAAGCTGGAAAGCCCCCTGTGGAGGGCAGTAGCATACAGCTTAGAGAATGTGTGTCCGACCATGATCGTTCTGTAATTGTTCGGATCGGAGGTGGATCCTGCCTTATGGATAGGGTAGATAATGCGGTGGGACCATCCATCAGGGAAGCCATCTCGAATGACATGGTTGAAGATTTCCACTAGGTAACTAACCAGAGAGTGAAGCCCAAGTTTGAAGAATTATGCCTGGAAGCCTTCTTTGTCTGTGGCTTTGATGTTGTTCATCGCCCAGATTGCCTCTCTGATATCCTCGTCGGAGAAGAAGTGACTGGTGGCTGGGGGGGAAACAACCTGAATGGGGGGTTGTCCGGGGATGTCATACAACTTGGAAGTGTGGGAGAACATGGAGGAGGGGTCAAGGTCGGTAGCGGTGGGAGATCGTCTGGAAAGAATGGTGCCCCAGAATTCTTTAGGGGAGTGGAGAAGGAGAGTAGAAAGAACATGTCTTTGGTGGGAAATAAAATTACGCTTCTTGCGGCGAAGGAGGCGGCGGTAAGCGGAACGAATGTTGGGGTACGACGGCAGGGAAACCCTGAAGGCATGCCGGAGATCCTGGTGCAGAGATTTGCATTCGTGGTCATACCACTTATTCATAGGACAACCTCCCGGCTTGGGGGGGGCGGCGGTGGAGCGGGTGGAGGAAGGAAAGGATTGGAGCGCGGCCTCCCAGATTGCAGATAAGAGGCATTGATATTTGTCATTGACGGAATCAAGAGAGGCGAACTGGACTTCCGGAGGGAGTACATGCTTGAGGGTAGAGGAGAAGACGTCAGGGTTGCCTTCCTCGAACCGGAAGAGGGTACGGGGTAGGAATTTACAGGGTAAGTTCCGTAGATCAAGAACCAAAGGTCACCGCTCACAAACAGATCACGGATCAGTACACCAGTATAATCACGTGGTTAAAACCCTCAAAGAGGGAAACAGTCCATGGCCTGAGCCAACGTGGCCACTTCAAGCAATTTATTAATATAAAAAGAAAAGTTAAATATGTTTCTCTCATAAACGGTTACCAGACAAATGACCGTCCATGCTCTTTAAATAGAGATCATGGACCAATCGCATGTTAAGCAACGGATCAAGTGTCGTTAATACCGAGGAGAGAGATAACCATCAGATCACTACAAATCGTGACCGTCGGATTATAAGTTACAAATGTACATGGTAAAGAAACACACTTTACCTAACTCTACACTAGACTAAGTTATTCTTAACTATTTCCTATGTGTCGGAATATCCTAACATCCCCCCTTAAAAACAACTTGGGATAGGATTGAAGGATTTATAAAGGTGACACAAAAGGAGCCTATTTCCTATGTGTCGAAATATCCTAACATCCCCCCTTAAGAACAAATTGGGATAGGATTGAAGGATTTACAAAAGTGACACAATAGGACAAGGAAGGAGGCATTAGAGCCTATCCCCCCTTAATGACAACTTTCCTGAACTCCAAGCATGGATCGAAGTTTGGTAAACTTTGCTTCTGTGAGAGCCTTCATAAATATATCGGCTACTTGATCATTGGTTTCATAGTACTGCACTTCAAGAACACAATCATGAATGAGCTTTCTGATGAAGTGTATGTGGAGTTCAATGTTTTTCATACGCTGATGTTGAACTAGATATTTACATAGTTGAATGGCACTCTGATTATCACACCAAAGTGTAGTCGGATGCTGCTGATGAAGACCAAATTCAAACAGGATCTGACGAAGCCACATGGCTTCCTTGTTGGCTTCAACTGCACCACAATACTCTACTTCTGCTGAAGAAAGAGAGATGGCACTTTGTTTCTTACAAGACCAAGTAATAGGTCCTGAACCAAGAGTGAATACATATCCTGCAGTACACTTTCGATCATCAAGGTCACCAGCCCAATCAGAATCAGTGAAACCAATCAACAATGGAAATGCTCCTGCACTGTAATGAATCCCGAACTAAACTGTACCTCGAATATATCGAAGTATTCTTTTAGCTGCTTTCCAATGACTTTCATGGGGTTGGTGCATAAACCGAGCAACAAGACCAACAACAAAGGAAAGGTCGGGACAAGTATGGGTTAGATACAAAATTTTACCAACAAGTTGACGGCATAAGGTAGCATCAACTTCAAGAGTAGTAAAAGTGACTGAAAGCTTGACTCCAGACTGAAAGGGAGAAGGGGCTGGCTTAGAGTCTTCCATGTGAAAGTGGTATAGAAGATCACAAGCAGACTTGGACTTAGAGAGGGTAATGCCTTCTTTGGATTGCAAGACTTGCAGACCAAGGAAATAATGCAAGTGTCCTAAGTCTGTCATTTCAAACTTCTTTTTGAGGCTAGACTTCACATGGTTTATATGGTTTGGATCACTACCAGTAAGGATAAGATCATCAACATAAAGAACAAGGATGGTGAAGGACTTACCCACTTTCTTGGTGTAGACAGTGTTGTCAGAATGACAACTAGAAAAGCCATTATCTAATAGAAATCTATCCATTTTGGCATACCAAGCCCGAGGAGCTTGTTTGAGACCATAGAGAGACTTCCTAAAGTGATAAACAAGGCTAGAGTCATTTTGGATAAAGCCAGGGGGTTGTTCCATGTAGATTTCTTCATGTAAATCTCCATGTAAGAAGGCAGATTTAACATCCATCTGATGGACTTCCCATTTAAACCAGGCAACAAGGGAAAGAACAAGGTGGATAGAATTCATTTTGGCAATAGGGAAGAAGGTTTCAGTATAGTCAATGCCTTCAACTTGTGAAAATCCTTTAGCAACAAGACGAGCTTTATGTCTATCCACTTTTCCATCTGGTCCAAACTTTGCTTTGTAAACCCATCTACATCTGACAAGTTTTCTTCCTTTTGGAAGAGGAATAAGATCCCAAGTATCATTCGCCAATAAGGAATGATATTCTTCATTCATAGCTTCATCCCAAGCTGGATGACCGGAGGCTTCTTCAAAGGTTTTTGGATCAGGAACTTCTGGAACTTGAGCCAATAAGCAAGAGGCTCTTTCGAACTGAGAACGTGTACGTCGTCGATCGGCAGGGTCACCTGCAAGAGACCCTGCTACATCCCGAGTAGAGCGGACCCATCTTGGAAGCGGTGGAGTAAAAGGAACAATTTGAAGAGGTGGGGGAGGATTGTCATCCTTGCTGTCATCATCTGAACTAGAAGGAATGCTATTAAAAATAGAAGAGAGAGAGAGAGGTGGCACATATGCCGAATCAGGCTCGCAGGCCAAAGGTGGCACACCCGCCGAACTAGGCTCGCAGGCCAATATATTTTCATCAAATTTTACATCTCTTCTAATGATTATATTTTTGGATTTTGGTTGAAGAAGGCTATATCCTTTGACATCTTCAGAATATCCAACAAAAATGCGTTTTTCACTCTTAGGTTCTAAGGCTTTATGTTTCGCATCTGGAATATGGGCCCAAGCATCACTTCCAAAAACATGAAAGTGACTTACATCTGGTTTAATTGAGCTTCAAGCTTCTTCTGGAGTTATATTCTTTAAAACCTTAGTAGAAGTGCGATTTACTATGTAATTTGCACAGTTAATGGCTTCTGCCAAAAAAATGAGACCAAGTCCTTTAGATTGAAGAATACAATTAGCCATTTCTTTTAAGGTGTGATTCTTCCTTTCAGCGACACCATTTTGTTGTGGAGTATATGGAACGGTATGTTGCAATTGAATGCCATGCTCAGTGTAAAAGTTGATAAATTTGTTGTTAACATATTCTCCTCCATTGTTCGATCTTAACTTAAGAATTTGATGTCCAGATTGTTTCTCAACAAAGGCCTTAAAGGCCAAGAACATGTTAAAAACTTCACTCTTGAGTTTTAAGAAGTATACCCAAGTGCGTCTAGAAAAATCATCAATGAAAGTTAAGAAGTACTTGCAACCAGAGAAAGAAACAACACGAAGTGGACCACATAAATCACTGTGCACGAGCTGCAAAGGGGCTGAAGCGTGCCAAGAGGCACGTTTGTCAAAACTATCCCGATGATGATTTCTGAGTACACATCCGAAGCAAACACCATCTTGGCAAGATATCATAGGAAGACCCGTCACCATATTTTCCTTACATAGAGTTTGAAGAGAGCGATAGTTTAATTGACCAAATCGCTCATGCCAAAGTTTGCTCACTTCATCATTATGAGCAACAAAAACGGAGGGACTAGGTTGCGGGGAAGCTTCAAACCCCCTTCGCTCCCGTTTCTGAAACGCGCTCCGTTCGGGAGCATTTCGGAAACGCTCGGAAACACGCTCCCGAAAACGCTTCTTGAGGGGAGTGTTTTCGGGAGCGCGTTTCCGAACCTGTTAAAATGCTCCCTGTTTTTTCGGGAGCGGTTCAGGAAGCGCTCGGAAGCGAACGCTCCCTGAGCGCTTCCGACATTTAAAAAACGCTTCGAGAGCATTTTTTAAACGTCGGAAGCGCTCAGGGAGCGTTTGCTCCCGAACGCTCCTCGGAAAAAAAAAACGTTTCCTGCCGCGCAGAAATTTTTTTAGGGGAAAAATCGAATTGTTTAAAAGGGGGGGGGGGGGGTTTCATTTTAGTTTTTATCGTTTGTTAACTGTTGAGAGAGCGAGAGCAAGAGTTGAAGGAGAGCAAGTGCCAAGGAAGGAGAGCAAGGAGCAAGGCAACAGGAGAATTGCAAGAAAGAGGTAGGCCTTCTAATCCAATTTAGTATTTTCTAGGATGAATTTGTAGATTGTTAAATTGTTTAAAAATGAAAACTTGAATTTTTCTTGAATGTTGCATTTTATTGGATTTAGAACTTAAAAAATGAATTGTTTTTTTCCTATGTTGCATTTCCTATTCCCATTTGGCATTTTTCCATTTGTTTTGCAGGCTAGAAACTTGAAACTTGTTTCCATCACGGCTATATGGCTAGGGATTTTCCTCATGTTGGTTCCTTTCTTTGTGATAATGGTGTTGGAGAGTGCTAGAAGAAAGAGGCAAATCAGAGAAGAGGAGGATGAAGAAGAGGGTAATGGTGGATCTGAAGAAAATCCTGAAGAGGAGGAGGATTACGCTGAGGAGGAAGTGGGGAGTGGAGAACCTGAGAACATAGATTCCCCAACTAAACAAGACCAAACTCCTTTGTGGAAATATGTTCAGAGAATGGAAGGAGGGAAAGGTGGTGGAACCACTAAATTTATTTGCCCTCATTGCAATAAACAATACCATGGTTCATACACCCGTCTGAGAAGGCACCTTTGTGGGATAATGCCAGGGGATGGAACTAAAAATCTTGGAATCAAAGTTTGTACTTTTGTGCCAGCACCACAGAGATAGATATATAGGAAGGAAGAGGAGGTTGCCCTACAGAGATCATCTAAAAGATCTAGGGGTTTCATTGATTCAGGCCCAACACATCATGGACAAACAAGTTCAACTTCCACCCATGCCAGTGGTTTTGGAAGCAGTGGCACTGGATTAAAGCGTAGAACCATATCCGATTTCCTAGACGAAGGGTGTAGGAATGATGTGGATTCAAAAGTTTACCGGTTTCTATATGCATGTGGGGTGCCATTCAATGTTCTTCGCTCACCTTATTGGCATGAAATGGTTTCTGCCATTAATGATGCCCCCAAAGGATACAAAAGCCTTGGGTATGACAAGGCCAGAACCATGGGTCTTGATCATGAAAGAGCTAAAATAAGCAATTCTTTGGCTAGAATGACAAGTTCGTGGAATGAGCATGGGCTGTCCATTGTCTCTGATGGATGGACCAATGTAAAAGGAAAACCATTGATAAATGTTTTGGCTGTGTCGGTTAGTGGTGCAGTCTTCTTGGCAGCTTATGATTATTCAGATAAATTCAAAACCGGCATTAACATTGCAGAACCATTACTTGATATAATTGAAAAGACTGGGCCATACAATGTCATACAGGTCATCACTGATAATGCTGCTAACTATAAGGCAACAAGAGCAATTATTGAGGATAAATACCCCATTTTTTGGTCTGGGTGTTTGGTTCACACAATGAACCTTTTGATGCATGATATCATCAAAAACAAACAACCTCAATTCAAATGGCTTGGTGATTTGTACAAGAGAGGTAAAAAAATGATCAAATTTATTACAAATCATAGCAATACCAATGGGCTTTTCCGTACTCACTCCAAATTGGAGTTGTTGAAAATAGCAAAAACTAGATTTGCTAGCTATTACCTCACCTTCAGGTGCCTTTTGAAGGTAAGAGAGTCATTGGCTGCAATGGTATCAAGCCCACACTGACAGCTATTAAAGGACAGGGCGGCAACAATAGTTGACAGGCAAGGTTTCGAACATGTGGAGGAGACCGCCCTTGACCATCTGTTTTGGGCACGTATGAGGGAAATTGTGAGTTTTACCAAGGCCATTTATAACATGATTCGCTTTGCGGATACTGATAAACTAGTGATTGGAGAGGTTTGAGCAAATGGATAGCATGTTGGGGCAAATAAAAGATATTGTTAAGGATAATGATCCCAACTTGTATGCTATGATTCATGACTGTGTGTGTGCACGGTGGAATAAACTCAATGTTCCACTACATGCTTTGGCATATATCCTTACGCCAAAATATTACTCTCCATCTTGGTTGGGCCAACTTGCACCTGGAGGTGGGGTTAGGGTGAAACCTCACACAGATCCAGAGGTACAAGAGGGGTACATGAAGGCATTGGACAAGTTGGTACCCGACAGGGAAGAGTGTGCTAGATTGCGCCTTGAATTAGGCAAATACTTCAGTTGCACTGCTAACTTTGGTTTTTTCCATGCAATGGAAGACAGGGACAGATTTGATGCTCTCACATGGTGGGAAGCATATGGCGGCATGGGACTTTTGCCAAAGTTGGCTAAAAAGTTCTCTCACAGGTTGTGAACACTTCTTCTGCAGAGAGGTGTTGGAGCACCTACAGCTTTATACACAATGTGAGAAGAAACAGGCTGAATGAAAACCGAGCTGAAAGCTTGGTTTATGTGCATTATAACTTGAGGTTGTTGAGCCATTACTGCGATCGGGCAAATGAGGATCAATCATACAGAGTCTGGGACAACAACCCAGAGGATGATAATTTGGAGGACGGCACGTTACATCTGGAAGAATTGGAAGCATAACTTTATAGGGATGATGATGAAGCATCAACAACACCGCCACACACAGGGCCAGTCCCACCATCTACTGGTAGCAGTACGGGTGCCAGTGCCAGTGCCAGTGCCACTCCTCGATATCACACTATTGTATCTTTGCAGATCCAGCCTCCAGCCTCCACCTTCTAGTCGTGGTCGTGGTACTCCTGAGAGTACTAGAAGACCAACATTTCCTCGTGGCTCACAAAAATTAGACATTTCTCGTGGGCGTGGCAAGGGGCTAGCCAGATAAAATATATTTGTTGTTTACTATTTTCTATTTGTTGTTGACAGTTGAAACTTGACTCTTTCTGATTTCATATATTTAATGACAATTTAAGTTTGAAGTTTGAATTTGAAAGGTGAAACTTTGAAGTTGGCATTTATAAGTTTACTATTTACAAGTCATTATGAATTATGAATATGATGCTTCATGAACGTTATATGGTGATCAATGAATCAATGATGATAAATGTTATATATTGAATTTTGAAATCAATGAATCAATGATGATAAATGTATATTGAATTTTGAAATCAATGATGATAAATGTTAGATATTGAAATTTGAAATCAATGATGATAAATGTTATATATCAAATTATCAATGATGATAAATGTTATATATTGAATTTTGAAAGCTTGAAACCTTCAGATTGATGATTTGCGAGACTCAAGAGTCAATATGTTGTATGCTTCTAACTCGTGGGCGTGGTTGATGAAGATTATAACTTCTAGATGATTGATGTTATATGATTCAATCTATGTTTTTATGTTTTTTATGTGTAATTCATCATTCTACATGTTTTTGTTGACATATATGCATCAAAATATAAAAAATATTAAAATATATATATATATATATAAAAACGCTCCGGACCCGGAAACTTTTAAAAATGGCGCTTCGCTCCCGCTCCCGCTCCCGCTCTCGCTTCCAAGTAACCTTACGGAGGGAAGACATGATGACCCAAAGTTGTCAAACTTATACAACCTTGTGGAATCATCAACAATGCCAGTAGCTAAAATATGTTTTGGATCTTTGAGGTCCTTGATTACAACATCATGAGGTGAGAATTCTACTATTTTCCCTTCACCTGAATGAGTTATCTGATAAACAGAGAGAATGTTGCATGACAAGGTAGGAACACATAGTACATCATTAAACTGACCATTATCGAGATGAATGGTTCCAGATCCTACAACACTAAGAAATCTATCATCACCAACATAAATATGTTTGGTGTTGCAATCATTTAAAAAAGAAAACATGGCTTTATTTTTGGCCATGTGATAAGAAGCTCCAGAATCAATGAGCCACTCATGAGAATGAGAAGAGGAAGATACATTTAATGCATAACCAGATCTTGATGCTTGAAAACCACAAGCAGGAAGTGCCATTCCTGAAGATGAAGGTGAAGAGTGCTCCAAATTGATGTTGTGCTTCTTCATTGTTGCTTCTAAGGCTTCCATCTTCTTAAAACATTTGGACACTATATGGCCATCGCGATTGCAAAAGTTGCAATGTCTATCTGTCTTCTTCCCTTTGTTTTTATTTGCCTTCTCATTTTGGTGAGTTGCTTTTTCAGTGTGCAGCTGAAATTGCTTAGGACCCTTGTTTGGTTTCGGACCATACTTTTTAGGATACTGCTTCTTGGGATTCTTTTGATATGATTGTTGTTGGGCTGCTAAGGCTTTCTTAGAAGCGTTTCCAGAAGTGATAAGACCAAGGTGTAAGAGTTTTTCTTGTTCTCTTATCCAAGAATCGCAAAAGGCATCAAAAGATGGGTTCTTGTAGGTGGTTCCTGAAGAAATGATGGCTTCTCTAGTGGAATGAAAGGCGGAAACAAATATAGAGTATGCAAGGCCAAGCTTAGTAAGAATGCAATAGATGAGGCTACCATCTTCCTTTTTGACCTTACAACCTTCTAAAAGAACTCTAAGGGTCTTGAATTTGGACAAAAAATCCTCAATAGAGGAGAAATTATTGGGGTCCAAAGTAAGCAACTCATTTTCAAGCTGGTGGGCCCTGATTTGATTTTGAGTGCCAAAGACAGTATTTAGCTTGTCCAGTGCTTCATGAGGGGTGTCAATGTCAAGAATATGAAATCGAAGATCTTGAGCAATGGACATTCCTATTAATCCTCATGCTTGATCTTGTTTACTTTCCCATTTACCGACTTTATCATCATCAGAAGGTTTAGTTTTTAGCCCTGTGGCTATTCTACAAAGCCCTTTACTTCTAAGTATATCTACCATGTGAGGTAGCCATTGGAAATAATTGGTGCTGTTAAGAATAATCGGACATGCACTTTCCATTTTTTTAAAATTGAAGCTGAGAAAAGCTGAAACTAACTGCTCCAATGGAAAGAACTTGAAAAATTAGGCTGATTCAAAAAAAACGGCTTGAAAAACGGCTTCTGGATGAAGAAGTTATACCGTTTTGAAAAAACAAGTTGAAAATGCCGAATAGTTACGGGTACGGTTTGAAATTTGGTGATGAAGTTCAACTTTTAAAAAAAATCCCACCCCTTTAACAAAAACTTTTTACAAAAAGAAGCTTGAGAAAGAGACTTGAACCCAAGACCTCTATTCCCATAAACAAACTCCTCACCAAGTGAGATAGTAAAAAGATTCTGTAAATGTTTGAAAGGAGGAATGGTTATTTTTCTTTTTCTTTTTTTCACTTCGGTGTGCGTGCCTTTTCTTGCACAAAAAAAAACAAAAATCAGAGAAAAAAAAACGAGATGCAAGCCTTACGGCAAATTGTTAGATTTTCGGTTAGCCTTACCAGCAACTATCTATTTTTCCACTATTTCTGATTTCCCGAGATCGCACAAAGACGAGGGGAAAGAGCATACGTAGCAAAAAAAAATCCTTTTTCCTGTTTCTGATATGCCAAGATTGCACGCAGCGCAGAGCAAAGAGCATACACAGAGAAGAGGGTATAGATCCGGCAAATAAATAAAACCTACAAACCAAAAATAAACAGAGAGAACCGAAATAAGCAGAACTATTAACAAATATAACTACAACACTGATACTTTATACGTCCAAATCTAAACTGTCATAACTTGGGCTGCCGGAAACCTTTTCGCATGAAACGAAAGGTGTTTCTCACTGTAATAGATGCTCCGGACACAACAGAGCAGTTCTCCAAGCCCAAAAATGTTCAGAAATAGTAGATCTACAAAATGGCATTCGCATGCAGTCAAACCGGCTTCGGATTTTGATCAACAACGGATGCGGCCCTCAAAATAGCTCTAATACCATGTAGGAATTTAGTGGGTAAGTTCCGGAGATCAAGAACCAAAGGTTAAAACAGATCACGAATTAGTACACCGATATAATCACGTGGTTAAAACCCTCAAAGAAGGAAACAGTCCACAGCCTGAGCCAACGCGGCCACTTCAGGGAATTTATTAATATAAAAAGAAAAGTTACATATGTTTCTCTCATAAACAGTTACCGGACAAATGACCCTCCATGCTCTTTAAATAGAGATCATGGACCAATCGAGTGTTAAGCCACGGATCAAGTGTCATTAATACCGAGGAGAGAGATAACCGTCGGATCACTACAAATCGTGACCGTCGGATTATAAGTTACAAATGTACATGGTAAAGAAACACACTTTACCTAACTCTACACTAGAATAAGTTATTCTTAACTATTTCCTATTTGTCGGAATATCCTAACATCGTGCCCAGAAATTACAACATTAAATGTTGTTGTACAGACTCCTTGAAAAGTGTGCAGAACAACAATAAATGTTGTTGTACAGCATCCTTAAAATGCGTGCAGAGAGGCAGCAATAAATGTTGTACGGTTTTTTGCCTCGATTTTCGTGCACAGGGACAGCAACTCACTATACGAACTGCCTCGAAAACTGTGCCTCAAAACCAACAAACTGCTCCTCGAAATTTGTGCCAAAACTACTATACGACCTCCTAGGAATACGTGCCCAAGTTGCTGTACGATTTTGCCTTGAAACTCATGCCCAAACTGCCTTGAACTGTGTGCCCCTCCTTGCTGTATGGATTTGCTGAAGTGCTGCCTCGGTATGCATGCCAAGGATCTGTTCTTCTCCTCACTGCTCAGAAATCTCCTTTGCTCCCTTCTTCTCCTTCTCTCAATCTGCTCATGAAAGAATGAATGACCTTTTCTCTCATTTTCCTGCTTTAACCTAACCCTAAGTGACTTTTGGGTAATCCCTAAATCCAATGGCTGAAATAGCTTTAGATCTAGGGCTGAGATTAAATGCTCATTTAAATCTCACTTTCTATTTTTTAATTCACCCCACTTTAATAAAGGCCCACTTAGTCATTTAATTCCAAAGTCACTTTTCACTTTCTAATTTCACATTGACTTTATTAAAGTCACATTAAAATTAGACTTAGTAACTTTATCACTTAAAGTCACTTTTAAATTAGATTTGACTTTATAACTTTATAAAGTCATTTTAGGAGAAAAATTAAATTCTTTTTGGACACTTTTCCCTAGGCCAAAGATCAAAGCCTTAGGGAACCACTTGTCCTCCGGTAACCAAATTTCAACATTCTAAATGCTTTTTGGGTCTTGGAAATCTTATGTACTCTAGTCCCTCCACAAAGTTTGGGAGCTAGAGCACATCCGATGCCACCCCAAAATCTCAACACTCCCTCTTAGCGAGGAATGTGCTCTAGCAATACACTTCACCCCAAAGTACTACTCTGATCTCTGGTGTTGGTCTCTACGTTGATGCTTGGCCTGTTGCCCTTCAACACTGTATTGTTGTTTTTCTTTTGTACTGCTACCCGTGACTCTGCCACCATCACTGCCACATCCGTACTGCAGCTCCCTCTCAAATTGCTGCATCGTGCTGCCGATTGTTGCACTACAACTCAGTTGCTGAGAGTAAGCAACTGAAGAACCCTTGCCCAATGATAGACAAGTCAGTCGGGCTGCATCTCATCACTGAAGCTTCATAGGCTGCTTCTCTGCAATGTCCTCCTGAAGTCGCTATGTTGCTGCAGCTCTGCACTGCGTAAGCAGACCTCCTCTGCGTTGCCTCTATGTTGATGTTGCATCTGCACTGCGCTATCCTCCTAAATCCTCTGCATTACTACAGCACTACATTGCTTAAGCAAGCCTCCTCTGCATTGTCTCTGCATTGCTGCCTCTATGTTGTTGTTGCATGTGCACTGCGCTGCTCCCTCTCGAGCGTGTCATCTTCTACCTCTGCTTCACCAGTGATCTTTGCCCCTGTTGCTCCAGTCATTACTTGCTACTGTCTTAAGGCTCTCGTAGCTCGGATGTGATCCAAGAGTTGGGCTACTCAAGGATCTCACCATCACTCTATAACTGCTCTACAGATCAATATCGCAGCAGCAATGATGAAAACATGCAGTTGCTCATGAAGAACTCCTTCTGTTGATGTCAGGAATTGAGGAGCCTTCAACTTTGGGATCTCTTCATAAGGCACAGATCATCCATCACTTTCATCCATGAGTCGTGTCTTCAGAAAGTGATCCATCAATCTTCTCATCTAGTTTAACTTTATGTCATGCTGCTCTTCTCTGGACCATATTTCTTTCAAGGATCTTTCATCCTGCCATATGGTTATTAATTGTGGAAGACATATACTTCCCTTTGGCAGCCCTGCATAAGCTCATCAGATATTGATTAATTGTAAATATGAACTTTTAAATCAAAGTTACCTTAGTGATGATCTTTCACCATGACATCTTCTTGTAGGCATCGACATCCTTTGTTTACAGATTGACACATTCTCCTAAAGATATGTATTGTCAAGGGTCTCCATCCTTTCCAGACTTCTATCAAAGTCTACATATCTTCCCAGGAGATTTTCTAGTCAAGTCTACTTGGCTTCCTTGGATGTTGACTGCTTCTTTCCATGGTTGTACTTCCCATGATCTCTTCCAGTTTCTTTCTCCACAGTCTTATTTCATTCCATGAAACTTCCAATATGCAGCTCCTTGATAATAAATATATAATCACCTCATATTCCATACGAGTATTGAAATTTGGTTACCGGAGGACAGGTGGTTCCCTAAGGCTTTGATCTTTGGCCTAGAGAAAAGTGTCCAAAAGAATTTAATTTTTCTCCTAAAATGACTTTATAAAGTTATAAAGTCAAATCTAATTTAAAAGTGACTTAAAGTGATAAAGTTACTAAGTCTAATTTTAAAGTGACTTTAATAAAGTCAATGTGAAATTAGAAAGTGAAAAGTGACTTTGGAAATAAATAATTAAGTGGGTCTTTATTAAAGTGGGGTGAATTAAAAAATAGAAAGTGAGATTTAAATGAATATTTAATCTCAGCCGTAGATCTAAAGCTATCTCAGCCATTGGATTTAGGGATTCCCCAAAAGTCACTTAGAGTTACGTTAAAAGAGGAAAAGGAGAGAAAAGATCATTCATTCTTTCATGAGCAGATTGAGAGAAGGAGAAGAAGAGACCAAAGGAGATTTCAGAGCAATGAGGAGAAGGAGAAGGAGAAGGAGAAGAGAACCTTGGCACGCATATCGAGGCAGCACTTCAGCAAATCCGTACAACAAAGAGAGGCAGCACTTCAAGGCAGTTTGGGCACGAGTTTCAAGGCAAAACCGTACAGCAGCTTGGGCACGTATTCCTAAGAGGTCGTACAACAGTTTTGGCACATATTTCGAGGAGCAGTTTGATGGTTTTGAGGCACAGTTTTCAAGGCAGTCTGTACAGTGAGTTGTTGTCCCTGTGCACGCATTTTAAGGAGGTCGTTCCTTGAGTGGATATGAGTATCATGTTTTATTCATTGATGATCACTCTAGGAAGACTTGGATTTGTTTCTTGAAGACCAAGAGTGAGGTCTTCAAGCAGCTTCATGAGTTCAGATCTCTTGTGTAAACTTAGACAGGTCGGAAGATCAAGTCCCTGAGGTCGGATAATGGAGGGGACTACACCCTTGGTGAGTTTGTTGATTATTGTGCGGAGGCAGGCATTAGGAGGGAGTTCACAGTTCCTTACAACCCTCAACAGAACGAGGTTGCGAAGAGGAAGAACAGATCCATCGGAGGGGCTGCCAAAGCCATGCTACATGATCAAGGGTTACCGTTGTTTTTGTGGGCAGAGGCCTGCAACACTACGGTTGAATTGCAGAACAGGAGTCTGCATCGTGCCTTGGGGCATGTGACTCCGGAGGAGGCTTTTTCTGGGAAGAAGCCTGATATTGGTCATCTTCGTATCCTTGGGTGTATTGCATACTCCTATGTACCCAAGAGAAGAGGATCAAGCTAGAGCCCACCGCAGAGAAGGGTATATTTGTGGGCTACAGTGAAACCTCGAAAACCTTTCGGATTTATATTCCCGCATAGAGGAGAGTTGTTGTCAGGCGGGATGTGAAGTTCGAGGAGGACAGGGCTTTCAGGAGGTCACAGGAGTTAGAGTATCTGGATCAAACAAAACCTCAGGAGCAGCTGAGTCAGTCGCAGGGATCCAGTGGGTAGGGATCAGAAGGATTTGGAGGTACATCGATTACGGTGTCAGGTCCATTAATAAGCAGTGGCTCGCAGAGTCAGAGGGATGGTGCTTCGGGTAGCATGCAGAGCAATCCGCAGAGCAATTCACTAGGGAGTCCGCTGATGGACAGCTCACACAGTACTTCAGCATCTACAGGTTCAGGTTCAGGCAGGAGGGCAACAGACAGACAATCAGGAGTTCAGGCTCCTGATGAGGAGGAGGAGTTTCATTCTCCGGTGGGAGAAGTGTGCTCAGGGAAGAGGAAGCCCAAGTGGCTTCAGGATACCTTGAGAGAGGCCACATCTGTTGCTCGGCCAAAAAGGTCGGTTAAAGAGAGTAGACCACTTGATAGGTTTTGTAGCTATATGGAAATGGTTGCCAACATCATTGACTCTGAGCCTTCTAGCTATGAGGAGGCAGCTAGCCAGCAAGTCTGGAGAGAGACCATGCAGGAGGAGTATTCTTTTATCATGAAGAATGATGTTTGGGAGGTGGTACCGAGGCCTGAGGGAAAATCCGTGGTTACTTCCAGATGGTTTTACAAGGTAAAGCATGCTGCAGATGGCAGCATTGAGAAATTCAAGGCAAGGTTTGTGGCTAGAGGGTTCTCCTAGGTAGAGGGAGTAGATTATGAGGACACTTCAACTCCAGTGGCCTCAATATACCGCCGATTCGAAGAGCAGTCTCAATAGCGGTGGTTGAAGGACAGATAAAATGGATCGAAAGTAGCATTTCTAATGACTTCCCATACGGAGGAGCCTTGCTCTCTCGGCCACGGAAGCACTGAGGTGCATGGGAAGGAGGCCCATGTGTGCAGACTGAAGAAGGCCCTTTATGGCCTGAAGCAAGCTCCCAGAGCTTGGTACTCCAGGATAGATACTTACTTGCAGAAGATGGGTTTCACAAAGAGTGAGGCAGATCCGAACCTTTACTATATTGTGATCGGTGAGGAGCCTCTCATTCTGGTGCTGTATGTGGATGACTTAGTCATTACAGGTGCAGAGAGACTCATAGAGCACTGCAAGAGAGATCTTGCGGCGGAGTTTGAGATGAAGGACATCGGCTTGATGCATTACTTTTTGGGTTTGGAGGTGTGGCAAGAGGAGGGGCATTTCTTCCTGGGACAGGGGAAGTATATTGTGGACATCATTGGCAGATTCCACATGGAGGATTGTAGACCCATGTCGACACCGATGATCACCAACTGGAAGAAGCTTCATGCTTCGGATTCCGAGTTGGTGGATCCCACATTGTACAGACAGCTGATTGGTTCCTTGATGTATTTGGTCAGCACTAGACCAGATATTTGTTTTGCAGTCAACACGATGAGTCAGTTTATGTGTGAGCCTAGGAAGGTTCACTGGGTGGCTGCAAAACACATTTTGCAGTGCCACGACCTTCAGGTCGATTATAGTCGCAGCCTTAAGCGGGGAGATGGAGGTGAAATTGCGGGTTACACTGATTCTGATTGGGCAGGTTGTGCTTCTGATAGGAAGAGCACTTCAGGGTGTTGTTTTGGATTGGGTTCGGCAGTGGTGTCGTGGTTCAGCCAGAATCAGCAGTTAGTAGCATTGAGTTCAGCGGAAGCAGAGTATATGGCAGCCAGTCTAGCTAGTTGTGAGGCCATTTGGCTTCGCAAGATGTTGTTTGGCTTATTTGGTCAGCCGTTGAAACCTTCAGTAATATACTGTGATAATCATAGTTGCACTAAAGTCACGGAGAATCCAGTATTTCATGACATGTCAAAGCATATTGGCATCAGATATCACTTCATCAAAGACTATGTTCAGAAGGGAGCTGTGAAGCTTGAGTATCCACGTGGTAGCGGGGTGCAGTGTTCTTACAAGCACACAGGCCAAGCATGTCTCGCCCGAGACAAGATGGGTGTGGTGAGGAACACCTTCCTGGGGGTAAGGAGGAGTGTTGGGGGTCCTTCTAGGAGGAGCCAAGGTGCAGGTGGTTCCCTAAGGCTTTGATCTTTGGCCTAGGGAAAAGTGTCCAAAAGGATTTAATTTTTCTCCTAAAGTGACTTTATAAAGTTATAAAGTCAAATCTAATTTAAAAGTGACTTTAAGTGATAAAGTTACTAAAGTCTAATTTTAAAGTGACTTTAATAAAGTCAATGTGAAATTAGAAAGTGAAAAGTGACTTTGGAAATAAATGACTAAGTGGGTCTTTATTAAAGTGGGGTGAATTAGAAAATAGAAAGTGAGATTTAAATGAGCATTTAATCTCAGCCCTAGATCTAAAGCTATCTCAGCCATTGGATTTAGGGATTCCCCAAAAGTCACTTAGGGTTAGGTTAAAGGAGGAAAATGAGAGAAAAGATCATTCATTCTTTCATGAGCAGATTGAGAGAAGGAGAAAAAGAGAGCAAAGGAGATTTCTGAACAATGAGGAGAAGGAGAACAGAACCTTGGCACGCATACCGAGGCAGCACTTCAGCAAATTCGTACAGCAAGGAGAGGCACACATTTCAAGGCAGTTTGGGCATGAGTTTCAAGGCAAAACCGTACAGCTGCTTGGGCACATATTCCTAGCAGGTCGTACAATAGTTTTGGCACAGATTTCGAGCAGTTTGCTAGTTTTGAGGCACAGTTTTCGAGGCAGTCCGTACAGTGAGCTAATATCCCTGTGCATGCAAATCGAGGCAAAAAATATTACATCATTTATTTTTGTCCCTCTGCACGCATTTTGAGGTCGTACAGCAGCATTTATTGATGTTTTGCACGCTTTTCAAGGAGGTCATACAGCAGCATTTACTGTTATGATTTATGGGCACAAAATTCAAGGAAGACTGTACAACATTTATTGTTATTTCTGTTTTGTTGTTTGCACATTTTCCGAGGCGGTAGTTAAGCACGGAAATTGAGATAAGTTGTATTTGTTACTTGCTGAAATTTTCTGACTATTTCTCTCTCACTGTAAAAGCTAATTTATTAGAAATAAGAAGAGCTTTCGAACTGCTTATCCCCAAGATTTGTAGGGGATTTTTCCAGGGTCAAGTTGACCAAAAATCAGCATGTCTATTTTCTGTGTGTGGCTGATTTATTTTTCTGAGTTTTATTTCTGCATTTCAACACTGTGAAATTTCCAGAATTTGTGTTTTCAGAAAATATTTGTTTTTCCAGCTTGTTGAATGTATGGCTCTAGGAATGGGCATTTAACTTTATGGGAGAAATATGGAGAAACTGAAAACCGGGGTTGGGAACAGAAATTTCTACAATGAGGATATATTATGTTGATTTCATCTAATGTAGAGCATGACTTTCGACAACTTGTGCATCAGAAGAGTTTGTGCTTTCTATTTTGATCATACTTCTAAAGATAGAAGTATACTACCTGCAACCAAATGACATTATAGCATCCAGTGTCAGCGTATATATACATGTACCTCATTCTTTTCCTCTTGACTCATCCTGCAGCAGCTTTCCTTAGAATGAAGAGTTTCATTCCCTTGACCTACTTTATCAATATGTCATCATATCCTAATCCCAGAATTCTACAAGTTAATATTCTCAACGAAACCTTTTGCTTTCTTTCTAAAGAGTGAATCCAAAGAGGATTCCATTAGAAAATGTCAGCACCTGTTTCTATATTGATTATTCAATGATGACCCCTGATCTAGATGACTACCTTCCATAAGTGTTGTTTTCAATGAGGTACCCAGGAGCTACTTATCTCATAGCATAGTTGTCACATGTGTTACAAACATCCTCCTACAATGAGTGCTCCTCCTTCAATGCTTTCATCATGATGCCAATTCTAAAGTGATGTATCTATCTTTCACTTCTTCTTTCTTAGGTTTCTTTGAATATGGTTCTTCCATTTCTCCGATGACATGGGATTATTCCTTTTCCCTCTTGTCATCATTAGATTTGGGACAATCCTTCTTATAGTGCCCAAGTTCATTACATCCATAGCATTGTATCTTATCCATGTTTCTTCTTTACTTCTGAGGACCAAACTAATAAAATTTTCCTTTCCTCCTTGACATGGCAGCATAGGCTTGATTCTCTTCATTTGATCCTATATCCAATTTAGCTTTTAACCATGTCTCTTCTATCTTACAAAGAGACAATAGATCCTGGAATGGTGTTGCTTCTTTCTTCCCATGGATACTTAAAGTGAAGTTTTCCCCGTCCCTCTTGTAGAGCATTCAGCACCATTGTATTAATTTCCCCAATTCCTGCAGTTGATCTCGTACTTCATAAAGTATGAAGTTATTCCTTCTCTTGATATCTTCAACCTGTATAGTTCTTATCTCAGAGATATTACTTGTCCTGCAATACTCACAGATAATAGCTCCACCAATTTGTCATATATCTCTTTTGAAGACTCTAGTTTTGATACATAGGGGATGAGAGAGTCCTTTATGGATTCTATAAGAATCTTCTGGGATCTTATGTCTCCCTTCATGTATTTGTCATGACTTCATTCTTAATAAGATCTGTCCTTTTCTTCCATGCAAGAAAGTTTGAAATCCCAACCAGTTTGTTGCTTTCTCTGCAAAAAGACATTTTGACAGATTCAGATGAAGTCATGAAGATACTTACTTGAGTAGATGCTTCTCTTCATCTAGTAGCTTTTGTGTTGATGATGATGTAGATAGCAGCAAGACCTCCCTCTTAGATTGGCTTCTTTAAGAGAGCTAAATCACCTTGAATCCTTGATGATGATGATGGCTTGATGGTGACTCCAACAATGTTGATTTGATTTCAACACCAAATAGTTATTGATGGATTCTATATGGTGTCCTTGATTTTCTTGAAATGGCTTTCCAATTTCTGCAAACTACCTCTTTAGAATCTGAAGATTGACTCTTCAATGTAGATCCCTGACTTTTGCCTTCCAAAAAATTGATCCTTGATCTTCTTGGTACTTGTGTGTCTTCTTGTCAAACAGCACTTTCTTGTCTTCAGCACCTTAGCTCTCATTCCATGATCTGAAATAGATCTGAAATAGGACTGAATATTTGCCAAAGTGAATTGATTGTTAACTTGATCGGTTAGTGTGGAAGACTGAAGGAAAGCAATTGATTTGACAACTTAATCCAGAACTTAAGAAGCACAATTAAACATGAATTTGCAGCAAAGAAAAGAGATAGAAGACATCAAACATTGATTACGAAGTTCGTCCCTGGCGGACTATGTCTCCTAGTCCGCTTTCAAGATGAGCATCTGTTTGATTAAGGAATGATCGAAGGAAGTCTTTACATAGAAATTCACTAGTCTTAACGTGCTCGCATGCACCTCTGGTCTTTGTCAACAGAAATCTCTCCCTCCTAGCTTTCCATCGCCTGTCTCAGCGCCCAATTCCACCTCCAGACGACCAACATACACCTGAAAGAAAACTGCCTCCTCTCTTCACAAAATTCTAAACAAGGCTCAAAAGCACTCTCTCTCCCATCCATGGAGCAATGGTGTAATTTTATAATGCAAGTTTGGTTCAGGTCAAACCCCTTGAGCCAAAAATGGTATATTGTTTTACATTAGGTGGATTGGATGTGCTCTTGGTGCAATAATGTTCCAACACCTAGGATAAGGTTACATGGTGGTTAAAATAACATAGTGTGCATAACCATTTAAAAACCCAAAATAAACTTTAGGCTAAAATAAGTCGGGCAGTTCTCCAAATGGTGGCGCAGAGGAACGGTTGGCATGTGACAAGTTCTCCTTCCCTTGCGGTCTAGTGGCAGACTGCCACATCACCACTTAGGTCTGGCGGTTTCGGGTGGTCGACTGTCCATGTGACAACTGCTCTGACTGTGGTCTTCCGGTGATAATCTGCCTGCGGTCTTCCCGGCAATCAGGTCTTTAAACTGCACGTTAACCTTCCGACTGTTCACATGTCACCTGCGGTCAGCTCCTTCCGCACGGTCAACTCCAATGCGGTTAGACTAATATATAAGATGGTTTATTACATAGTTTTTAACATTGGATGGTATGTGCTAGGTTTAAAACTTTAGGTTTAGGACCTTACAACATCATGTAGTCTTTTTTTTTTTTAAATCAGAAACAGTATATTAGATCATAAAAATAGAGAATACAAGAGAGTACAGAGGCCTGATAGCATGTGGTTGTGGAGCATCCCAGGCCTGCTCCTTATCGAGCTGACATTAGACTTAGAATAGATGGGCTGTAAGTAGCCAAGCTTTGTGATAGCAGTAGCCCATAAACAAAACTGCAGGTCCACCACGCAGGGTTGCCTGTTGGAGAGGAAAAATTGACCAAAATTGTACTGAAGGCCAGGGAAGCCTATTACAAGCCGATTACTACTAAAGGCTAACATAGACACTGAGGTAGACAGATACATACAGACCAACCGAAAATAACACCAAAGAGAAAGCATAGATATCATGGAGTGGGAGTGGAAGCACCAGACTGACCAACCGCGCTCGGACTTGCTCCCTCGGCACCTTTCGACTGAGCTCGGGGCTTGAAACGTCGAATGACAGTGGTCTGCGAGTCGTCCGTTGGAAGTTCAATGGCCACGTTGAGGACATGGCGGAGGTATATCTCAAATCGCCGAACGAAACTTTCCAGAGCTTTGCCATGCTGACGCAGTTCCTCTGTTAATGAGTTAAAGGCAACTTCCATTTTGTCTAGCCGTGCTGTGTTCCTTGCTGACGCCATAGAGGTTGCAGCAAAGGTTTCTTTGACTGCGGCACCCTGCATGGCCATCGCTTTCGCCAGCATAGTCTTCATTTGCCAGGCCACAACTTGCGTTTGCAGGAATTGCGTGTGGCGGGTTGAGGGTGTCCCGGGGTCGACTAACCAGTCAACTTCTTCACTGATAGTGTTGTCATCGGTCTTAGCCTGAGAGAGTTCCACCTCTTCTTCCAGAACTTCAATTGTTTGCTTGCCCCGTTTAGAGACAGAAGCCTCATAACTATCCTTGGCCCGTTTTAGGGCCTGCGAAACTTTAATGCTGCGGAGGTTGAGGTCAGCCATAGAGTCTAGGTAGGGGAGAACCGCGAAAACGCCGCGAGAACGAGAGCACAACCTAAGCTTAGAGCAGGGAAGCCACACTTCGAAGCGAGGAGTGAAGAAAAGGTCGCAAGTAGACGTATAAAAGGATAGGGGGGAAGTGGGGCGATAAATGCTGCAGGATAGCCATTCAAGGCCATAATGCAAAGCATGTCGCCATGTGAAAGCTCCGTTAATGCTGGGGTGATGAGCTGTGTTTCCCGTTTTACGAGCGGACCCTTCGCACGCTGGCCACCTCCACTTGATCCACTGAATGACGTTGAATCCTCTGCAGTTGTCCTTTCTCATACAGGATCGCTGAACCCAAGAGTGTCTAGGTACCCCTACCGGCCCGTGCCACCTAACGGGATTAATCAAAAAATCGTTATTCATGACCTGCTGATGATGGAAGAACTGTCGTCCGTTCCCACGGAGGTACCTGCAGTTAAATCTTGCCTGGATATGGCGTGGCACCGATCCCTAAGATTTTCATGCGTGAGATCCCGCCAACATGTGTCCAAGGTGTTAGTCGGGTTATCAACCGCGAAGTTTGCAAGGTGGTCAGCGAGGGAATTAGCTTTCCTTCTCACAGATTGAAGGATTATACCGCGGAGGGAGGCAAGGTGCTGAGCAATGATCTCCGTGACCGCAGCAAGACGCTAGTGTTAAACAGCCTTACTTGGCATCGTCCCATGCTGAATTTTCTTAATGGTGGAGATGGTGAGCTGGGAGTCGCGTTCCACAATGGTCATGCTCTTGCCGAGTCGAATTAAAAGTCTCAGTCCTTGTTCTAAGGCTGCAAACTCCGCTTCGTTATTCGTAGTTTCTCCCAGGTTCCTGCAGAGGATATGTATAAGATTACCCCTTTCGTCACGCAGGACGCCACCTAAACCTGTTGGGCCTGGGTTACCTTTCGAGGCTCCATCAAAATTAAGCTTACAGTATCCTGGGGGCGGGCATTGCCAGATTGCGGGGGAGGGAGCCGGCCGGAGGGCATTTTCCTGCACAAGGCGCTCTGTTGCTTCAGCGATCCCGAAGAGTGCTAAAATTCTATGGTCATTAGGAGATAGCGACTCCACCTTCTCTTCTTTACACCAGGTGAGAGTAGTCTCTGTAAAACCCTGCATAATAATGAGTTTTATGTCATCGATCTGTCTCAATCTGTGTTTCTGAAATATGCGATTGTTCCTCTCCTTCCAAATGGTCCAGATTAAAAAACCAGGACTGAGCCGCCATAGATTGTTTACCATTGTGCTGTTAGAGTAATTAGAGCGCCAATTGGTAATTGTCTCGTGAATGGAATTTCTCTTTCTGTCCGATTGGTGGAATATGCTTTAAAGCCAGTCCCAAAGGTTTCTTGTCCATACACAATCATTGAATAGATGATTGATTGTCTCCTCCTGTTGCTCACACAGGGGGCAACATGATGGTCCAATGAACCCTCTTTTGACAAGATTATCCCACGTTAGGATCTTCCTGTGCTGAATAAGCCATAGAAAGGTTTTGATTTTGGGCCAGAGATTACAGTTCCAGACATTATTATACCAGGCTATATTGTCATCATCATCCCTGTTTTCCAAATAGTGACGGGCTTCTTTGAGGTTAAATGAACCTCCGGTGAGCTTGCCCCAACGGAGGATATCCGGTCCTTGCACAGCTCTTATGAGTCTCTTTCGTAGGATAGTATTGAGGATATCGAGGAGATTCGTCAAATGTTCATCAGCAGGGAGGGGGATGGGATTCCAGGTTCTCCACTGTTGTTGATCCGTGCTGCTGGCCCAATAATGATGAACTTTTGATTTATCATTGTGCTGAAACCATTGCTGCAGAGGTTGCATATCAGGAGTTTCGATTTTCGGGAGTTGTTGCCAGGCATCCTCCCAAAAAAGAGCTGTGTGACCATTCCTGAGCTCCCAAAAACAATGGTCTTGTATAATATGCCGGTTGGCTCGGGCAAGGTTCCATATGGGAGAACCAGTAGGGACGTCAGTTATTCTTACGAGCTCCGCTTGCGGCCAATGCGCTGCATATTTAGCTTTCCATAGTCGTGCCCACGGGGGTGTGTGGTTCTGTGAGCCACCTCCACCAGAGTTTGGCGCTGCAAGCCCTGTTGGTTGTGCCTAAATCGTGTAACCCTAACCCTCCAAAGCTTTTGGGCTTGCAGAGTTTGTCCCAGGCTGCATGCGCCCATTTCGGTTTCCCAGAGTTGCTAGACCAGAGAAAGTTCCGCTGAATGTTCCTGATTTTTTGAAGAACTCCCTTAGGAGCTGGAAGAATCGAAAGCAGGTAATGAGGAATAGCTTGAAGGATGGCCTTAGTCATAACCAGCCGACCATTCAGGTTGAGGACCCGATTGGTCCAGTGATTGCACCTGTCTGCTAACTTGGTGGTAAGCTTCTCCCAATGACACTTCTGCCATGGCTTGTCTGTGAGGGGGATACCGAGGTATTTGGAAGGGAGGTTACTTCGCTTGAAACCGAGAATATCTGTTAAATGCCTCTGAATAGCTAAATGAGTGTTAAAAAAGAAAACCGAGGATTTCTCGAAGTTAAAATCCATACCTGAGGCCTGACTGAACAGATTAAGAATGTGCTTGAAACCTTTGGCTTCTTTAACAGTAGGGGTGCCATGAAGCATAGTGTCATCCACGAACTGTTGATGCGTGGTGGCCGGGAAATTGCTTAAGGGCTGCAGGCCTTTTATTAAATTCTTCTCCTTGGCTGAACTGATGAGTCGGCTGAGGCCTTCCATCAAAATGACAAAGAGGAAGGGTGAGATGGGGTCCCCTTGCCTGATGGCCCTGGAAGGGTAGAAAGGTTGAGAGGGGGCTCCATTGACCAGAACAGAATGACTGGGAGATTTAATCAAAGCTAAAGTCCAAGTGATCCACCTGGCACTGAAGCCAAATGCTTTAAGAACAGCTTCCAGATAGTCCCAACTAACCTTGTCATACACCTTTGAGAGATCCAATTGAATTATCATGCCAGCTTTTTTGAGTGTTTGCAGCGTGTGAACCATCTCATGAGCCAGCAGGACATTATCCATGATTTGTCTTCCCTCCACATAACCTGACTGCTCCTCTGAGATGATCTGAGGGAGAATGGGCTTCAACCGATTAGCCATAACTTTTGAGATGATCTTGTACACCACATTGCAAAGCGCTATGGGCCTAAATTTGGAAGGGGTGCTAGCATCAGCTTCCTTGGGGATCAGCGTTATGAACATGGAATTCAGGGACTTCAGGATGGAAGAAGAGGTTCTGGAATCCTCCACTACTTCCCAAATGTCTTCCTTCACCACTTCCCAACAAGCCTTAAAGAAATCCACTGTAAAGCCATCCGGCCCTGGCGCTTTCCCATTGGCCATCTCCTTGACCACCTCCTCCACCTCCTGGAGGGAGATTGGTCTTTCCAGGGCCCTGTTTTGATCCTCTGTAATGAGGGAAGGAATGGAAGAGACTACTTGGGTTATGGCTTCCTGTCGATCCATGTCAGGTTCAGTGGCAATAAGTTTGAAATGGTTCCTAAGTTGACAAGTGATATCCTGGTGCGAGTGAAAGACAGTTCCATGCTCATCTTGGATCCTGGTTATTCTGTTATTGCATCTGTAATCCATAGCTGATCTATGGAAGAACTTTGTATTCCTTTCCCCTTCCTGAAGCCACTGAATTCGTGATTTTTGCTTCCAGAGGATTTCCTCCTGCTTGCATCGTTCATTCCATTGCTGCATGAGTTTCCTCTCCGTGTCAATAGATTCCTGTGACATGCCTCCTTGAATCCAAGTGTTATGGATCTCTTCCAGTTGTTGCTCTAAGTGGTGTTTGTCTGCAAATATGTTGCCGAAGACTTCTCGATTCCAAGATTTTAACTTGGCTTTGATAAACTTGAGCCTTGCTTATAGCTTGAACATTTTTGTTCCTTCTATAGGCAGGGGTTCTTTCCACCAAGTTTTTATGTTGCTGGAGAAATCCTTGTGAGATAACCAGAACTTCTCAAAACGGAAAGGCCTGTTCTTAGGAGTGCCCATAATGGAGGCCTGCAGCGTGATAGGCCAGTGGTCCAAGCCGCCAGAGGGGATAATATCTGAATCGATGATGATTCCTTCAAGGAGAATGCTTTCAGAGACCAGAAAGCGGTCCAGCCTGGAAGCTATGAGCCTGTCTCCCCCTCTTCTGTTGGTCCAGGTGAAAGTGCCATTGCGGGGCTGGATGTCCACCAAGTTGGCTTCCTGTATGAAGGAACTGAAGGCTGAGGCATCATTGCTGAGAGTTCTAGTGCCCCCCTTCTTTTCATTGAGAGAAGTTATCATGTTGAAATCACCTCCAAATATGGCCTTGGAGAGGAGGTGTCTCTGAAGTAATTTGGTAAGATGGCTGAGTAGCAACATTTTGTCCTCTTGACGCTGAGGGCTGTAAACATTGGTAAATAGATAAGTACCTTTTTCCCCTATGATCTGCATTTCCAAGGCTAGAAAGGTTTTGGTGGCTTCAGCATTGAGAAGATGAAAGGTGTTCGGGGTCTAGAAAATAGCTAGACCCCCGCTCATGCCATTTCCTTCAACTACTAGATGCTCGAGATGCTTGCCCAGATGTTTACCCATCTCAGCTAATTTCTGATTTGTGCACTTGGTTTCCTGGAGGAAAATCATATCCGGTTTTTCGTGCAGGATTTTCTTTTTCAGGAGCCTTTGTTTTCTTAGGCTACCCAGTCCTCTTGCATTCCAGGAGAGGACTTTCATTGTCAACGAGGTCTTAAGATGAGAAAGAAAAAGCCTCAAGGGCTTTCATCTTTCCCGAGTTAATCAGCATCTGACCCAGTTCATGCAGAGCATCATTGTTGGATCTTCTTCCCCGTTTCTTCCTGCTCTGGAGGCTGGCTTGTGTGTGATGGAGATTATGTGATTTAATGCCCAGGCCCTTGACTGCTCCTCGGCCTCGCTTCATTCCTTTCAATGCTACATCCTGTCTGGTTAGGAATAGGTGGTTTACCCGATTGATTTCTTCTTCTGGTATTTTGTATATTCCTTTCTGTCGCCATTGCTCCACTATGGAATTGAGATCTAACCCTTCTTTTTCCAGGATCTCACCTAATTCCAGGTCTTCCGTGCCCAGTTCGCTGAGAACCATGTCCTCGTCCTCTTCCTCGTCTTTGTCTTCTGATGCAGCTAAGCTCAGATCTAAAGGTTTGGAGGGCTCTCGTGATTGGTTGCTCGGCTCTTCCGTTCTATTAGCCGTCTGCTTCGCTGCTAGGGTTTGTTCAGACTTTTCAGACAGAGCGTCTTCTCCCAAGATTTCAAAGGTGTTTGCTGTGCCGGTGACCTGATCTGCCGTTTTAGAGGTGTTTTTGCGATTGGCCCGGTGTCTACCAGTAGGTCGGAGGAATCCATCCGAAGCCAAGGTGGATTTTTCTTTAGGATTATCGGCCAGTTTATTTTGAGGGCAGTCTCGAATTAAATGTCCATGTTCGTGACATTTCCGGCACCTGAAGGGTATCTGCTCATAGTCAATGGTCTGAAAATAGGCTTCGTCTCTATATTCCAACCACAGCCCCTCATGCAGGGCCCCGGATTCATCCATTTCAACACAGATGCGAGCATAGGATGTATACCTTTTTTTAAGAGTGGCTTCAGAAGCACGGACAAAAGTTCCCAAAGTGTTACCAATCTGTTCCAATGTTGCTGGTCTCCAATAATCTATTGGCAGAGAAAATAGTCGGATCCAGACCGGTACTTGTGTGAACATTTCCTGTTCAGGCGCGAAGTTGGGTTTCTAGGGTCTCATATAGAGACCTGCGGAGGCGTAAAAATATGGGCCCCCCTCGAAGATCCGATCCTTATCCTCCAGATTCGCGAAAACAACTGTGAAAAAACCTTTGGCGCCCAAGTGAAGCTGCACTTCTCCTCTTGGCTTCCAGACTTGCTTGATCCAATGACAGAGTGCTTTTTCACTGGGCCAGAACCCCATGAATTTGCAGATCACCGCATGAACGGACATATGATCCCAGTAATCTTGCAGATCTGGGTCGTTAATGACCACCCTGAGGCTATCATGAGCCTTCGGTTTGTAGCGGCCTTGGTATTTCGGGTGGTTGCCATTTTCCCCAGATTCCCTTGATCGATTCAGATCAGGGCTACGATGCGCATCGTTTTTCGGATCTATTGCTCCTTTCTGCGGATCATCTTCCTGTAAGGGCTGTTCATTGCTTGTTTCTGGTGTTCTTGCAGTCCCATTCAACGGATTGACTGTGCGGTCGCTTGGGATCAAGTCATTAGCCTTGGTGCGGCTCCCGGCAGCTGAGGATCCGGGGATCTTCAAACCCTCGACTTGCCTCTTACCCTTGTCTATTATGACTTGCTTGAAGGTGGGGGCTCCAGGGGCCCCCGGTCGTCCCATTTTCTTAGCCAGCTCGATGCCTCGTTGCTGCAGATCTTGGATAGGATCTAGGCCTGTTGCCAGTTTCCTGGCTGGAGATCGAAAATTCTACGAACTTGAACTACCTTCAGACGGCTGCCCGCATCAGACCCTAGGGCATATAATTCACCATGATACAACATCATGTAGTCTTGCCACTTAGGTCCTTTCACATTACACCATGACATTTTCACCTTAGCTTAGGTTCACCATATAGTTTAAAAACTTAGGATTTCTAACCATCGATTTAATACACCTTTGACACATCATTTGAATGCAACAACTTGCACCATGAACCAATTGAAAATTTCCTTCTCATCCGGATCACTGAAGAACTGAAGGCTATACTGGAATTCCTTGTCGATCTTGGACTATGCAAGATCCTCCTAGATCATTCCATGTTGAGAATTTGATAGGGCAGTGTTTAATTCAATTCTCTTACTTGATAAATGCTTGTGTTATACTTGTTATTCTTCTATTACTTAGATCTTATCTTCATTAGCTTATTATGTTCTTCCATCAAGTCAATTATCAAAACACAAGAGACGGAATTTTGGCTCTTCAAGCTAGGGCCAAAACCTCTCCCTCTTGGAGAGGAAAACCTAAAAGTAATTCTTCTTCTAGATCTCCAATTGATAAGTACCATAACCATGACACAGAGTCTTGACACAAGTATGCCTCCAAATCCCTTGTCACTGCTCTTCTCGGCTTCTCTAGTTGATCTCTACTTTCTGCACTGTATTGCATTGTTACCTAAAGAATCTCGGTCTCTAGCCTTTGATAAGATGCTTCCTCCCTTTCGACCTCTAACAGTCTCCTAATTCGGTCTCCTTCTAGCACCCCTCTACACTTCCAACCAGCCCTAGACCGAACTGTGTATGCACATGAGGCAACCTTCAATCTTCACTGTATTTACAATGATAGAGGTGCAGATTTAGTCCGAAACGGAGATAGACCTCTTTGCAGATCCATGCTTACCATATAGACTTTACTCCTTATTGTAGCACCCTTCTTCATTCAATCCTGTAATACGCACTGAGATCACACATTAATCCTTGTTGTAGTAGGTCTCAGTCTCCTAAGCTATGTGAGGACTTATGACAGAGATGTCATCCTTGTAACCCAACCCAATCAAGATACCCTTTACTGAGATTCCTTGTCTCCTCGCACTGTATTACAGACTCTTTTCTCCACACTAAACTTCAGTCCTTAAACTCGCATAATATTTCAGAGCTTATCTGAATTGCTTGGATAGATATGAGGCCGCAGTCCTGGTTATATATAGGGATTGTATTTCCTATTCTGGGCCGACATGTCTTCCTGTGTGTAGGCTGACTTCACTAAGGGGTATTTACAACATATTTGAGCCGACCTCCATGGAGCGTATTGACAAGGTCTTTGAGCATATTTTACATCGACAAATTTGTCCTTTACAAGTGTAACAATACTTCATATACATGACTCTAAATTATATATTTATGACAAGATGACAAATCCCTGAAAGACATCAAGAAGAAGTCTTTGACCTATAACAAAAACTTCCTTGCTCATGAAACCCATGAGGCAAGCATTACAAAATACATTTTATTATCTTTGTCTTCTTCATTACATAAATTCATAATTACTAGTCATTATGAAGACCGAACCTAGTTACACTTTCCAATAGAAGATGCTCATAGACCATTTGTAAGGGCTCAGATGATGGAATGAATGTTTCCATGTCATCGTACAATCCTGGGACACCTTCCAAGTGTGTCATGCACTTGTGGGGCCAGGTGGGCATAGTGTACCAAATGCATCTTCCTGGTCCAAAAGGTGGATCTCTAGCCATCTTTGAACATCTCTAGCGATCCATGGAGTGTTGTTCACTGTTGTGGAGGCCCATGGATCTCTACACACACCATAGTTATCAAAACCGGCCGGTTTGAACCGGTAACCGGTCAAACCAATCGGTCAGCCCCTCCTCCGGTCAAAACCGGCCATGCAACCGGGTTCAGAGGAGGCCTTCACCAATTTCGGGCGGTTAACCAGACCGGTCGGTTAGGTGATCTTTCCCTACACGGACCCACGCACGGCCACAAATGAGTTTTAGGGCTGATGTGGAGGTAAGGGGAGGGTTGTTTCCCTCCAAAAACACCCTCCCCAATTTTTTATAAGGAGGGGCAGCCTCTCCTTTGTCTCACACCAACTCATTTGTTGTTTGTGAGTTTGATTGAGAGCTTGGAGAGTGTTGAGTGTTTGTCGGAGCAGTGATCTTGGAGGCTTGGAGTTGGAGTTGGAGCTATCTTGGAGATAGTTTGGAGTTGTCAATAGCGTTGGCATCTTCAAGAGGACGCTAAGGAAGCTAGTTTGCATTGCCAGGTAAGAATTTTCACTTGAAAAATCCATCATTTCATTGTTGTTCATGTATTTATTTTCTCATGTGTTTAGCTATTTTATTGCTCTCAAATCTTTAGTCCTATGCTATCAAATTTTGTATGTTTGAATGTGCATTTTTTTTCGTAAATTTAGCCTTAGTTGTCCATTTATCTTAGCTGCAATTTTTTTTAAATGGCAGATTTATTTCCAAATTTCAATTATTTCAAGTCAAGATGCCTCCAAAAGCCAAGGACAGTGCATGGGTCCATTGTGATGTGATTGATGGAAAGATGGTATGCAAACTTTGTCAAAAATGTATTGGAGGTGGGGGTATTCTTAGATTGAAACATCACTTGACTGGGATAAGAGGCAATGTAACGCCATGTGATGCACCTAATGCAGTGTTAGGTCCGATTAGGGCAGAATACCTTGCCAAGCTTGAAAATTTTGAGGAGACTAAGGCTAGGGAGAAGGCCATCCAAGATGAAATTGCAAGGAAGAGGGAAATAGTAGAAATGATGAGAGAGAGTGGGTATGAAAATGATGAGTATGAGATTCAAGACTCCACTTCTATCCCTTCCACCAATAACCCCTTTCACTATGTTCCTCCTGTTGGCAAAAGATCAAACCCAACAAAGAAACCCAACCTCATGAGTTATTTCTCGTCCACTACTAATCCCATAGCCACTGCCTCCATGTCCCAGCCAACTCCAAGTCGTCAACCCACTTTGGATCAACATTGGAAAAAACAATGCAAAGAAGCTTCTTATCAGTACATTGCCAGATAGTGGTATGATTCAGATATCCCATTTAATGCTGCTCGCTCACCTTATTACCAAGCTATGTGGGACTCTGTTTTTGTTGTAGGAAAGGGCTTCAAAGGCCCTACTGCGCATGACTTAAGGAGCTCTTTTGCAACAAGAGATTTCTAATATTGATGAGTATTTGGCTAAATATAAAGAGTCATGGCTCAAAACAGGTTGTTCCATCATGTCAAATGGATGGACTGATGGAAAGAACCGCACTATCATTAACTTTCTTGTTGCTTGCCCTCGATGAACAATGTTTTTGAGATCAGTTGATGCATCTGATAAGGTGAAGGATGCAACCTTTCTATTTGAGCTTTTGGATGAGATTATTCAGGAAGTGGGAGAGAAGAATGTTGTGCAGGTCATCACAGATAATGCCTCAAACTATGTTCTTGCTAGAAAGATGCTTGAGTCCAAGTATAATACCATATTTTGGACTCCATGTGCTGCACATTGCATAGACCTCATGCTTGAGGACATAGGCAAAGTGGAATGGGTAAAAAACACTTTAGAGCATGGCAAGTGCATTACAAAATACATTTACAACCACTCATGGGTATTGAGCCTAATGAGGAAAAACACTGGGGGCAAAGAGCTTGTTAGGCCTGCCATTACGAGATTTGCAACTCACTTCCTCACGTTGCAATGTCTCAATTCTCAACAAAAAAACCTGCAGAATATGTTTTCTTCTGATGATTGGACTGAATCCCGGTGGGCTCGTAGACAAGATGGAAAAGACACCAAAAAGAAAGTCTTTGACATTAATTTTTGGAAAAGGTCTTCAGAGCTGGTAAAAATTACCGAGCCCCTTGTTAAGGTGCTAAGGATGGTGGATGGGGAAAAGATGGCAATGGGATACATTTATGAGGCTATGGATCAGGCCAAGGAGCAGATACGGGCAGCTTATAGGGACAGGTTAGCTAAATATGGCCGGATATGGGAGATCATTGATAACAGATGGAACAATCAACTCCATCGTCCTATACATGCAGCTGGGTATTTTTTGAACCCAAAGTATCATTATAGAGCTCGGCTGGGAGATCAGCAAGACGGGGAGGTCAGATCTGGATTGATTGATTGCTTGGAGCGCATGATCCCTAACCGTGCAGACCTTCTGGAAACACATAAACAACTTACTCTTTTCAGTATGGCGGCTGGTACCTTTGGAAAGAACTTGGCAAAAATGGCAAGAGATGTGGATCAACCAGGTAAGAAATTCCAATTTGTTTTTCTTTTCATGTTAAATTGTTTGTAAATAAGTAATGAAATGAACTATGTTACTAATGAATGTCTTTTTATTTGCAGCACATTGGTGGGAGTCATTTGGCGGCCAATGTCCTCAATTGCAAAAGTTTGCAATTAGAATCCTTAGCCAAACTTGCAGTGCTTCAGGTTGTGAGTGCAATTGGTCTGTTTTTGAGTGCATACACACAAAGAAGAGACACTGTTTGGAGCAGAAACGGTTAAATGATCTCGTGTTTGTGCAATAAAACCTTCGCTTGAGGCGGAACCAACTGATGAGCAAAACACCTAATCTAGATCCCATTGTGTTGGATGATATTGATCCAACATCAGAATGGGTGGAGGAGATTGAAGATCCAGTGTTTGAGGCTGATTTTGATTTTGATGCAGCAGTAGCAGGGGGTGAATTTGAAGCAGATTTGGTGGCACCATCAGACGCAGACCCAGGATTGGTAGCTGCATCAAGCAAAGGCAAACAACCAATGGACGACACTAGTCATGCACCTCGAGTAACTCGTGCTTCCATTAGGTCCACTTCTATTGTTATTGGTGGCAGGGGTACTGAGGTTGCAGATGAGCCTGAGGCTGAGCCATCCTCGGACTCTGATCCAGATAATGTCTATGTAGCAGCCGATGTTGATCCTGTGTCTAGTAGCGGTGATGAATTTGATGATTGATCATCATTCATGTGTAGTCTTGTACTAGGCCAATGGCCTCATAGCTTGTAGCATTGTTTTTGGACTTTATGGGCCATTTGGAGCCTTATTGCTTATGTATTTTTTGATGATATGTATTGCACTCGGTGCTATTTTGATATATTCACCTTTGCATGGTATATAAATGAGCAAACTTTGCATATTTTGTCTCTATTGGCTTGGAATCATGGTTGCAAATCTTAAAAATAGTTTTTTTATTAAAAAATAATTATTTAATGTATTTTTTTTAAAACCGGTTCATTGAGATCTGACCGCTACCAGTTAAACCGGTTCCGATTCGAAACCCGATTCATTAGGTCCACCGGTCTGGTCACCGATTCCAGTTTTAATAACTATGTCACACACCCTATATGTGTCAATGTAGCCCTCTGGAAAGTTAGGACCCCGCATTGGGAGACCAAACCCAAATAGACACCATCTACAATCCAGCATGAGATCCAATGCGTCCCCTAGCCTTCCAATACAACAAGTCATTAAAGTAATCATGAAAAAGAGCTTATAAACCATGGACAACAAGTGGACACTTCATAATGGCATGCCCTTCCCTAGTGGGGCTTTGGCATGTGCTAATGTCTCCAAGCTCCAAAGAGGGTTAACTAATTACCTGATTAGGTGGTATCTTCCTTTAGAGGGGATAGTATGTCCAATGTACATCCCTCAAATGGTGGTGGCATGTGATAAAGAGGTGAAATGGAATAGGGAATGAGAGGGGAAATCCTGGGCCACATATCGGGGCACAAGGGTAGCTAGAGAAAGGGAAGCCCACAACTGGGTGTATAATGTGTAGGAGGGAGCAATCATGGTACATGAGGTGCCCCAGCCTTGATTTTTCCACCCTTCTTTATATGCCTTTTTCCTTTTACTATTTTTCTTTGATTAACTGCTCGGGGCTCAAAGGACAAGAGCATGATGTGTAAGAAATAGCAGTGATTACCCCTTTTTTGGTAGGGTGGTTCATTGCCCTCCGAGGGCTAGGACAATCATGGGTTCCTGAGTGATAAAGTAGGCTCATCTAGGGCCTATGGAACTAGGGTGATGGCCATGGGTATGGGGTAGAACTCATGTATTGGCTTTTGCTCAACTACTAATTATATTTATCCCAGCCATCATCTTCATTTTGTGGTACATCTTCCTCTTGAGTGTGGCCATTTATGATTTTACTTTTCTTTTTAGCTGCTTCAACCTCTGAGGCATCGTTCCAAGCCTGACCGAAGTAGGGGGCAAGGGAATGGGGAGACTAACCCTATGTGGACCCAAAGAGGCGATGTGGACCCAGGTGGGAGAGATGATGAATGGGAGTATAGTGAATGGAAGGGGAGTAGTATATGTGGATAAGGGAGTGGGACCACGCAACCAAAATCAGGTTTTCCCAAGTAGTACCACCCTAGAACCAAATGGTCAGTAAAGGAGATCCCACAAGACTAAAATCCAAGGGTAACATCCAAAAGAGATCAAGGGGATAGGAGCACAAACTAAGCCCACTCTTCCGTCGAATCCCCCCATCAATCCCTGCCCAAAAGTGTCCATGATAAGTAAACCCAATACTCAATTACCAAATGACAAGACATACCATTAGATTCAAGAGGCCCATCTTCAAACATACAATCAATACAGATGGGTGAAGGACCACATGGTTGGCTCAGGTGGCGGAGAAATGGCACAACGTGCTAGTTGAGGGTTGCAAGGGGCCGCTGGCTGCCAGCTGAGGTCCATCATAGAGAAAAATTTATCATAGGGATACCACCCATGAAGTGGTGGGTAACATATGGTTCCAACTGGGACATGATCTCTTGAAGAGGTGGGCAAGGCTAATCGAATGGGAGGTCAAGAGAACTCCAACAATATCTTGGTCATCGTAGACCTATTATCTGCACATATCAACAACGAAAACCACGAGGCAACATGTTTTTCAAGGTGTCTTATGATCACCCATGCTTAATGTCAGGCCATAAAATCAACAAGTAATAAAAATATGCAACTTTTAATCTAAATGCAGCTAATCTATCATGAGAAATATCATCTGAGATTAGTACTAATGCAGAAGATCAACATGCAATGCATCCTATTCTAACATTCATAACATACAATGTCAATTACTAGGTATAATCATAGACCCAATGCAGCCAACATATCAATTGATCAATACAATAACGCATGCTTCCATGATTACTTTTGTAATGAACCTGACAATACAAATGGGAATGATGATATGAGGGGTTATGAGGGCGAAAGGTGGTAAAAGAAGAGACCTATATGCAACAAAAAGGAAAACTGGAAGAAGGAATAGACATCAGTTGAGAGGATTTAATTTGATCCTCCAACCAGGAGATGGAAATGACAATGACCAAGTATATGAATCTTTGATGAAGAACTATCTCGAGCCTATCATCCTTAGGGTAAGGAGTGAATGACTCAGACATATTTAGGATGATACTATTGTGGTCATTGGGAAAACAAGAAGTGGACTCATCATTGTATTTGGGGAAAAACTATGATTCTTGTTTTTTCGTCAACGAAACTAGCTCTTCATCAAAACTAGGGGAACAAACCTTGTCACAAACATCCATCTCTGGGGCAGGGACATAACAAGGAGAGGAATGCTCAGACATGAAGAAAAACCTTGTATCGGTGGCATGTCTTAAGGAAGATTCATCCTCAATTTCCTTCACATTGGAGTCGTCAGAATTACCCACAATTTCGGAAGGACGTTCTTTTATTGAATCATCTTGGAACATAAAGACAAGACACTTCCAATCACTAGGGAAGGATTGATAAGGGCCAACACTGTTGTTCAGAAAAGGCGAAGTATATTCTTCTTTCCTGAGCTCATTCTTATGGATTTGAGAGACCACGAGATCTTCATTTTTATAGTCATGCCCAATTCCCCAATCAACAACCCAAAAGTCGCTTGTAGATTCTTCATTCATTTGACTATCATGATCCTCCTCAGAATGACTCCATTCTTCACTATATATTTGGTGTTGGTTAAGATGCCATTCATTCTCTTCTTTCGATATGGGGGAATTTTCTTCCTTCATCCATTCTCGGAGAATAATATCCAAGGTATTTACTAAATGATTTTGATAGAGTGCTTCAAGAAGAAGGTCATCGGTAGGACCTTTTTTATATTCACACTTCATATTACGGAGCTTTTCCAATTGCTCACAATAGTAGGAGAAAATCTCTTGGGAGTTATATGTAGCCATTAACTCCCTACAAGACTTCTCATATTCCATCATCCATTCCCGCAACACCAGAGAACTCTCAGGATCCAGATTGTCATTATCCTTAGATGACATGCTTTCCAATTTATGAGTCTCTTTTTCGACACTATAGGCCTTCTATTCCTGACAATCTTAAATACTGGAAAATATTTGAAGATGATGAACAGTGGAAATCTTTTCTAGAGGTTATTGATGAATTTTCTTTTTTGAAAATTGAAGAAGATCAATTAGATATAAATGAATTCAATAAGGAAAATCAAACTTCTGAATTAAATTCAAAAATGGCTAACCACAATATCATTCAGTTATCTAACAACTTTATTCCCAAAGGTCTAGTCCCTCTAGAAAAATTATTTGACCAAAATGATGTTCCTAAGAATCCACTCAAATTCACTTGAGGAAGATATTGAAGAATCTAATATTGGAACACCTGAAGAAATCAAGAACATTAAAATCTTTGCATCTCTACCTCAGGAAGTAAAAGTTGAATATTTGAATCTTCTTAAAGCTTACAAGGATGTTTTTGCTTGGTCTTATGCTGAATTAAAAACCTATGATACAACCCTTATAGAGCATAAAATTCCTTTAAAACCTAAAGCAAAACCTTAAACAAATATTATGAAGAATCAATCCAGTCCTGCTCCCTACCATAGGGAAGGAACTTGAGAAGTTACTTGATGCTCAAATCATAGTTCCATTAAGATATTCAGATTGGGTAGCTAATTTAGTTCTTGTTAGAAATAAGAACGGTGAAATCAGACTATGTGTAGATTTCAGGAACTTAAATAAGTCATCCTTAAAGGACAACTATCCATTACCCAAAATGGATCAGTTGCTTCAAAAAGTTTCAGGTGCAAATAGACTTTCGATACTAGATGGTTTTTCTGGATACAACCAGATAATGGTGAGCCCAGAGGATAGAAAGAAGACTGCCTTCACCACTCCTTGAAGTACATTTATGTATGCCATGATGCCCTTTGGATTAACTAATGTTGAAGAAACATTTCAGAGAGCTATGGATTTAGCTTTTGTGGGTAAGACAAACAAATTTGTTGTTATATATCTTGATGATCTTACCGTGTTTTCTAACTCAGATCAGAAACATTTAAAACACTTGATGAAAGTTTTTGACAGGTGTAGAAAATTTGGCATATCACTTAGTCCCAAGAAGTCTCTGTTTGCCATTAAAAAAGGGAAATTGCTCGGCCACATCATTTCTAAGGAAGGAGTGGTAATTGATCCCAAAAGAGTTTCAACTATTCATTCACTTTCACTGCCAAGGAACAAAAAGGAGATCCAATCTTTTCTTGGAAAGATTAATTTCCTAAGGAGATTCATTCCTAACTATGCTGAAATAGTTAAGGATATCACTGATATGTTAAGGAAAAACCATGAAGTTAAATGCACTGTACTAGCTAGATATGCTTTTGACTAGATTAAAAAGGCCATTTCTTAAGCCCCAACTTTAGCCAGCCCTAATAATTCTGAGCCCTTTAGCATATTTTCCTTTACCTCTGAAACCACTTTAGTTGTTGTCCTTATGCAAAAGAATGAAGATGGAGATGACCAACCTATTGCCTTTTTCAGCAAATTCATGAGAGACGTTGAACTTAAATATGACATTATTGAAAAACAGGCTTATTCCTTAGTCCAAGCTCTAAAGGCTTTCAGAATTTTTGTACTTCATTCAACCATCACTGCTTATGTTCCCAAGAGTGCTGTGAAAATTGTCTTAACTCAACCTGACACTGATGAGAGAAGAGGAAGATGCATTACCAAGATACTTGAATTTGATCTTAGTATCAAAACTACAAAATTGGTTAAAGGTCAAGGTTTGGCTAAACTTTTAGCTGAACTAAATTGTAAGGTTTTGGGGATAAATTTTGTAATTGAAATCTCAGCAGAGAAGAATCCACAAGAACCTTCTCTAAACTCACAAGGGGAGAATCCACAAGAACCTTTTCTAAATGGAGAAGGGGAGAATCCACACGAACCTTCCCAAGACTTAGAAGGGAAGAATCCATAAAAACCTTCATCTTCAATTCAATCAATTCCTGTTTATATTGATGAGAAATTCTTGCTGTCAAAATGGTACTTTGATATTGTACATTTTCATATAAACTGTGAGTGTCCTCAATTTTCAAAAATTCAATGTAAGACACTAAAGCTAAAGCCCATAAAGTACTGTATCATCAATGCAAATTTATACTGGAAGGATCCCCTCAGTATCCTTTTGCTTTGCTTGACAGAAAGTGAAACAGAAGGGATTATTGAACAGCGTCATGTAGATATTTGTGGACACTATGCCTAGAGAGCTACAACATATAAAATATTGAGAGCAAGATTCTATTGGCCCACCATGTTTGCACAAGCAGGAGTAAAACTTAGGAGTTGTACTCAATGTCAAATGTTTGCTGGAAAGAAAAAATTAGCAGCACTTCCTTTGGTTCCAGTACTAGTTTCAGCACCTTTCTTACAGTGGGGATTGGATTTCATAGGGAAAATTCATCCAGCATCAAGCAACCTGCATAGAGATGGATACTAACTGCAACATAATATTTTACCAAATGGGTAGAATCCATTCTAGTTAGAAATGCCACAGACACTGTAGTCATCAAGTTTATTGAAGAAAATATTATGTCCAGGTTTGGATGCCCCCAGCAGATAGTAACAGATAATGCAGCAGCATTTAGCAGTGTTAAAATGATTGAATTTTGTCAAAAATATCAAAATTTGTTGCATCATTCTACTTCTTACTATCCACAAGGAAATGGACTGGCAGAGTTATCAAACAAGAATTTGGTCAAAGTTATCAAGAAGACATTAGAAGAACATAAAAAGAGTTGGGACAGTCATCTCATTTATGCAGTTTTGGCTAACAAGATATCTCCAAAAGGATCTACAGAAAAATCTCAATTTTAGTTGGTTTATGGTAAAGAAGCAATTTTTCCTACAAATCTAGCTTTCCTTGCTTTGAAATTTTTGCAAGAAGTAAATGAAGAACCTGATGATTTTTCTAGGAGGATCTATCAGATCATTAAACTTAATGAAGATAGGGATGAAATCTAGTACAATCTTAGGAAATACCAGAACAAAATAAAAAGTCTCTTTGATAGAAAAGCTAGAGAAAGAGATTTCAAAGAAGGAAAACTGGTGTTAAGATGGGATGCTAGGAGGGAAAATAGAGGAAAACATGGAAAGTTTGACAACCTTTGGTTTGGAACTTTTAGTATTGCAGAAGTCAAGGGTAATAACACTTTTATCTTGCAAAACTTGGAAGTACAATTTTCTTCATTGCCAATCAATGGAAGATATTTGAAGCACTACATTCAGTATTGATGAGCAAAAGAGTGTTTCACACATTCATCATTGTATATTGATGCAGGAGCATCTGGCCTCAAGTAAAATTTGTAATGTAATTCAAGGTTAAGGTCTTGACATTGGTCCAAGAGGGACATTTTCTTTGTATAATCATTGTAAAGTTTTCTAAAAACTTCATAGTTCACAAGCATTACTCTAGAAGGTTCTAGATAGGTGTTGACTCATTAGTCAAAGAGCTTAGTCATAATGAACTATGTAACAAATCCCTGAGATTGAGAAATGACTCAAGGAGTTAGTGAATGAGTCATAGATAGAGTTAAGTATGGGTTTCTAATTATAGGAGTTAGTTGCTAAAATTTAGGAATCCGTTGATAAAGATTTAAAGGATAGACTTTCATTGGGTAGAGGTAAGTCTGTAGAGAGAGAGTCCGAGCGCCGAGAGGATTCTGTAGAGAGGAGAAGCCCATGTAAAAGCACAACGTGCAAAGTTTGTTTGTAAGCAGTTTAATGTATCCGTACATTTGTTGATTAATGAGAAAATTGAATTCATATGATTGTGTTGTGTCTTGTTTACGAGTTGAGTGATCCGTAACAAGATAAACTAGTTTCTGTGTAATAAACCACTGTAGTATGAATTCTGATAAATGCTTAAATGAATGAATAAGTCTTCTAACTGAATAAGGCTTAGTGACTGGGTAGAATTTGTATGATTCCAATCCGAAAGTTAATTTGTTGATACTGTGTGAGAACAAATGAAGTGCAGATAATGATTGTTTGCAGGCCGAGAACGAGAAGAAATCCGAATTAGAGATTTGGACAAGCAAATACAGAGGATGTTCTGTATTCAAGCTTGAGACAGCATAATGGTTATATGAATAACCAGAAGAACAAGCTCATGAGAGATCAGTGCTTTTAAAGACTGAATAATGCTCAGGAAGGATAGCGGAGATGCAGACTAGCGGAAGTCGAAGAAAACAAAGAAAAGACTAAGGCAGAAAAGCCTTTAGAAGATTTCCAAAAGAAGGGAAACGAACGGCGAGGATTAAATCGCAAAGATCCGAGCAAGATCGACGGTCCAGATTGAGTTCGCAAGTTAAATTGGGGAAGTTGCGAGGTGGATACGTGTCGAGCGAAGCAGCCAAACGCACATCGCAAATCGGCGATTTTAACATTTAAGTTTAAGTCATCGCAAGGTAAATGATATAACTTGCGATGCGATGAAGGGGGAGTAGTGATGACCGTTAAATCTGGGCGCAGATAAATGGTGGAGGTTAAATCGCAAATAGAGCGATTTCGCATATCGGCGATTATTAAGTTTAGGTGTTAAGGAATTCGCAAGTTAAACAAGATAATTTGCGATGCAATAAAGAGAGGAGCCATGTGTTGGCGAGGTCCATGCGAATATTGCATATTGTATGTGATATGGTATAAAGGTTAACTGGGGGAGTTAAAAGGTGCGACATGTGAAGAGGTATAGCAAGACCGTTGGATCCGGCGTAGATCAACAGTGGAAGTTACATTGCAATACCGCGAAGATCGTTAAGTTGTGAATCTGCAGGGAGGTAAGTTATAAGAAGTGCGAAGCAGCGTCATTGGTCATCGTTTGGGTGGGCCATAACCCACAGGTTCGCTGGTTTGTATAAAGTTGCAGCAGTGTAGGTAATACGAGTTTATGGTGTGATGTACGGTGATACCGTATGCGGTGTATTGGATAAGGTAATGGAGGCAGTCACGGTAAAAGGTAAAAAAACATTTATTATATGGGTTATAAACCCGAATCCATTTTTTGAAAGGAGCTTCCACATAAAAGAATTAAAATAAGATTAAGGTTGGGTTATAAAGGTTCTTAGAGGTTTTATGAACCTATGCTTGGGTGTTAAGCAGACTCAATAAAAAGTTTCTGCATATGTGGGTAAAAGTGGCCTTTTGGCTGCATCATATATTTACCGACTCGTTTCATTTTCAAAGTATGTTTTTTTTTCAACAAAGACTCCATTAGCCCGAGGAGAAGGCACTTGGATTTGCTAGTTCTCTACATCCTCTAGGAGAAAGCAGTCCTGTTGTCGCACAGATTGTTTAAGCACCGTGACAACAGCTCAGATTGGGGGTTGTCACCTTTATCCCCAATCTCTCTATTTAAGCTGTCTCCTTGCAAGCTAAGGGAGGTAGACCCTTTTATAAATGAAGATAACAAATCCAGTAGACACAGCTAAAACATCAAATACTTGATAGAAATAAACGAGATTCCACAGATCTAAATTAGATTTCACGTTAAAGACCAGTGCCTTATGGAGTCAAACAAAATCCCGTTATGCGATTATAAACAAGTAAATGACGATTAACTGTTGCTCATTAAAACATGATTGATCACAATGATATATAATTGAAAAAAAAACACCACAACCATGCATTAAAATATCTTAAGCCCACAACAATCTGATCAAAAAATGAAAATGCCAGATATTTGCAATATTTCCAGATTTATGATGCTTCAATTAATCTCGATCCAGATTATGTTTCTTTAGTCAAAACTTTAGATAAAAAGATTGAGCTCACTTTGACCATAGGACTTGGAAAATTTTTTAGAATTTTGAAATTTTTAGAATTTTTTATTATTTTTATTTTCAAATTTAAAAAATCCTAAAAAAAAAACTTTGTAAAGCCTTAATCTAAAGAAGAATTAGAAGTTAAATCCAAATCTAGAATTTAAAATTTAAAATCCTAAAGTTAGATTTAAAGCTAATTAAAAAAGAGATCTAAGCTAAAAAACTAATCCTAAAATTAAATAACAAAAAATAAAATTAAACTGAGACTACAATTTAAAATCTAATCGTCTAAACTAACAAAAGTTAAACTAAATTAAAAGTTAATATCTAAAAGGCTAAAACTAAACAAATAAACTTAAAATCTAAACTAAAATTAAATTAGAACTAAATTAAATCTAATTAAAATCGAAAACAAATATCTAAAGTTAGATTATACCTACGCTAAGGTTAACACCTACACAAAGTTAATACAATTAAATCCAAAAACCTATGCTTATGACTAACTAAAAAAAAAATCGAAGTAAACTAAACGCTATATAAAAAAAATGAATCCTCATATAAAATTAAAAAGCTGGCTAAAAAAATCAACGCAATTTTTGTGTTTTTTATTTTATTTTATTTGTGGTTTATCGTTTGTGTTTTGATTGTTGCTTTGCAGGTCGACCAGATAGAGGACAGCGTGAAGAAGGGGCTTCCGGCGGCACGATGAGAATGAGATTACGGGCGAGGAAACGGCTTGAAGAAGCTTGGTAGAAGATTGATGTAGACGAGGGCAGAAAAATGTGAACGCCCGACAACATGCATGGAGAGAAGGAGAAAAGTGGCTTGGAAGAAAGGAATGGAGGGTTCGATGGTAGCAAAAAGGGAGATAGTAGCAAAAGGGATCGATGAAAATCTTGGACGGATAGCTTTGCGGGGATGAGAAAGGTGGACGGAAAGGTTGATACGGTCGAAAAATGGCGGCTTGACAAAAAGATGGACGAGAAATAGGATCAATGTTTAATGCGAGCAAGAAACAGTAAAGAGTGAATGGTATGATGAGGAAAACGAATGCTAAACGGGTGTGAATGAAGGCAATGGATATAACAGTGTTTGAGCAGGAAATGACCCAAGACGTCCAGCAAAATTTGAAACTCTCTTCTTGAAACCCTGATTTCATAGACTGATTTAATCAAATGACGCTCAGATTTGTTCACAGTGAGGATCCTGAGGCCAGATCTGGCCTTTGGAGGCTAGATCTGACTTAGATCTAAAAAAAATGCCGATTTGGACCTGTAACCTGCAACAATCAGTCAGATCTAAAGACACACACCAAGAAACTATTAAACCCTCACAGATAAATTACAAATTTACAACTAGTTTACAATTTAAAACCCTCATGGTCAAATTTGAAATCCATTTTAGCACAATTTTCAGAGATTTAAAGTTTTAGTGAGAGGCACAAGCCTTCGAAACCCTGCAAAATCACAAATATCGTAAGATAGACCCGGAATTTAACAAATAAAGAGCTTATCAGATTTATGTTTATTGAGAGTCGGCTGGTCCAACCGAAGACTTCCCCAGACGCCCAATCTTTAAAAAAAAATTCCCTGCACACTTAGATCTGAATCTTAGATCGATAGAGATTTAAGAAAACAACATGAGACCTTTGCAGAAAAATCAGAATGTTATTTTATAAACCCGGAAAACTGCACAAGATACATGTACGCAGATTAATCCATGAAGGCCATCAACCATAAAATACAAGAAACAAAGTAGCAGAGTTTAGAGACAATTCACCACATAGATCTGAGAAGGAACATCCAGATTTGTAACCCCAAAGTCTTTATGCTTTATTCCTCAAAAAGTTTACAAGAGCTTCTAAGAGCAAGTGCACGATCCTGAGATCGGATGATCCAATACTGACAAAGACCTCTAAATTTATAGGACAAGATCTCTAATGGCTAGTTTGGATGATCCTCGTCAAAATAATCTCAACCATCCAAAAGATTTAATTATCTTTTAATCCGGAGCGTTGAAATTAAAATTTTGGGGAAAAACGAATTTATCATTTAATTCAATTTTAATTAACTCAAAAATATTATTTTTTGAGTTAATTACCCCAAAATTTTGACCTTGACTTAACCACCAAGGCCCAAGGGTCAAATATTTCTTAAAATTCTCAATATTCCCTTGGCTTGGGGCTTTCAAAATCATTTTCCAAGGACCCACAAATTTTGTCTTTAAAGATTTAATCCTAACTTAGGACCCTAAATTAATTAAATTTCTGGTTTAAGACTTTATTAATTAATTGACCAGAAAATTTAATTAATTGACTAAGAGGGGATTATAATTATTTTTCCAACCCTCTTTTACATGAGATAATACATTTACATACATAAAGGGGGAAAACCCATTCGTATAGACCCTCAAATAAATACCCAATTTTGCGACTCAAAATATGATCTAGTAGACCAAGTAGTTGAAACTACTTTTACAAGGACTCGATAGAACACTAGGACTCACTTAGTATGCTGATGATAAAATCCACCCTAGCTTTGGGGTGAGGCTGGAGGGAAAAACTCTGCCAATCACTTTCGTGAATCAGTGAGACAAAAAACCTCCTAGGATAGAGATCATCAACAACATACTAGGCTTACCTAGGTTGTTACATACATTGAAGGTCTTACTTAGATCATTTACATCATTACAAACTGTCGATCGACGATGAAATATGGATGACACGAGCCTCGAACATGATAAGTCCCATTTGAAAAAATGGGGGTGTACTGCTATGGGGTCGTTGACAAAGTGCGGTCAACAAGTCCCCAGTTGGAGACGACGTTGTAACATTTCTTGTTTTGATAAGTTAGACATTTCAGAAGAAAAATGGAAAATTAAAAAATGTTAGGATTGAATGTAAATAGATGAAAATCCAAAAAATGTTAGGACTCATGTAACCGTTCCATTACATTTGCTCTCTTACCGTTATCCATTCCACTATACCGCTATCCGCTGCTATTACTATTATCCACTCCCTTATCGTTATTTGCTCATCATTAAACCTCCACGGCTTGTTTTCCAACAGTCATCCAACATAACGGTAACCCCCGCATATATAAATAAACTTCCTTCCTTGCGCCACTCTTACATTTACTTTGTCATTCTGTCAAAATTACAGGTTTTCAGAGAAACACAGTGCAGTTTCCACTCTACTATCTATCGCCCTTGTTGACAAAACCATTCACAGGCCTATCAGCATTTGCGGAGATCACTCTTTTCCAACATCATTTTATCAGAAATCACTAAAGCTCTTGGAAAGACAAAGTTTGTTTACTTCAAAGAGAAGATGGGGATGATCAAGAATCCATTTCAGTAGCAGAAATGGACAGATGTAGAATTGAGAGGGAGCTGCAGTACAGATGAGGCAGTGACAGTTGTTAGGGTCCAATAAATATAGGATTCATAATTTTGAATTGACTTTGATAGTCTTGTAAATATGTACATACCTTGCTTTCTGCAAGTTGTTTTCCCATATTTTGAAAAAAATGAAAAAATAATAAAAGCCAAAAAGAGGGTAAAAAAGTCCTAAAAGAAAGATCAAAGGACTTAGAAAAACATATACCCCAAAAGAAAAAGAAAAATAAGACCTGAAAGTGAGCAAATCCAAATGCCACTACTTTTACTTTATTGCAAGAATAATGATTATGTGCAGAGTGTCAATAAATGCCATAATCCATGATCAGTTAAACAGTTTAATCTTAACTTTTCATGTTTTAGATAGAGAATAAGAATTTGTCAAACAGTTTAAGCTTGACAAATCAGTAAATAGGTAGAGAATAATGAGGAGCTCAACAGTTTAATTTGGGCCATCGGATAAAATAAGGTAGATTTAGATAGTTTATGCTTGAAAAGAATAAATGTTTCAAGATTGCAAGCCTAAATGCACCTGCCAAATGAGCAAAAAATGTTAGAATAAGGTTGGGTAGGTAGAAAGAAGTGGAGAAAGCATGTAATAATGATCATCGTACAAAATCACTAATTTCCCATCCCCCGTAAGTATTTAGTATTCTAAGCTATTAGTCAAACAGGCTCAGAGCATTTCTCTGACTTTTGTTGGGACTGGACCCAAGGCTCGATGACTGGTTAGTTGAAAATATTGAGTTCTTATGTTAAATCCCCATTTATCATCATTCATCCTTCATTCATACATTTTAAACTCTTTTCCTAAGTAAAGACACATTCTTACTTAGCGAAGATTAAAATACCATATAATTAACTTCATCCCTTCAGAAGCATTCATCAAATCCTAAAAACTACATTTATCCTAAGTATTGGTGAAATTATATAAAGATAATTTATGCTTTACTCTTACACTTTACTTAGTGATTTTATGTAATTTTTTTTTACACTACACTACCCTTTCATATTAACTTTTAACATATTCTATCAAATCCCTAAAAAATACCCTATCTTACTTATTAATTCCCTATATTTAAATATCCCCAAAAACCCACTACTACAATGTTTAGACCAAAGTTTATTATCCATATGCTTAAATAAAACCCCAATTATACACCCTTTGGTCTAAAACTTATCATTAAATCAAATATCCCAACCCTATAGTATTTAAACACATAGCCAAAGTTTAAATAACTATATAATATAATACTACGGCTCCCATATATGCATTGTTAAAACATTTCATAATAAAGAATGTTTTAAATACATGTTATAAAAATCACTCCCCCCGACATATTATATAAGCCTAGAGGCTTAACCTTTATTAAAACACATTTTTATATAGGTTAAAGTCTTTTCTGTTGTGTATAATTAGACCCCGCATCCATATTCATTAAACATTATATATAAGTTTTAAACCCTATATAAATGTTTTACCCATCCGCGCGCGCATATAAAAACCCCGCTCCCACACCATTCCATTTTAGCGCAGCTTCCCGTTCAATTTCGACCCTTTGCATTCATTCCTCGGATCCAACGGTTGATACGTGATATCGCGTTGAAAACATGCCCGTCTTGCCGAACTCCAAATGCACGCAAAATAGTTGGGTTCGCTCAGACCCCTTCCCTCTACGTGGCATCCATCGATTGGATCACGTGCTTTTTGAATAAAACAACTTACCACTTAAACCTTGTGCGATAACCACTGTTTGGTTTTGCATTTAAAATCCAAAACTGCCTCCCGCCATTGACGAGACCTGCATTAAATGACAGTTAATGAAGATTAAATCAAAAGGTTAAAACCTTTGATACAGCTATTTTTTATGTTTATCCGCGCATTTGAACTCTAAAACAGCTACTCCCGACTGTGTTAAGCCTTTTCAAGCCCCTGCTTGCCAATTTCTCGCCCAAAAACTCAGATTTTACCACAATCTACCATTGAAGACTGTTGAAGAACTGTTCACCGATTCAAAATCCTGCCAAAGCCAACATTTCAGAAAGGAACATGTAAAACACATTTACAGTCAAATCCCTGCACTTAAAGGTATTTTCCGAAGAATGAAAACCCGCATATTGAATTCAATTTGTCTTTAAAGAAACCCAAGCCTTTTATTTACAAATTGACCAAACTGAACGGCCCAAAATCACAAAAAATAGGCCAAACCCTGGCAAAATTCTCCCAGGAAACCATGTTTTCTATTGCAAGCCTTTTTAAAGCCAATTTCCTCAAATTTCACAATCTAAGGATCAAATTCAAGGATCTAAATGGCTAAAACCTCTGAATTACCTTGAAAACCCATTTTTTCAATCAAACCAACTCAGAAAACGCTTGTTTTCTGTTTTATGTCAGTTTTACATCCTCAAATTAACCTAGTTGAGCAAAAAAAGTCCAACAGAAGCTATCCTTAACCTAAATTGCTCAGTTTCCTCTCTGTTAAAATAAAAACTCCTACAAACAGTCTAATCTTGCAGTAGTTACGCAAATGCCTAAGAAACAGAGCACAAGCATCCCTGAAGGATCCAAAACACCTAAATCTGAGGGATCCAAAGCCCCTAAGCCTACCCCAGTCATCACTGCCAAATCTGCTATAACAATAAACCCCCTTCAACCACCTGTGGTTGCTACTGAAAGCATTCCTTTGACTGATCTTGACTATAAAATTGCAGACCCTATTATTGAGTTTAATTTGCTAGATATACACAACTGGTGTTATGAAAAATATCTAGACAAAGATGATATTCCAATTTGGGAAACCCATTTACCCAAGTATATAGTCCCATTGACTCATCCTAGTCAAGAACTCATCAGACTTTATCAAAAATACTATGAGCCAGATCAAAGGGCTATAGTAAATGCAGAAAGAAAAAAAAAAAAATTTTACCATTTCAAATTTTGATCTGAAATTTGAACATTCCTTATTTAAAAGCAAATCTGAAAATGATTTAAAAACTACTGTTGTAGACCCTGCTTTTGTTTCATTCTTGAATACAAAACAAAAAATTATTACAGCAAAATCTAAATCAAAGAAAGTTGAATATCAGACTAAAATCGAAGAAATTAATGTTACAATTCTTAAGGATATTGATGAGGCTATCGAATTAGCTAATTTTTTGACTTCTACAAACAAACCTCCAGTTTCTCAGTTACACACCACAATAATACCAGTTGTAGATTCATCTCTGTATGATGTTACATCATATATAAATACCACTCCCAACTCATCCACGGACCCATTTATCCCTGGACTGCCTTTGCAGCCTAGAATACTTTTTCCACCATCCACTTCATCCACTAAATCCACTAGTTTACCTTCTGATTTTGCAAATTCATCATTCTCATTTCCTAGTAGTTCCACTCATATCCCAATATCATTTCCCAACTCTTCTGGTACAGTTTTTAGTTCATTAGCTATCATTTCCAGCACTGCTCCAAGTTCTTTTACTAGATCTTCTAGTCAAACTAAGCTTTTAGTCATGGTTGCTAAATATGCTCCCGTTGTCTTACCTCAACAGTTGCATGACATGCCTCAAGATTATCAAAACAAAATACCATTGTTTGATGGTACTACACAATATACTGCTCAGCAACACATAACTAAAATCACAGACTTCTTTGAAATTTATGAAATAGATTACTCAGATGTTCAAATGAGATTGTTTGCTCAAACTTTGACTAGAGAAGTAAAAAAATGGTTTAAAGATCAAGCTGCTGGTAGCATAACTGATTTAGCTGTATTTTTTACAACGTTTTTGAATAAATGGGAAAAGAAAAAGAACCCCCTTCAAATAGTATTTGAATTTGATGCATTAAAAAGATCCCCAAATGAATCAGTTCAAGATTACTGCACTATGTATAATAGTGTCTATAATTCTATTCCTGCAACTCTTAAACCTACTTTCTATTATGCCCAAATTCCCTAATGGATTTGATGCAGATATGGCTTATCAATTAAGGGAAAGAGATGCAGACACCTTAGAAAAAATGCAATTAGATGTTGTTAGTGTAGAAATAAACATATTAGCTAAAAAAGCTAGACTCAGAAATGAAAAAAGGGTGACTATCAAAGAAGAAAATTCAAATTCAGATGCAAAAAATAGATAGCTTAGCCAAAACCTTAGAAAGAATGACGGATAGACTAGATAATATAGAAAAATGACCCCATTGGGATAATCAACAACAGATCAGAAATCCCAACTTTAGAAAAAACATAAATCAGGGAAAAGCAAAAGAAACAGGCCCAGACCAAACAATTAGGCGCTCATTCTAGGAGAACTATGCTGAAAGTTCTCAAAATAATGATGAAGATGAGGATGACATCAATCATCTAATGGGAATAGATAAAAACAATACCATTTTCCTCACTCAGGAAGATCAAGAACTATTTGAGCTTCAACAACTCAAATTAGAGTCCAGTGAATCCTTTGACTATAGACAAGGTTATGACTTTGCCATAAATGAAATACATAGTCAGTATAACCTTAGACACAAGAAAAACAATGAGTCTTCTACCAAAAACAATTCCCAAAATCAAAATAAGAAAAAGGTAGAAGCACCAAAAACAAAAGTTTTGCAAATTCTCCCAAGGGAAAACAAGTGAAGCTCCAATTCTCCCGAAAACATTTCTAGTCCTAAAATTGTTGATATCACTAATGAAGTAGCTCAAGCCTCAAAAGACACACAGAAATATGCTGTAGCAAAAGCCTCTAACTCTGTTAAATCAGCAAATTTAGATCCAAAAACACCTTCTGCTAACCCTAATTCAGTAGATCCAAAAATTGATAATTCAAAAACACTTGTTGATAGTTCTAAATCTGAAAAAACTTCTACTGCTACACAGACAGTCCCTGAAAGGAAGGTTAAAAGCAGTAAAACTCAGGAAACGCAGACAGAGGATGTCAAAACCATTAAAGATAGAAATATAACTGTAGAAACTCAAGAAAAACCAAGTCAAATTACAGTTACTAAAGATGAATTAGTTCAAATTAGTAAATCTCAACCCTCATTTAATATTCAGACTGAAATTGCTAAGTTAAAAATACCCATTCCTTTAACAGAATTGGTAAAACGTGACTTATACAAATCAACTATAACTGAAACATTGAATATGAATGATGGTGAAGATTCAATTAATTTGAATGATGATCAACCAGAGTTGATCTTTGGCCCAGATGTGAATGGAAAACATGCAGGTGGAGCAGTTCCTCCTTTTTATATAAGTCTTACCATTCATGATCAAATTCTACATAACGCTACGCTAGATTCTGGAGCTTCCCACAATTTAATGCCTAAAGCCATTATGGAAACTTTAAATCTAGAAATAACAAGGCCTTACAAAGATTTGTTTTCTTTTGACTCAAGTAAGGTTAAATGTTTTGGATTAATCAAAGACTTATGTGTAACATTAGTTCAGTACCCTGGTAAGAGCATATTAATGGACATTGTAGTCGCTGATATCCCCCCTAAATATGGGATGTTACTTTCTCGCTCATGGGGAGAAAAGTTGCAGGGATCTCTACAACTGGACATGAGTTATGCTACTATCACGGTGTTTGGTCAACCTAGAAAGTTATATAGAGAAACATTGATGAAATATATGGTCAGTAGTGCTGAAAGATTTATAAATTTTCCAATTTACACTACACCAACTGATCTTGATTCTTTTATCTTGTGTAACTCTGAAACTGATAAAATCGAAACTGAACTAATTGACAAAAAGAAAGAAACAAACAATGATAATATTTTTCATCAATCCCTATGGCATTTAGACTTTGATGGCTCAGTTAACAAACTAGGAGCAGGAGCAGGAGTTTGGATAACAAACATGGAAAATAATCACTCAGAAGGCCATGCTTTCAGGCTTAATTTCAAATGTACAAACAACATGGCTGAGTATGAAGCCTTAATTCTAGGACTTCAAATCATTAGAAACTCAGGAGGACAACGAGTTTTAATCATGGGAGATTCAGAATTAATCATAAAACAAATACATGGAGATTATTCTGTTCATAATCCAAGACTAGGCCGATACAGAGACATTGTGCTTGATTTAATTGACGATTTATTGGAATGTAAATTTACTACTATACCTAGAAAACAAAATATGCAAGCTCATTGTCTAGCTACTTTTGCTAGTACATGCAATTTACCATTCCAACCAAATCACAGATATACTGCTGAAGTCAAGCATAGGCCAATAATTCCAGATAATCTTAAGTATTGGCAGATTTTTTCTCAAGATGAACAGATTTACAGGTTTTTGAACAATGAAGGAGAATTTCGAAACTGTATGATAGATATTGATTGTACAATAGATAATGATTTTGATTGTGAAATAGATTCAAATAACTCAAATGTAAATAGAATAAAGTTTGATAAACCCACTAGATTTACTCAAGTTGACATTGATAACTTAGAGAAAGTAGAAATTGAAGAAATTATGGATGATGAATCTGACATTTTAAACCTCGAAGATAATTTCTTACCTAAAGGATTAACACCCTTAGAAGATCTTTTTGACTCTAATGATGTAGTTAGAAAACCAAAAATGGAGCCAGTAAGATCTGACATAGAAGAGTGTAATATTGGTACAGAATTGAAATCTAAAATGATAAAACTTTCCAAAAATTTACCTCAAGAAGAAAAGGATAAATATATTGAACTTTTAAAGGAATATCAGGATGTGTTTGCTTGGAGTTATGAAGATTTAAAATCTTATGATACAAACATAATCCAACACAAAATTCCAATAAAAGAGGATCAAAAACCATTCAAACAAAAGTTGAGGAGAATGAACCCTGTACTATTACCTTTGATAGAAAAGAAAGTTAAAAGAATGTATGATGCCTAGATCATTGCACCAATCAGATATTCTAATTGGGTTTCAAACCTAGTTCCCACTAGAAAGAAAACAAGTGAAATAGATTGTGTGTTGACTTTAGAAATCTTAACAAAGTAACACAAAATTCCAATAAAAGAGGATCAAAAACCATTCAAACAAAAGTTGAGGAGAATTAACCCTGTACTATTACCTTTGATAGAAAAGGAAGTTAAAAGAATGTATGATGCCTAGATCATTGCACCAATCAGATATTCTAACTGGGTTTCAAACCTAGTTCCCACTAGAAAGAAAATAGGCGAAATTAGATTGTGTGTTGACTTTAGAAATCTTAACAAAGTATCCTTAAAAGATAATTACCCTTTACCTAAGATGGACCATATATTACAAAGGGTAGTAGGTTCTACTAGGATTTCTTTGTTAGATGGTTTTTCAGGATATAACCAGATCCTAGTCCAAGAAGAAGATTAGGCTAAAACAACTTTCACCACTCCTTGGGGCACTTTTATGTATGTAAAAATGCCTTTTGGACTGATGAATGGGCAACCTTTCAAAGGGCTATGGACATAGCCTTTGCAAAGGAGATTCATGATTTTTTGGTAATTTATTTAGATAACATCATTGTTTTTTCCAAAACAAATAATGAGCATTTGGATCATTTGAAACAAGTTTTCATTAAATGTAGGAAATTTGGCATCTCTCTAAATCCCAAGAAAAGTCTATTTGGATTAGAAGAAGGTAAGTTACTGGGGCATATAATCTCAAAAGAAGGAATTAGAATTGATCCTGTTAGGATAGAAGAAATTCTGAACATCAGTCCACCTAGAAATATCAAAGAATTACAAGTTTTCTTAGGTAAGATAAATTTTTTAAGAAGGTTTATTTCAAACTTAGCTAAAATCATTAGAGAACTGAACAACATGCTCAAAAAGGACTCAATTCTAAAATGGATTGTTGAAGCCAAACAATCATTTGAATCCATAAAGCAAGCTTTAACTAAAACACCAGTCTTAATCAGTCCATATTTCAAAAAAGATTTCATAATTTTTTCATTTTCTTCAAAACATACCATTGCTACAATTTTACTGAAGAAGAATGATCAAGGATTTGAACAAACTATAGCTTTTTTCACTAAGACCCTTAGAGATGCCCCTCTGAAATATAACATAATGGAGAAACAAGCCTTAGCTTTGGTTAAGGCCATCAAAGACTTCAGAGTTTATATTCTCTATTCCCAAATAATTGCTTATGTGTCCCAAATTCTGTAGTTAAAGACATTCTTACTCAGGATGGCCCTGATGGAAGGAGAGGTAAGTAGATTGCCACTATTTTAGAATATAACATAGAAATTAAACCCACAAAACTCATTAAGGACAAGGATTAGCCAGATTAATGGCTGAATCTAACTGCAATGCACTAGATATAAATTTTATTGCTCAGGTTGATGACCAGGAAGAGATGGTGACTCCAACGATCAGTGAAGCCTTTCTAAATTCACCTTGGTACTCAAATATCATCTTTGTACTTACAAACTTACAAGCTCCTCCTGGATTGTCAAGGACTAAAGCTAGATTTCTAAAACTTAAAGCAATGAGATTTTGTATCTTAGATAATGTACTTTTTTGGAGAGATCATAGTGGGATATTATTGAATTGTTTACTAAAAGAAGACGCTGATAAAATACTCGAAGAATTTCATGCAGGTGACTGTGAAGGGCATTTATATTGGAAAACTACTGCTGACAAGATCCTTAGAGCTGGTTTTTACTGGCCTACCTTGTTTGCTGATGTTAAAAAGTTTGTTACTTCATGTCACAAATGTCAAATTTTTGAAGGCAAAAAGAAATTGTTACCTTTACCCTTAGAGCCTATTTCAACTGAAATGCCATTTCAACAATGGGGTTTAGACTTCATTGGAGAAATTCACTCCCCATCCTCTGGCCAACATAAGTGGATTTTGACTACCACTGATTACTTCACAAAGTGGATTGAAGCTATTCCTACTAGACAAGCCACTGATGCAGTCATTATTTCTTTCATAGAAAATAACATTTTGTCAAGATTTGGATGCCCTCACAAGATAATCACTGATAATGCAGCAGCATTTAAGTCTAAAAAGATGATTGCCTTTTGTCACAAATATCATATTACCCTAGGTCACTCTACTGCATATTACCCCCAAGGTAATGTCCTAGTTGAATCCTCAAACAAAAGTCTTGTAAATATTATAAAAAAGTTACTTGAAGACAATAAAAAGACTTGGAATAAAAAGTTAGTCTATGCCTTATGGGCAGATAGACTTACTACCAAAAAGTCCATTGGCACTTCCCCTTACCAACTTGTATATGGAATGAATGCAGTTTTTCCATCATCCTTAGGTGTACCAGTAATGAAAATCATTCAAGAATCACAAGTGGAAACAAATGATATACAAAGGAGAATCAATCAAACTATTCATCTACAACAAACAAGGGAAGAAGTCTATGAGAAATCCCAAGTCATTCAAGATAAAATCAAGAAAATTTTTGATAGAAGTAAGGAGGATGATTTTTACATTGGATATCAAGTGTTAAAATGGGATTCTAGAAGAGAAGACAAAGGCAAACATGGAAGGTTTGACTTTCTGTGGAAAGGACCTTATGTAACTTATGGATATAGGGGTAATAATGCTTTCTTTATCAAAGATTTGGATGGAAAAGATATACAAGAAAGACCAGTAAATGGTAGAATGCTCAAGCACTACTATTCATCTGAGCTAACCAATAGTTAGTCCCATTTACTTTTACATCACTTTAAATATCCATTGAAGTTTTTAGATTGGATTGGATATTTTCTTTACAAAGTTGAAGCGTGGAGAGAAGGCCCTAAGCTTTGCAGGGTAAAATGTCATAAATATGAGTTTTTTTTGCAGAAAACAGAAGAAAATTACTGGATCACCATGGTCAAAGTTGAAGGCTACTAGTCTTAGAGTTCTTGACATCTCACAAGGAGATGCCATCCCCATGTGAAGCCGCTGTTAGGGTCCAATAAATATAGAATTCATAATTTTGAATTGACTTTGATAGTCTTGTAAATATGTACATACCTTGCTTTCTACAAGTTGTTTTCCCATATTTAAAAAAAAAAATAATAATAATAATAAAAGCCAAAAAGAGGGTAAAAAGGTCCTAAAAGAAATATTAAAGGACTTAGAAAAACATATACCCCAAAAGAAAAAGAAAAATAAGACCTGAAAGTGAGAAATCTAAATGCCACTACTTTTACTTTACTACAAGAATAATGATTATGTGCAGAGTGTTAATAAATGCCATAATCCATGATCAGTGAAACAGTTTAATCTTAACTTTTCATGTTTTCAATTTCATGTTTTAGATAGAGAATAAGGATTTGTCAAATAGTTTAAGCTTGAAAAATCAGTAAATAGGTAGAGAATAATGAGGAGCTCAACAGTTTAATCTGAGCCCTAAGATGAAATAAGGTAGATTTAGATAGTTTATTCTTGAAAAGAATAAATGTTTCAAGATTGTGAGCCTAAATACACCTGCCAAATGAACAAAAAATGTTAGAATAAGGTTGGGTAGGTAGAAAGAAGTGGAAAAAACATGTAATAATGATCATCGGGCAAAATCACTAATTTCCCATCCCCCGTAAGTATTCAGTATTCTAAGCTATCAGTGAAACAAGCTTCAGAGCATTTCTCTGACTTTTGTTGGGACCGGACCCAATGCTCGATGACTGGTTAGTTGAAAATATTGAGTTCTTATGTTAAATCCCCATTTATCATCATTCATCCTTCATTCATACATTTTAACCTCTTTTCCTAAGTAAAGACACATTCTTACTTAGCGAAAATTAAAATTCCATATAATTAACTTCACCCCTTCAGAAGCATTCATCAAACCCTCAAAACTACATTTATCCTAAGTATTGGTGAAATAATATAAAGATAAGCTATGCTTTACTCTTACACTTTACTTGGTGATTTTATGTATTTTGTTTTACACTACACTACCCTTTCATATTAACTTTTAACATATTCTATTAAATCCCTAAAAAATACCCGATCTTACTTATTAATTCCCTATATTTAAATATCCCCAAAAACCCACTATTACAATGTTTAGACCAAAGTTTATTATCCATGTGCTTAAATAAAACCCCAATTATACACCCTTTGGTCTAAAACTTATCATTAAATCAAATATCTCAACCCTATAATATTTAAACACATACCCAAAGTTTAAATAACTATATAATATAATACTACAGCACCCATATATGCATTGTTAAAACATTTCATAATAAAGAATGTTTTAAATAAATGTTATAGAAATCACTCCCCCCAACATATTATTTAAGCCTAGAGGCTTAACCTTCATTAAAACACATTTTTATATAGGTTAAAATCTTTTCTGCTGTGTATAATTAAACCTCGCATCCATATTCATTAAACATTATATATAATTTTTAAACCTTATATAAATGTTTTACCCATCCGCGCGCGCATATAAAAACGTCGGTCCCACACCATTCCATTTTAGCGCGGCTTCCCGTTCAATCTTGACCCTTCGCATTCATTCCTCAGATCCAATGGTTGATACGCGATATCACGTTGAAAACATGCCCGTCTTGCCGAACTCCAAATGCACGCGAAATAGGTGGTTTCGCTCGGACCCCTTCCCTCCACATGGCCTCCATCGATTGGATCGCGTGCGTTTTGACTAAAACAACTTACCACTTAAAACTTGCGCGATAAACACTGTTTGGTTTTGCATTTAAAATCCGAAGCCGCCTCCCACCATTGACGAGACCTGCATTCAATGACAGTTAATGAAGATTAAATCAAAATGTTAAAACCTTTGATACAGTTATTTTTTATGTTTATCCGCACATTTGAACTCTGAAATAGCTCCTCTCGACCGTGTTAAGCCTTTTCAAGACCCTTCTTGCCAATTTCTCTCCCAAAAACTCAGATTTGACCACAATCTACCATTGAAGACTGTTGAAGAACTATTCACCGCTCCAAAAAGCTGCCAAAGCCAACATTTCAGACAGGAACATGTAAAACCCATTTACAGTCAAATACCTGCACTTAAAGGTATTTTCCAAAGAATTAAAACCCGCATATTGAATTCAATTTGTCTTTAAAGAAAGCCAAGCCTTTTATTTACAAAATTGACCAAACTAAACGGCCCAAAATCACAAAAACTAGGCCAAACCCTGGCAAAATTCTCCCAGGAAACCCTGTTTTCTATTGCAAGCCTTTTTAAAACCAATTTCCTCAAATTTCACAGTCTAAGGATGAAATTCAAGGATCTAAACGGCTAAAACCTCTGAATTACATTGAAAACCCATTTTTTCAATCAAACCGACTCAGAAAACCCTTGTTTTCTGTTCTATGCCAGTTTTACATCCTCAAATTAACCTAGTTGAGCAAAAAAAGTCCAACAGAAGCTATCCTTAACCTAAATTGCTCAGTTTCCTCTCTGTTAAAATAAAAACTCCAACAAACAATCTAATTTTGCAGTAGTTACCCAAAATGCCTAAGAAACAGAGCACAAGCAGACCTGAAGGATCCAAAACACCTAAATCTGAGGGATCCAAAGCCCATAAGCCTACCCCAGTCATCACTGCCAAATCTGCTATAACAGTGAACCCCCTTCAACAACCTGTGGTTACTGCTGAAAGCATTTCTTTGACTGATCTTGACTATAAAATTGCAGACCCTGTTATTGAGTTTAATTTGCTAGATATACACAACTAGTGTTATGAAAAATATCTAGACAAAGATGATATTCAATTAAGTATAGTGCAGTATATGATCCCATTGACTCATGTGGTCAAGAACTATGATTTTATTAAAAAAATATATAGGCAGTCAAAATTATATAGTAATCACAGAAAAAATACTTTCTACTGTTATTCGATCGATTAATCAAATGCTTCAATTACAGCGTGATCCCCAGGCAGTCCCCTTGTCTATAGAGGCCTTAACAAAATTATAACTTGGCCTAGATTTCCCTAAAAGGTTCATGATCTTTCAGAATTTTATGCCTTCTCATGTTCATATTCCAAAGATAAATCCTCCATACTCCACAGCTAAATTTCCCAAAGGTTCTAGACATATTATCTCTATGCTATCTTTTATCCTTGGATTTTTTATAGATGAGTATACTGATGAATCTATTCTTGGTTTCTTGTCCACCATGTCTCCTAGTCAACCTCCATCAATCATCTTTGACTATGCTGGTTTCATAGCAGATACCATCCATTACCAGTTGACTAAATTACCCACAGAAGGAGTTTTTAGATATTCATCTTATCTTTTCCATTTGTTTTTATTCTCTCAAGCAGACAAATTTCCAGTTTCTTTGCAAAAGATGGATGTAGAGGGAAAACCTCTATCAATTATCTTTTGGACTTCATTACTGAGAAAAGAATCCAGTGATTTCACTTATTCAAAGTTTTCAGAACTATTCTTGCATCCAGCAATGAGCATATTAAACAAATCAGAACAGCCTAGGATCAGTGAAGAAATGAAAAGAATATTGCAGCTTTCAGAGCAGAACAAAGTTGGAGATTAGTACCTCTATGAAAAACATACAGAACTAAGAATTTTTGGATCAAACTTGTTACCCTACAAGTTGCCTAAACATGTATGTATGGGAATTTTTGCACTTGAACATCTTAGACAAATTCTCAATTCAGATTCAATTAACTTTATGGCAGCCAAGAAGAAGACCCAGTTTAAGTTAAAGAATCAAGTTGGGCCATTCATAATCAACCACAGAAATGCAGAAAAGGAAATAACAAAGAAATTATCAGAGTTCAAATTTGATGAGAGTTTTCCATGGAATTATGATCCATAATGGATCTTAAGCACGCTAAGGGTGAAGTGTAAATTAACACCCTATATCCATGAGTCAAAGCCTGAAATAGAAAAGTTTGCCAATCAAATTGAATGGATTGAAAACACCTTGATAGAGGCAACAAGCCAAAAAGATACAGCACAAGAATTGGAAGTTGTCAAGTAGCCAGAAACATCAAGTAAAAGAGTCAGGGAAGAAGGAGGTTACACAACAGAGACAACAACTGAGACTAAATTTAAAATAATCTATAACAAAAGGCCTAAGCTCAGTTCAGTTGATAAGAAGAAAGTAACAATTGATATTGATGAGACAAATGCTCCAGTGACCAATGATGATATAGCAACAACCATAATCAATGAAACACTTATGGAAATTCAAAAGGAAAAACCAATAAAACAGAATGACACACAGATGATTGAGAAACAACAGAGCATGGAAGCCTCTTCCTCACAGCGAGCTGAGGAAAAGGACTTGGACATCAAAGAGAGGTATAAGCAAATTAAGCAGAAAATTGAGGAGATAAAGAAAGAAATATATTCTCAATTCCTGAAGCAGAGGCCTAGAAATCAGAATAGGTTATTATCAGCATTTGACTATTCCAGCAATAAAATGATGATGTCATTTTTACAGCCTACTACCTCAGCACCCAAAACAGTATCAGACTATAAAAAGGTAGACCTTGAGGTAGACAGAGAGAATATTCATGAGCTGGACCAGATTGAGTTCCACAAACAGACCTCTGAAATGTTGTATTCTACAGTGGCAACCAAAGCAATGAGTGCCAATAAACTTCAAAATACCATACTTAATATGCAAGATCAAATGAAGATGGATAAAGCATCACTTTATGCCAAGGACCTAAGGATCAAAGCCTTAGAGGAACTAGTTTTACAGGTGGGATATGATCCCTCAAACATCCAAGCAGCAAAAATATTGGTCAAGAAAAAGAATGAAGACATAGCAGCTTTGAGGAAACAGCTCAAGCTTCCTCAAAGTGAGCATCCACAAACAAACGAAATCCTCCAGGATCAAAGTGAAAAAGAGGAAATGATGAAACTAATACTTCGATTGACAGCACAAATCAAGGAGATGGAAACACAAATGGACAAACTGGTCCAAGAAAGAGAGACTGTAAAAGAGCCAGAAATTCTTACAATTCCTACAGTCATCCCAGTAATTACTACAGCAGTGCCTTCTACTTTAGGAGAGAAATTAGCACCAAAGGGCCCACTGGCAACTGCAGTGCCAGTGACTTCAACCAAAATTTCAGCTACAGAATCTTCTACCACAAATGTACAGCAAACAGATGAAGCCAGCTAGATTGTCAAAGCCATGGAAAAGATGTCTTTAAAGACAGATGAAATAAACAAACTGAATAAGATGATTGAAAACCTTGAGAATGAAAATAAGACAGCTCAGATCAATGCCAGAACTCATGAGCAAAAATCAATCATATTGGGAGAGCAGCTCAAGAATTTACAAAAGGAATTGACTTTCACAGAGCAGATCTCATACATTAAAAATCATCTCTGGACTAACATAATTGAAGCCATTCATAATCAATGGCCTTCAATTCAGGTTATATATGAGCAGAAAGAATTGTTATTAGCAGCCCAAACAGAGATACAAAAGACAAAGGATGAGTTGACTGAGAAGCCTACAGGGTTTAAAACTCATTACATTTCTAAACAGCAAAAACAGGGAGGAACTTGAAGAATTGCAAATATTAGACAGGACAGAGACAATCTTGAAAATCAGGAAGGTTGTCACTAAAAAGAGCTTAATGAACAATCTTGAAGAAAAGTGTGAAACAATGAACCTTGCCATAACTAGATTTATGGTAAAGTATACAAATCTTGGACAGAAAGGCTTACCAGACATAGATGTGTTCAATGAAAAGCTTATGCCACAAAAGTACTATGACAAAAAGATCAGGGAGTTTGCTAAAGAGCAAGTAAACAAGCCACTAGCGCAAGGCACTCCTACAGGCAAAGTTTTACTTCAGTGTTTTGAGGATTTATTCTTTCTACAGCATGAAATTAAGCACCTCTTTGTCATCAAGCTTACTTTTGCAAGATACACAGAAGCTGATGAAAACTTCAGGAAGTTGAAAAATGTCCAAATTCCAAAAGCAAAAGAGTGGCAAACTTTCACAGATTTGATGTAAAGATAGAAGGTAAAAACACTATAAAATTTACCTAGAGACAGTCAAAAGAAAAGATAGTTTGCTGATTTTTTACTACTAAAAAATAATTTTATAGCAGTAAAACAGTAAAACTAATGGTCAAAGAGTAGCAGTGTTAAAAAGTATCAGCAGGAAAGAGTATCAACGAAGGCAAGTCAAATGCATGAAAATATCTAACAGCCAGCAAGCAGGACACATCGGCAACCAAAAGCTCCTTGTTAGCAAAACAGTTCTATTTATTTTGGATAAAAGAGGACAGCTTGTTGATTTGCTAAGCAGCTGTCCCTTTTATTATGTAATGATATTTTCTTTTTCCTAAAGTTATTCCTAGAACTCTTTTAGGATATTTGTAATACTTTTTGTATAAATACTTCAATTTCAGAAGTATTCAGGGTGGAATAAAATTGCTTGACTTACTATAGATATTTTTGTTGAACATTGGAGGCTATTGTGTGTTTGAATGTGAAGTAGCAGACTGGACAAGCTGACTGGCATCATAATTCAGGATCCCTGTGATAAGTTGATGAGTGAAGTACTTCCTACTTGTCACTATTTCCTTTTCTAAGTTTCATGCATTCATTTTATGTTTGTTCCATCTGAATGTGTAACTAAGAGTATTACTACAGGATTAGTCAAGTGCTCCCTGTCTTTAACTAATTGCCATTTTAATGTTTTCTTCTGATTTCCAGTGCAAGGAACCCTTAATTGCTCCTTCTCCCGTTTGACCTCTGCCTTCTACTTCCATTTTCCGGATCAAAGGATCCTTAAGTGCCCTTTATCCCGATCATACCACCTCACAAAAAACCACTTTCCCAAATCTCTACGGGTTATCTATCTTGCCCTGAATATATTTGTACCTTTTTGGCCTTGATTTCTAGTGCTGCTAGCTTGATTTAGACGCCATAGCCCAATGGACAAGTAGATTTCTCTCTATCTTACCTCCAAGTGATTTTTTCCCACCAAATCCTTTAAACCAAAACCAAATTTTACTTTCATAACTAGCCTAATATTATAAATCAAAACAAAGTTAAACTTTAAAAAGAGAGCCCTCTTTGAACCCTAGGAAGGCTAGATCCTAGAGTTTGAAGTAGGTTTGTGGTTACCTCTAGTATTCTTTGACTAAAACTCAAAATCCCACAACTTGAGAATTTACTAGAGTGATAACAACAGTGACAGTGGCAGTGTCATGGGCAGCAATACAGAAGGCAGTAGTAGCCAAGCATCAGCAGCGCAGAGGATGCTTCAAGGTAAGAGCAGTATGGAATAGGGAAATTACTAGAACACTTTCCTCGCTAAGAGGGAGTGTTGATTTTTGTAGCATCAAAAAGTGATCTAAGTGTCAAATTTGGTGAGGAGGCTTAAACACTAGTATTCCAAAGAACCCAAAAATTCTTTGTGGAAATTCCACTCGGTTCATGATTTATTAAAATAATTAATTATTTTAATGGAGACCCTAAGTCTAAACTTAGGGAAATTGAATAATTAATGGGTATTAATAAAATAGAATGTGAATCTTCTAGAGAACGAAGATCAAGTCAAGTTTTAATCTTAGCCATTGATTATACTTCTAATCTGGGTCGTTGATTCATCAATGAGAAGATTATAAAAGAAGGCTTGAGGGTCCTTTGGAAAGCAAGTCGGGCATATACTCAGTAAACCCAAAGGAAGTCGATTCTGAAGGAATAGAATTTGATTTCAGAGGGAGAGTTGCAGGGCAGAGGAAGCAGAGGGCATCAGCAGTGTCAAGGCTCGAGGGAAGATGGATGTAGAAGGCCGGAGAGGGCAGCACAGAGCAGCAGCGTAGAGAGCTCACGCAAGGTGACGCAGTCTCACGCAGGCTCTGTGTAGAGAGACACGCAGAAGCGATGCAGAATGGGGAAGTGAGTCCCCAAATTGTCGTAAATTCTCCAGAGTGTTGATGAGAATTTATCTTAGGTGTCTTCTCATGAAGTTTCTTAGTTAGTCTACTAGTCTTTCCTTATAAAGAATTCAGTGCTAAAGTTTAATATATAAACCCTCATCTGCTACACCGATTTTCCCACATTGGGTTTTTCCGGTGACAATTGTCCAGAAATAACCGTCATTGTGATTAGTTCTTATGCTTGCATTTTACTATTCTTTTCTCAATATGTACTTGAGTGATAACTGCAGTAGTGTTTATTTCGAAATTTGTTGTAAGGGTTTTGTAAATAACTTATTGTGGAAATAAGTAGGAGAAATAAATCTATAACTGCGGTAGAAATTCAAAATTGAATTTTTCACATGGTATTAGAGCTGAGTTGAGTAAAAGGATTGGAGACTCTTCGTTAGAATGAAGTCCAGAAGCTGTTGAAGCGGCAACTCGAAAGGGTTCACACAACTCTCCAAAGAAAAGGGAAGCAAGGAAGAATAGAGGGATCACAACATCTATGTATTGGCCTCCAGACTGGAAGAAGAATTTGCTTGCGTATCAAGCTCTGCTTCTCTTGAAGTCTGGTATATTGATAATGGAGCTTCTACACATATGACGTCTACTTCATTGGCAAAACAGTGTATGTCAAACACCCGAATTGGAAGAAGAAGGCACAAATTGGAGTCGGGAGCAATAAACTGTATAAGTTACAGCTCGAATCTCCAATGGCACTGATAGGCAGCTATGAAGAGAAGGATTTGAATGAGCTATGGCACAAGAGAATGGGGCACTTACATCATGGGGCTTTGAGAATTCTCAAGAAGACCGTCACAGGAGTTCAAGATCTAAGCACCAAACGAGATGACGTTTACAAAGGGTGCGTATTAGGGAAGTACGCTAAGGCAGCCTACCCCAGAAGCAGTAATAGGGCTATGAGTGTGTTAGGATTGATACACTCAGACATCTGTGGACCAATGTCCACTAGAGCTCTTAGTGGTGCCGAGTATTTCGTCACCTTCATTAATGACCATTCCAGGAAAACCTGGATCTACTTTCTGAAGACCAACGACGAAGTCTTTGACCAATTCAAGAAGTTTAAAGCGTTGGTTGAGAATCTGATAGGAAAGTGGATAAAGATTCTGTGATCAGATAATGGTGGAGAATACATTGATAAAGACTTCACATAATTTTTCACGAGGGAAGGCATCAAAAGAGAGTGGACTGCTCCATATAATCCAGAGCAGAATGGAGCTGCATAAAGGAACAATAGAACTGTTGTAGAGGCTGCAAGAGCAATGTTGTATGATCAAGACATGCCCAAGTTTCTGTGGGCTGAAGCTTTTAACACAGTTGTATATGTTCAGAATAGGGTTCCTCATAATGCTTTGGGAAAGATCACTCCAGAAAGTGTCTTCACTGGCAGGAACCCAAAGGTAAGCCACTTCAGGATCTTTGGTAGTGTGGCATACTGCCATGTATCCGAAGAGAAGAGAAGGAAATTGGATAGGACTACGAAAAAGGGGTATCTGGTAGGATACAGTGAAAACGGTAAGGCTTACAGAATCTACATTCCTAGCAGCAGTAAGGTTGTAGTGCGGCGGGATGTAAAGTTCATCGAGGAAAGAGCTTTCAGAAAATCCCGAGAGATGCCTTCAGCAATGCAGTCTGAAGATGACCCACTGGTCCAACCACTACGACCAGCTGAGGTTAGCTCGAGTGCTTATCCAAGGCAGAAGGATCCAAGGGATTCATCTCCAGAAGATTTGCAGAAGGGGGAGCAGGTAGAGCCACCCACTACTAGTGGTAGGACGAGCAGGGAATTGCGACAAATTCTGAAGGATGCAGTGGAGTTTGTCGGGGCCCCCATAAATGAAAAGAGGCAACACAGGAAACCAGGGAGATACCAAGCCTTGGTAGCCCAGGTTGGGGAACCCTCTAGTTTTCAGGAGGCAGCTCAGCATCAGGTATGGGTCGATGCAATGGTGGAAGAGTATAGTTCCATCATGACAAATGATGTCTGGGAAGTGGTTCCGAGGCCTCAGGACAGATCAATTGTAGGTTCGAGATGGATTTACAAGATCAAATATGCTACAAATGGCAGCGTAGAAAAATTTAAAGCCAAGTTTGTGGCAAAGGCGTATGCTCAGAAGGAAGGGATAGACTATGAAGAGACCTTTGCCCCTGTTGCCAGATATACTTCTATTAGATCCATGATATCCCTTGTTGCGCAGATGGGATGGGAGATTCCCCATATGAACGTCAAGACTGCATTCTTGAATGGAATGATAGAAGAAGTATATATCAAACAGCCAGAGGGCTTTGAAACGCATGACCAGAAGATTCATGTGTGTAGGCTTAAGAAAGCCTTGTATGGACTTAAGCAAGCCCCTAGAGCTTGGTATGGTCGAATTGATGGATACCTGCAGAAGATGGGATTCGTCAAGAGTGACACAGATCCTAATCTCTACTATTTGAGAGTAGGGGATGAGCCTCTAATACTGGTGTTGTACGTAGATAATCTATTCCTAACAGGATCATCTAAGCTCATCAAGCACTGCAAGGAGAATTTAGCTGCAGAATTCGACATGAAGGATCTAGGGCTAATGCATTATTTTCTAGGGTTGGAATTTTGGTAGCAGAAGGGTGAGATCTTCCTTGGTCAGAGGAGATATACTACAGAAATCTTGAAAAGGTTCAATATGGAAGACTGTAGACCCATGGCTACATCGATAATCACCAACTGGAAGAAGATTGATACTTCCGAAGATGATGAGGTTGATCCTACCTTGTATAGGCAGCTCATAGGGTCCTTCATGTATCTGGTCAATACTAGGCCAGACATCTGTTATGTTGTCAATACCCTCAGTTAGTTCATGGTGGAACAAAGGAGGGCACATTAGGCAGTAGCCAAGCATGTTCTCAAATATCTGCAGGGAACAGTTGAGCTTGGATCGAGATACACACGTGGCAATGACATCAAATTGAGTGGGTTCACTGACGCAGATTGGGCTGGAAGCCCAGTAGATCGAAAGAGTACCAGTGAGTACTGCTTCAGTGTTGGATCAGGAATGACTTCCTGGTGCAACAAGAAATGGAAATCCGTGGCTCTTAGCTTAGCTGAGGCAGAATATATGGCAGCAAGCACGGCTTTGTGTGAAGCCATCTGGCTGAGGAAGCTACTTGTGAATCTACTCAAGGAAAAGATGGAAGCGACCTACATTCTATGTGATAATCAAAGTTGCATCAAGCTCTCTGAAAATCCTGTGTTTCATGATTGGTCGAAGCACATTGACATCAGGTGTCATTTCATTAGAAATTGTGTCCAGCGGGGAGCTGTACAATTGCAGTACACTTCGACAGGAGAACAAGTGGCGAACATCCTCACTAAAGCTCTAGGAAAGACAAAGTTTGTCTACTTCAGAGAGAAGATGGGATGATCAAGAATCCATTTCAGTAGCAGAAATGGACAGATGCAGAATTGAGAGGGAGTTTTAGTATAGATGAGGTAGTGACAATGGCAGTGTCATGGGCAATAGTACAGAAGGCAGCAGCAGAGCAGATGAGGGGCAACAGCAGACAAGCATCAGCAACGCAGAGGATTCTTCAGGGACAGAGCAGTATGTAGCAGGCAAATTTCTAGAACACTTACCTCGCTAAGAGGGAGTGTTGATTTTTGTAGCATCAGAAAGTGATCTGAGTCTCAAATTTGGTGAGGAGGCTTAAACACCACTATTCCAAAGAACCCAGAAACCATTTGTGGAAATTCCACTCAGTTCATGTTTTATTAAAATAGTTAATAATTTTAATGGAGACCCTAAGTCTAAACTTAATAATTAATGGGTATTAATAAAACAGAGTGTGAATCTTCTAGAGAACGAAGATCAAGTCAAGTTTTAATCTTAGCCATTGATTACACTTCTAATCTGGGTCGTCGATTCATCAATAAGAAGATTACAAAAGAAGGCTTGAGGGTCATTTGAAAAGCAAGTCGGTCATACACTCAGTAAAACCGAAGGAAGTCAATTCTTAAGGAATAGAATTCGATTTCAAAGGGAGAGTTGCAGAGCAGAGAAAGCAGAGGGCATCAGCAGTGTCAGGGCTCAAGGGAAGAAGGACGCAGAAGGTCAGAGAGGGCAGCACAGAGCAGTAGTGCAGAGAGGTGACGCAGACTGGGGAAGTGAGTCCCCAAAGTGTCGAAAATTCTCCAGAGTGTTGATGAGAATTTATCTCAAGTGTTTTCTCAGGAATTTTCTCAGTTAGTCTGCCAATCTTTCCTTGTAAAGAATTTACTGTTGAAGTTTAATATATAAACCCTCATCTGCTGCACTGGTTTTCCCACATTGGGTTTTTCTGGGGACAATTGTCCAAAAATAACTGTGTCATTGTAATTGGTTCTTATGCTTGCATTTTACTGTTCTTTTCTCTATATGTACTTGAGTGATAACTGCAATAGTGTTTAATTCGAAATTTGTTGTATGGGTTTTGTAAATAACTTAGTGGAAATAAGTAGGAGAAATAAATCTATAACTGCAGTAGAAATTCAGAATTGAATTTTTCACAACATAACCTTATCATTTTTTTTGTCCTATGTTGCAGGAAACATTACACAGAGGTCCATTTCAGCCTGGAAACGAAACGAAAACGCGCTTCACGTATGGCCTGGAAACGTGTTTCTGTATGTACTGGGTTGTTTCACGTTGGCGAAACATTTCCAGTACGGACGAAAACACGTTTCCAGGCCGTACAGGCGCGTTTCCAGTGTTTAAACTTCCTTTTTTTAGCTTTTTTTTCGGTTTGTGTGTTTTATTATTTTTTTAATCGTTTTTCATTTTTTGTTTTAGAGCAGCCTAATGTTCAAACCTATGGCCCTAGTGTTGATATGCAGTTCATGGTAATGTTAAATTCTTAAAGTAAAAGGATGAAAATGAAAGACATTTTCATCCTTTTACTTAAATTTTTAACATTACCATGAAATGACTCAGGACGTTTGAGAGTGGTTTCGCCCTCATTAGATTTTAGATGGAGAAAGTAGAATTTTATCTCACTCAAAATCCAGCAGACTTATCATTTTTTCAGGATTTCAAGATGGGGGGGATTGCAATGTTTCCATTGGATTTTGTCATGTACTCGGGGATGGAACTTGTATTTAATCGACAGAACCAAGCCCTCTCTGTAGGAGAGACTCCCAATAATCAAGAGCACCTAGGGCACTAGGGTATGGAACTTCTATTTAATCAAGAGCAGTAAGGTTGTTCGACTATGTAGGAGGAGACTCCCAATCAAGCACAAGACAAGAAATTAGGAATTTCTCATGCCTGGTTTTGGATATTGCTATTTTCATTATGTGATCATTCATGAGTAAATGTGATGTAAATTTAAAGACTTATAGTTTATGCATTGACATTGGACAATTTAATCATAATGTAATAAATTATAATTTATCATGTATACTTTATGATTGCACATACTTCTTAAATGTACTAATATATATATATATATATATATATATATATATATATTGTGTTTCCCCATTTCCAAAATTTGGGGGGGTCACGTTTCGTACCCGTACCCGTTTCCTCATTTCGTGCAACTTAGGTTTTGTCCTTAGACCTGGAAGTGACCTTAACGCAAGCACTTGATGAGCTAAGACTTCATGTTAGTGTTAAAGTAGGCTGCATACTAGTGATTAAGATCCATATAATAGTAATTTGTGGTATATGACAGAGTTACGATGTGAGCCTGCAGTAATAAGTACTTGCAGGATTATATCTTGAGCATGTTTCAGTGTGGTGTCTTGAGTACTCAGGTTAAATGTCATATGCTTGACAGTAATGTTGAAGCGAAGCTGTAGCCTAGAATTTCACCTTGATTGACAGACAGTTTTCCTTGACTATGACATGACAACCCTCTTGTGATGATGAGATAACTTGACACGTGACAGTGCTAGTTTGTGACAGTATTGTGTGAATCTTGGCTTAATGATATGATATTACTTGACTGACATAGCACAATGATAGCAGTATACCTATATGACAGTGGATAGTTATTGAACAGTGATAATTGGCAGCTAGTGACATTCTTGTTAAACAGTGACAAATTATGATATGACAGTGCTAACTCTCTTGATACTTGACAGAGTACATATGACAGTTGTAGTGATTAATGACCATGAAATATATGACAGTGAATCCTTGATCTTATAGACTCATTATGACAGTAATCTATTGACAGTTACCACTATGATGATCTTTGGTTGTAGCAATGAGCATTTATAGATTGCAGAGTGGTACAGAGATAGCAGTGGTTTGATTTGGCTTTGTGATTGAGCAGAGGCAGGATTGTGTTTGAGGCACGATTGTATAGTGATCAAATTGAGCAAAATTGAGCAGTGAGGTTACTAGGATTTGAAAATGATATACACACTGAGCAGAGCAGCAAAACTTTCAGTACAATTTCTCTATATTGATTCAGAGCACAGGTGGATCCAGTCTGAAAATTGTGAAACGTTGTTCGTTAGTTGATTAGGGTGTCAGGGTGGTGCTAGGGCAAGTTGTAGCCTGCACAAGGCGTTGGAGCATCCATCCAGTCACAGCTCGCACACAGGCTATTGAAGCATCCTTCATGTTGGAGCTTGTAAATCATAACATTGGAGTGTCCTAGTTCCAGTTGATAAACAGGGTTTTGGAGCATCCCACAGGTTGGAACCTGTAAGTCAAGGGGTTGGAGCCTCCTTCAATTGGAGCTAAAAACTTGAATGTAAATACTTTTGAAGACAAATATTGAGAACCGTTTGGTGGTTTTTGTCCCGGAGTGTTTCCACCTAAATATCTTTAGGTCTACTATCTCTATTTGTTATGCATTGTTGAATGGTGTTGATGGTGTTTATGTTTATCTGATGCTCATAACAATTAATGCTTTGTGGAATTAAAATATACTAATTGATAAGAAATACTAATTCCCCCACTCTCAGTATTTCCAACAAAATTGAAATCCCTTGGTGCCTTCTCTAGTCATTGTAGGCTCTTGCCTCCTCTACTTGCTTCCTCCACTTCTCCTCAATGGCTCTAATACTATGTGAATTTTTACACACACACAAGCATAGACAAGAATATAAAGAATGAGAAAGAATGAATTGATTATATAAAGTGATACAATATCTCTTTACATGTTAGGAAAGAGAGAAGTAGCTATGTAATTATTAAATACCTAAATTTTTAAATAACTGCATCAATTGAATCTCATGATACATCGTTTTGTTGTTAATCCTTTATTATATGCCTAAATCCTAAATAGTGCATCTAAATCCTAAATATGACCATTATATCCAATAAATGTTGCATTTTCTAGCTAGCCATGTAGGAAGCTTTCAAAGAGTTATTAGATGCCGGAAAAACCTTCTTTCCATTGTCAATAGAAAAGAAGCATTTTATTAAATTTATTGATTTACAATGTAATTTGGGAGGGAGATTTTATGCTTTCATATCACAAATTTTACCCAACTATATAAAGCTCTATAAATCGTGTGTTCTTTGTTTTTTATTACACCCCATGTTATGAATAAAATATATATAAACAATGGTGATAATTGTAATAATGATTAGTTAATTAGTAATTAGTATTGAAGAGGTATGTCTAAATGGGACATGACCTTCCATGAAGAGGCACCAGCCTAAATTATATAAGCAAGCCCTCACTCTCATTTGTAACATTATATTCTCATTCATACATTTTATATATATCTTCATATTCCAAGTATTCTGAAGTATTTAACTTAAATACGAACTTTGTTCGTACCATTTGGTATCAGAGTTGCTCGATCCTCTGGCCGCTCAACCGCTGTAGAGAACCAATTTGATTCAGCCTTTGGCCATCGACTTTTCGTCAACTTGATTGCTATCGTAATTTAAGTGTTTTGCTACGCAAGTTTCTGGAGATTCTCCATACTGTTGACAGGCCTTTGGCCATTAGAGGAATTCAAAAAAAAAATTATAAAAGAGTAACCCCACCAAAAAAAAAAAATTATAAAAAGAGAACTTAAAAAAAAGGGGCTATAAAATATATATAAGTTTGAAAAAATATGTATATTAAAAAAATCATATAAAAAATAAATTAATTAAAAGGTGAAAAAAAAAGTCAAATTAAAAATAATAATAATAAATTATTTTAAAAAATAACAATTAGCTAACCCAGTCGATCGACCATTATGGACACAACGTGGCTCGATCACAAAGTAGCTAAGAATTGTCGCCATTGTCCTTAGCCGCTTCCATCGCCTAGTCAACGCTCCACGTCACTGCCAACAGACCGTTGTTGATTTCGTTTCACCACCGCCACCATTAAGCGGTGTCACCACCTCTTCCGTTCCAGCAACCGCACAACAAGGTCGTGACCAACCGACTCCACCACTGTTGTTGTCGACCGACCACCGTTTGCAATTACCACCCAAAAAAACCAAAAAAAAAAAAAATCAATATCGCTCCTGTCAGAACACCATAGACCAAGTTCTGCCAGCATTATCCATAGCACAGGAACCCTGTCAACTATACAAAATAGAAACTGTCACTAGCTTTGTTGCATGCTGCCACCGCCAACTTTGCTGTAACCAAATCCACTAAAGCTGCTTCCATTTTCCATCATACACCCATTCAACCACCAATTCGAATTGTACACCATGAGAGACAATTTTTATCGTTTATTAAACAAACATACCCTGAGCAGGTGTAACTACGAGAGAGCAATCAGATATTTTTTTTTTAAGGGTCACGATTTTTGTTCAAGCATTGTCATCCCTGTCATCCAATTAATTAAATAATCACCCAAATTAACTAAAGAATGTATATATTGTTGGAGATTATATATTGGTACAGTACGCTCTAAAAGTACATTTTGTAACTGTTTGTACCTTTGAATTACCATTGAATTTAAGCGTAAGAGCAATTGGTTTAATTAGGCATAATCAATTTGTTAAAAATCATCAACTGTCATTCTGCAAATTTACAACAAATATCACGATATATTTGGAAAAAAAAGTATAATACAAGTTATTCAAATATATACATATATATATATATATATATTAAAAAGGCCAGTTACCATTGACGTTGTATTGTTTGACATAAATTTATCGACCAAGCAAAATGGAATCAATCACTGACGACAAAGAAATTGAATCTAAGTCAGAACTGAAAGAGGGAAGATTTCCTAAAACTTTTAGTATATGTGTCGGTGCGCTATTTAAAATCAAATGATCACTTGCGGGAAAGGATATTATCATCTCTATCGATCCTATTCAAAACAATAATTATGTTAGTACTGAATGTGCTAACCAATTATTGATTCCTGATTCGAATATAATTGAAACGAATTTGGTTGGCACAAGTGACAAACAATATGACAGAAGCAATCTACAATTAAGTATTGAAGACTATACTAATGTCTCGCAATTCACCGTTAAAACCTTATTTTGCGACAATAGTGATATAATTTTGGGTTCGCCTTAGATGGAATCACTAGGGTCCTTCATCCTAAATACGAAGAGGAAGTTTTTGACATTTTCTTACAAAAAGAAAAAAATAACGCTACAAAATGTTACAGCGAAGCCGAATTCAGTAACACCAGAAGACATACTAGATATCTCAAAAGTGATTTCTCAAGAAAGTAAAAAAGCAATATAAAATATGCAAAGAGGAATTGACAAAATCACCGCTGACAAAAATGAAGAAGTTACTCGCCTCAAGGACCACAACGAGAAATTATTGACGCAAATTAAGAAACTTAAAAACAACAAGAAATCCTTGAAAAACAAACTAGAAGAACTCAACATGAAAGACATATCAAAGTCTTCAGACATAACCGTCCAAGTTGAAGAAAAAAAATTAATACCGAGATAGTCAATATCAAAATTCAAGAAGATGACAACCCTGTTGAAAGGAAAACATATTCACAAGTTGCAGTTCATATGATGAAAAACCCAAGTGATGATTCTGTAATCAACTCGATGACATCAGAATCTGAAGTAAATCAGTATCTCACCACAGAAATGGTAAGGAAAGGACAAACCAAAAAAACTCCTTATCTACATCTGAATCACAAGAATAGACATCTCAATCAATCTAAAAATCCGTATCATTCAGAACATAAACAACAAACTTCTGTCCAGAAGAATACTTTAGTGCACACAACTCAGTCCAGTGATAACAATTCATCACAAGTTTCTAGTAATTGAAAGATTCCACAGAAGATTTATTTAGGATGGTCAAATCCTTCCTCCGTGCAACAATGTTATATATAACTCCAAGGATCATATCAACTTGTATCAACGAAGATGACAGTTCCCGAGATGAGAAGACATTTGTAGCAGAAAAAGAAATCAAACCTTTTCATCAACAAGCTTTGAGGACAAAGCTTTTTGAAGAGGAAGCCAATGTTATGCATAAAATATATATAAATAATATAAATATAAATAATGATGATAATTGTAATAATGATTAGTTAATCAGTAATTAGTCTGAAGAGGTATGTCTAAATGAGACCTGACCTTCCAAGAAGAGGCACCTGCCAAGGGTATATAAGCAGGCCCTCACTCTCATTTGTAGCATCATATTCTCATTCATACATTTTATATATATTACTTATATCCTCAATCGATATCTTCATATTCCAAGTCCTTTGGAGTATTTCCATAGACCTTATTTGGGTCTTCCTACAACAATAATAAAAGTTTCATTGAATATCTGAATTTTAACTAGTCGTACCTGAATCAGATGCCCACTTATATTCATGTCCAATAGAAGTGCGCAATTCTGATAGCCTACACATTTGCAAATGACCTGGAGACTGCTTCAATCCATGCTCCCACTGGAAAACAAAAAGGATTTATGGAGAAATTAGCAGACAACGAAATTCTTTTAACAATGAGTAAACCACCATTCCACACCTAACAAATAAGACAATGTACCACAAAAGAAAACCAGAAGAAAGAAAACTCTTCATTATGAAATTTTGACCATGCCATAATTTCTGAACTACTATAACTGTGCAGCTAATGACGTACGTATCCAAATTGTTCAAAACCACAAAAATAGGAAACTTTCCAAGCTCTCTTAATGTTCTAGCAAATAATGTTATTACAAGGACCTCTGGTACAAAATACTGAATCATACTTTGATACAAAAATGAAATACATCTCTTTACAATAACACCAGTGGATGTCTCAATGGGGTTACTTTGGTTAAAATTTACATCAAGACCAAAACACATTGGTGACATATTTCAAGGGTACATACCTATGTATCTTTAAAGTTCAAACTCTTTAATATTCTCAAAAGCTAAACATAGACATCATATATTGCACGTTGGCATGGCATTTCACATAGGCACCAGGGAACCTGGATTTTCAGATGCCTGAAATTCAAATTTAAAATTTTGGTTTCAATATGCAGGGGAAAGAAACATGATGAAACTACCTGTAGAATTGGTGTCAAAGGTTGCCGAGAATCAAACAGCAACACATGTTGTTTCGAGGCAACTGCAAATTGGAACATATCATAGTCTGCCCTTGCAAAAGCAACAAATCGATCTTTTCTTGAGGGACAATTGCAATATAAGGACCCTGCAAGGTTTGCCCTTGCTAACACACTAGAATAATCTGAGCTTTTTCGTTTCTTAGTTCTGAAATCAACTAATTGGATTTCATTCCATCCTGCAACAAGTAATGTCCGTGGATGCCAGCCATATTCACAATGCCACCAAATCTCTTTCAATTCTTCTCTATTTTGAAAGTCAAGTTCTGAAATCCCTTGCCAGAACTTTTTTCGTGCTACTCTTTTGCTGGAAAAATTACTGTCACTACTTTTATGTTTTGCCAGTTCCAAAGGAAGTGACCTTCCGCTCAACTTCACAGGACAGTTTAAAGCTTCTCCACAGGAACTTATATCAAACAAGCGTAGCTCACCATTTTCCAAAATAACAGCACTTTCTTCAGGTAAGTGTGGATTCCAGCAAGCCTTATTCACAAATTGTACAAGAGATTAGTTGAATTCATTGACAACTCACACTGACTTGGACCACAAACTTTAATTTGCCTAACTCTAATATAACAACACTAAAAGGTGAATATATATGCATTATTCTTCCAGCTTTGAAAATTAACTGTTGAAATATTCAGATACATAACAAGAAAACCTATCATTGCTCGAAAAAAGAAAAGATGTTTAACCCATTAGGAAATAAAGGTATACATTGGTTTTGTTTCGTAGTTAGGTATAATGGTTTTATTTAAGTGGGCATGATTTTTCATTCCATGTGAACTGAACTAGTGATCACTTCTTTGACAGCTGAACCTCCCATGGACTACCAAAACTCCTTCCCGTATTGTGTCACAAATTCAATCATTAACAATGATGAATTAATAGAAGACATGCAGTTCCTCACCCTCATGAAAATCCATAATATAGTTCAATTTTCAAAAGAATGTATAGAACATTAAGATTATGAAAAACATGTACAAACCAGCTCCATGCAAGGAGTATAACGAAAGGCACAAAGAGGTAAAAAAATCATGTGTTTTTATTTCAAAAGCAGCAGTATAAACTCAACAATTTGCATGGAAAGGACCAAAGGTCAGCATGTAAGAGGCTTAAGAAACCATTTCCTTCGTTATTTTTGCATAGCTATCATACACACTTATAAAGCTTGCAGCAGTATAAACTCAAAACAATTTGCATGGAAAGGGCCAAAGGACAACATGCAAGAAGCTTAAGAAATCATTTCGTTGATAACTTTTGCATAGCTTTCAAACACACTTGTAAAGCTTGCAGAAAAAAATTCTGCATTTCCACGTACAAAGAAGATATGCACCACAATGCAATTTCATATTAGTGCATGTGCTGCTCCCAGTAAATGAATGGGTGCAGTTTTTCAGCACAACTTGAGAGTTGTTTTTCGGAGAGAGGACACTTCCTAAATCCATGGAAATGTATGCTTGAATCACAATCATGGAAGCAGGTTATAAAAGTAACATGCAAGTATCCATACAGAATTATCAACTTAAAACCATTTGCATGAAATGGGTCAGAGTTCAGCATGCAAGAAGATTAAGAAATTATTTTCATCGCTAATTTTTCATACCTGTCATACAAACTCATAAAGCTTGAAGCACAAAACTCCTACATGTGCAAGAAGAGATGTACCAAGATGCATTTTCATATTAGTGCATGTGCTTCTCCCAGTAAATTCATGGGTGCATCTTTTCAGAAAAATTTAAGAGTTGTTTTTCGTAGGCAAGACTATTACCTTAGAGGACATTTCCAAATTCTATGGATACACTACTTAAATCATAAACACTGGAGAAGGCTAGAAAAGCAATGTTTTAGTATCCATTGTCCATATAGTCCAGGATTACATAGAGAAGGTACTGGAATTCACTTGAAGGGGTGTTTGCATCAATTTGTAACCATTGCTCCACAAGCAAACATGTAAAATGTAATGACTTTTGGTCATCCACCTGAATCAAACATTTGACTGCATGATACTTCTGTATAAATCATCTTCTGCACCTATCAAGTAGCGAAGCATACTTGAACCTTAAATCTAGAAAGCCAAGTTACTGGATCTGCACCCACCTCTAGATCCATGCATGGCCTGAACAAAGCATCAATCCACGCAAGATCAGTGCAGATATGTCTGATAGATAAGATAAGATAATTTGATTAATGTCCAACAAATGTCCATAGATAGGTCAATGGGACTAAAGGAAACAACTAGTACGATTAGAATCTCGGAGTGCAAACACAACTCTTAGAAAATGCCAAAGCTAAATCTAGGATATAATGAAGTAAATAAGGTTACAATAATAGGATAGCCTTATCAGCATGTAGATAACCAGATCATGTAGAAGGCTGAGTGAATAAGTCCAGGGCTGGAGGTAGATGATGTCAAGAATGCCCAAGTTTGATAGCCAATGGAAACGGGGAGACAGTGGCATTGGCTTGCTATTGGAGTCTCTGGATCCAATGAGGAGTCTAGCTGCACAATCCTAGGGAAGATGTATGAGCGAGGGATAGATCTTACATCCGAGGCCAAAGGAAAGAAGCTCTAGATAAGTCTTCGGCTGCTCTGTCGGGGCTAGGGAGGAACCCGTCGAGGGGGAGGGGGGGGGGGGGGGGGGGGGGGTGTTTAGGGACCGTCTAGTAGGAAAACCTCTGACACTCAAGGTGTGAGAGAACTCATGTTGTTCGACACCTCTGCAATGGTCTCAAGGGTACTGGTTGGCCTCCCAAAGAGGGGGGACTGAGGGGCGACCTGAGGCCTCACTGCTCTACTATAGAGAAAGCCCAGTTGTATCCATTAGCAAAAAAGAAAAATAACATATTTTTCTAATATTTACAATCTTATATTATTACATTAATAAATAATAAAAATTATATAAAATATGATACGCACATATATACAGTTTTGTTAGTACCAAAATCCAATCTGGATACTAACAATCCCAAAATCATACAGGATCAGTACCAGATATATCCGGTAAAGAAACCCCAACCATATACATTAGCAAAGAAAGGAAAATATATATTTTTATATCTTTTTATATTTACAATCTTACATTATTAAATAAATAACTACTAAAAATTGTACAGAATATAGTATATATTGGTTATACCCTATTTTTAGTACCCAGATGGGGTTTCTCCCAAATGCAATGAGAGTGCTTATCAGAGTTTGTTTCTGGGCACATGGGATGGACTACATGGTCAATCCATCGTTCAACATCAATGGTTTGTAGAAATTTTATAACCCAACCCCGGTTTTCAGTTTCTCCTTATTTCTCCCATATAGTTAAATGCCCATTCCCATAGCCATACATTAACAAGCCGGAAAAATAATTATTTTCTGAAAACACAAATTTTGGAAATTTCACAATGCTGAAATGCAGAAATAAAAACACAGAAAAATAAGTCAGCCACACAGAATTTTGACACGTTGATTTTTGGTCAATGTGACCCTGGAAAAACCCCCTACAACTCTTGGGGAAAACTAGTTCGAAAGCTTCTTCTTATTTCTGGAAAATGCTTTTACAGGGAAAGGAAATATATAGAAAAATTCCAACGAACAATGTACAGACTTGTCTCGTTCTTTCTGCTCGCATCCGCCTCGAAAAATGTGCCAAATCAACAAAACAGTAAAAACAGAAATTTTACAGCAAGAGATAACAGCATTAAATGCTCTACGTCCTCCTCGAAAACCATGCCAGAAATTTCGTACTGCTATACAAACTGTACGAAAATTACAGCAGCTTCTTTCAGCCTCGAAAATCGTGCCAACACAGCCTCGAAATGCGTGCTGCATACTGCTGCTACTCCTCCTCGAAATTTGTGCCTCTTAGATGTAGTATGGACCTCGAAATACGTGCCCACTACTGATGTACGAAAATCTGCCTCGAAAATTGTGCTAATTTATTGTTGTACGAACTGCTGCCTTGAAATGCGTGCAACCTCTCCTTGCTATACGGATTTGCTGAACTGCTCCTCTCTTCTTTCTCAAAACAAGAAAATGTCTCCAACTCTCTTCTCCTCCTCTCAATCTGCTCATGAAAGAAAGAATGACCTTTTCCCTCCTTTTCCTCCTTTAACCTAACCCTAAGTGACTTTTGGGGAATCCTTAAATCCAATGGCTGAGATAGCTTTAGATCTAGGGCTGAGATTAAATGCTCATTTAAATCTCACTTTCTATTTTTTAATTCACCCCACTTTAATAAAGACCCACTTAATCATTTATTTCCAAAGTCACTTTTCCTTTCTAATTTCACATTGACTTTATTAAAGTCACTTTAAAATTAGACTTTAGTAACTTTATCACTTAAAGTCACTTTTAAATTAGATTAAATTCTTTTGGACACTTTTCCCTAGGCCAAAGATCAAAGCCTTAGGGAACCACCTGTCCTCCGGTAACCAAATTTCAACACTCCCTCTTACCGAGGAAGGTGTTCCTCGCCACACCCATCTTGTCTCTGAAGTAGACATGCTTGCCCCGTGCTAAGGCTTTGGTAAGAATATCTGCAACCTGCTCTTCAGTGGGAATATACTCAAGCTTCACAGCTCCCTTCTGAACATAGTCTTTGATGAAATGATATTTGATCCCGATATGCTTTGACCTATCATGAAATACAAGATTCTCCGTGAGTTTAATGCAACTCTGATTATCACAGTATATCACTGAAGGTCTCAACAGCTGATCCTATAAGCCAAACAACATCTTGCGAAGCCAGATGGCCTCACAACTAGCTAGACTGGCTACCATGTACTCTGCTTCCACTGAACTCAATGCTATTGACTGCTGCTTTCGGCTGAACCATGACACCACTGCCGAACCCAACCCAAAACAGCACCCTGAAGTGCTCTTCCTATCAAAGGCACAACCTGCCCAATCAGAATCAGTGTAACCTGCCAATCTCACTCCATCCCCCTGCTTATAATCCAAACCATAATCCACTATCCCCTGCAAGTACCGCAAAATGTGTTTTGTAGCAACCTAGTGCATCCTCCTGGGCTCACACATGAACTGGCTCATCATGTTGACTGCAAAACATATATCTAGTCTAGTGTTGACCAAATACATCAAGGAACCAATCAGCTATCTATACAATGTGGGATCCACCAACTCGGAATCTGAAGCGTGAAGCTTCTTCCAGTTGGTGATCATCGGTGTCAACATGGGTCTACAATCCTCCATGTGGAACTTGCCAAGGATGTCCACAATATACTTCCCCTGCCCCAGGAAGAAATGCCCCTCCTCCTGCCACACCTCCAAACCCAAAAAGTAATGCATCAAGCCAATGTCCTTCATCTCAAACTCTGACGCAAGATCTCTCTTGCAGTGCTCTATGAGTCTCTCTGCACCCGTAATGACCAAGTCATCCACATACAACACCAGAATGAGAGGCTCCTCACCTATCACAATAAAGTAAAGGTTTGGATCTGCATCACTCTTTGTGAAACCCATCTCTTGCAAGTATGTATCTATCCTAAAGTACCAAGCTCTAGGAGCTTGCTTCAGGCCATAAAGGGCCTTCTTCAGTCTGCACACATGGGACTCCTTCCCATGCACCTCAAAGCCCTGTGGCTGCTCAATGTACACCTCCTCCTATATGAAGCCATTGAGAAATGCAGTCTTCACATCCATCTGGTGGATCTTCCAACCCATCTCTACTGCTATCGATATGATGGAGCGAATCGAAGTATACCGAGCCACGAGAGCAAAGGTCTCCTCATAATCAACTCCCTCTACTTGGGAGAACCCTCTAGCCACAAACCTTGCTTTCAATTTCTCAATGCTGCCATCTGCAGCATGCTTTACCTTGTAAAGCCATCTGGAAGTAACCACAGCTTTGCCCTCAGGCCTCGGCACCACCTCCCAAACATCATTCTTCATGATAGAAGAATACTCCTCCTACATGGCCTCTCTCCAGACCTGCTGGCTAGCTACCTCCTCATAGCTAGAAGGCTCAGAGTCAATGATGTTGGCAACCATTGCCATATAGCTATAGAACCTATCAGGTGGTCTGCTCTCTCTGACCGGCCTCTTAGGCCCAGTAACAGATGTGGCCTCTCTCAAGATGTCCTGAAGCCACTTGGGCTTCCTCTTTCCTGAGCACACTTCTCCCACTGGAGAATGAAACTCCTCCTCCTCATCATCAGGAGCCTGAACTCCTAACTGTCTGTCTGATGTCCTCCTGCCTGAACCTGAACCTGTAGACGCTGAAGTATCGTGTGAACTGCCCATCAGTGGACTCGCTAGTGAACTGCTTTGCATGCTGCCCAAAGCACCACATCTCTGACTTTGTGAGCCACTACTCACTAACGAACCTAACACCGTAATCGATGTACCTCCGGATCCTCCTGATCCCTACCCACTGGATCCCTGCGACTGACTCAGCTACTCCTGAGGGTCTAGCTGATCCAGATACTCTAATTCCCGTGACCTCCTAAAAGCCCTGTCCTCCTCGAACTTCACATCCCGCCTGACAACAACTCTTCTCTGTGCGGGAATATAAATCCGAAAGGCTTTCGAGGTCTCACTGTAGCCCACAGAGACACTCTTCTCTGCGGTGGGCTCTAGCTTGGTCCTCTTCTCCTTGGGTACGTAGGAGTATGCAATACACCCAAAGATACGAAGATGACCAACATCAGGTTCTTCTCGGAAAAAGCCTCCTCCGGAGTCACATGCCCCAAGGCACGATGCGGACTCCTGTTCTGCAAATATACGGCAGTATTGAAGGCCTCTGCCCACAAAAACAATGGTAACCCCTGATCATGTAACATGGCTTTGGCAGCCCCTCCGATGGATCTGTTCTTCCTCTCCGCAACCCCGTTCTGCTGGTGGTTGTAAGGAACAATGAACTCCCTCCTAATGCCTGCCTCCGCACAATAATCAACAAACTCACCAAGGGTGTACTCCCCTCCATTGTCCGACCTCATGGACTTGATCTTTTGACCTGTCTGAGTCTCCACAAGAGCTTTGAACTCCTGAAACCACTTGAAGACCTCACTCTTGATCTTCAAGAAATAAATCCAGGTCCTCCTGGAGTGATCATCAATGAATAAAACATAATACTCATATCCACTCAAGGGAACATGAGACATCCGATCGCTCACATCAGAATGAATCAAATCAAATATCCCTGTCGATCTGTTGTCACTGTTGGGAAAAGGGGATTTGGCAAACTTGCCCATAGCACATCCTCTGCATGTATCAAAGTGATCAGTACTGAAATCTGGAACACCTATAGTGATCTCCCGCAATGTCCTCAAGGCCCCATGATACATGTGCCCCATCCTGCGGCGCCAAATCTCACACAGCTCTGAACTGCTAACTTTGTTGCCGATACTACTACTCAATGCCAAAAGGGGCTGAAATGCAAACTTGTACACCTTTGCATGGCGTACACCTATCACTCTAGCTGAATCAGCTGGAGCGCCCCTGGGATATATCAGCACCTGTCCTCTCCTGAACAATATCTCATATCCTTTGTCCTCCAATGCTGAGACGAATATGAGGTTATTCCTCATCCCTGGCACATATAGAACATCTGACACTTTCAAGGGAGGTTTGGGTTCCCTATCAAATGTCAATGTCCCTACACCAACTGCTTTAACAACGTTGTCATCTCCGAGTACTACCTCTATATCAGTGCCACTCTCTGAAAGCTCTGAGAAGTACTCACGGACTCCTGTCATATGACGTGAAGCCCCACTGTCAACATACCAGATACCTGAAGATGCTCCGCTAGTGGAGGGAAATGCACACTCCCTCTCAACCTCCGTGGCAGGTGATCCTGCACTAGTGGACTCACAAGCAATGAACCCAAACTCTCGGTCAAAGCTATCCGTAAAGTCCTCTATCTCTGCTGATGTTGCCATGCACTGGTTCTTCCCCTTCTTCTTCTTCTCCAGACACACAACTGCATAGTGTCCCATCTTCTGACAATTCCAACACTTCACCTTGGAATAGTCCTTTTGCGTGTTTCCCTGTTTACCTTTACCTTTGCCTTTGCCCCCACCACTGCTTGTGGAAGCTTGCTTCTTTCCCTTGCCTTTCTTGCCTCCTGCCAACAGTGCTACATCCTCATCCTACTCAACTGGTTTGGCTGCCCCAAGCTGGCTCTTTCTGATTTCTGTCTACATGCAATCATCCCAGAACATCTCCCAAGTGGGAAGGGTCTTACGTGCACAAACCCCATCAGCAAAGTTCAGCCATGAACTGGGAAGGCCATTCACTGCAATCCGCACCAACTCAGTGGGTGGAATGACCTCTCCAACTGTTGCCAATGCATCTCTTACATTAGTAATCTTTGTGAGATATCCAGCTGCACTATCAGTCTTACCCATCTTAATGGTCTCCAGCTTCTCCCTTAGGACCATTTTCCTGTTCTCATTGGTACCCTGGTAGAGATTGGTCAATGCTATCCACATCTCATGACCAGATCTCTTTCCTCTCACATGAGGAATGCAATGGTCTTTGATTCCATCTAGAATCAGTGTTTTACCCTTGTTATTCTTTTTATTAAAGGCTGCCAACTGAACAGCATCAGTAGGCACATTAATAGGGTTTTGTGCGGTATGCACCATGATATCCCAGACTTCTGCCTCCTCAAAGATGCTCTGCATTCTCTCCTTCCATACACTGTAGTTACTATGTCCATCCAACCTATCTTCCACCCTCAAACCCAAAGACATGCTTGTTGTCCTAAATAAGCTGAAAATAACAGTGTTGTAGTAAAGGTAATGTTTTCTGTGTGAAAAAATCAGCTTGCTGTAATTTCTGAGTGAAAAAATCAATTTGCTGTAATTTTTCCTTCTTGCTGTCCCAAACTGCCTTTTTTCAGCAAAATAGCTCTGATACCATGTAGAAATTTTATAACCCAACCCCGGTTTTCAGTTTCTCCTTATTTCTCCCATATAGTTAAATGCCCATTCCCATAGCCATTCATTAACAAGCTAGAAAAATAATTATTTTCTGAAAACACAAATTCTGGAAATTTCACAATGCTGAAATGCAAAAATAAAAACTCAGAAAAATAAGTCAGCCACACAGAATTTTGACACGCTAATTTTTGGTCAATGTGACCCTAGAAAAACCCCCTACAACTCTTGGGGAAAACCAGTTCGAAAGCTTCTTCTTATTTCTGGAAAATGCTTTTATAGAGAAAGAAAATATACAGAAAAATTCCAGCAAACAATGTACAAACTTATCTCGTTTTCCGTGCTTGCCTCCGCCTTGGAAAATGTTCCAAATCAGCGAAACAATAAAAACAGAAATTTTACAGCGAGAGATAACAGCGTTAAATGTTGTACGTCCTCCTCGAAAACCATACCAGAAATTCCGTACTGCTGTACGGATTGTACGTAAATTACAGCAGCTTCTTTCAGCCTCAAAAATCGTGCCAACTCAGCCTCGGAATGCGTGTTGCACACTGCTGCTGCTCCTCGAAATCTGTGCGTCTTAGTTGCTATACGGACCTTGAAAAACATGCCCACTATTGTTGTACGAAAATATGCCTTGAAAACTGCGCTGATTTATTGTTGTACGGACTGTTGCCTTGAAATGCATGCAGCCTCTCCTTGCTGTACGGATTTGCTGAACTGCTCCTCTCCTCTTTCTCAAAACCAGAAAATGTCTCCAGCGCTCTTCTTCTCCTCTCAATCTGCTCATGAAAGAATGAATGACCTTTTCCCTCATTTTCCTCCTTTAACCTAACCCTAAGTGACTTTTGGGGAATCCCTAAATCTAATGGCTGAGATAGATTTAGATCTAGGGCTGAGAGTAAATGCTCATTTAAATCTCACTTTCTATTTTTTAATTCACCCCACTTTAATAAAGACCCACTTAGTCATTTATTCCCAAAGTCACTTTTCCTTTCTAATTTCACATTGACTTTATTAAAGCCACTTTAAAATTAGACTTTAGTAACTTTATGACTTAAAGTCACTTTTAAATTAGATTTGACTTTATAACTTTATAAAGTCACTTTAGGAGAAAATTTAAATTCTTTTGGACACTTTTCCCTAGGCCAAAGATCAAAGCCTTAAGGAACCACCTGTCTTCTGGTAACCAAATTTCAACATGGTTCATAGAGTGCCTTTTAGACTTGTCACATGGTTGTATGTTTTTGTTATACAGGAGTTGATGTTAGGCTATGTTCTTAAGTAGGCAGCACATAAAGGGACATCTAAAGGGCATACACAGCGGCAGATGGACAAGCTAAGCCTCATGCTTTTTGAGATTCGAGCATAGTTTTGGATACCCATTTGGTAGATATGCATGAAGTTCAATTTTGAGGTCAACTGGACTACCTGCTATTTTGGGCTACTTCTATTTTAGAAGCCCTTATTTTTAGAAGGTTATTCGATTGGTAGGATAATTACATATTTTACCACGCAAATGGGAGCTTTGGGCATGCTTCAATTTGTATCTGATTCTGAGACCATGGAAATTTAGTATTTTTTAAGGTTGATGCCCTGTATAGTGTAGAGTAACAGTTTTCAATTTCAGACTATTCTGAGCACTTAAGCAGGTGTTACATGTCTCAGAGGACCCTTAGAACTTAGGACGTTGGCTTACTTTGACCAAGGATAGAGGATTCTTGATGATGGCACTACTGGACCCAACATGCCCCCAGGCTGGCCTTGACACTACCTAATGGGAAGGCCATGATTCAAAGCCCAGATGAGGATGATCTTCCATGGGAGAACAGGGAGGGCTTGTTGCACTTGATAGAGACATAATGATGGAGAGAGGAGGCCCTGTTTTGATCATTGGAGACCAATGGGATGACATGGAGACACCCCAACTGGATTTGGGACCACAGAGGATGATTTGAGGTGAATTTGAGGGGTAACCCTCAAATTTTGGATGATCCTGGCACTACAAAACCTTTTCAGCGCTCATAACACCTTCGCATGGCATTTTTAGCCCAGAAAGGGCATGACGTCAGCATTTATGATGCTAAGTCTCACACATGTGGCCATTTATAGCTTGTTTTATCATTAAGCTAGTGGGTTGGCATGTAACCCATGGTTTATTTCATATCAAACTTGTTTTAGGGGCTTCATTAATTAGAATTCATGGAGGTAGACCTCATATAAATAGAGGTCACCTCATTTTCATTAATCGTCATCTCTTGTGGAGAACTCAGCCTCCTTATAGAATTTCAACCTAGCTGAAATAGTCTTGTATACTTGTGGAGATGAGATCTATTGTGGATTATTGCTTATGGAGACTTTCTCTTGTTTTGGAGACATCATTTTGGGATAATAAAGGATTTGTTCATGCATTTCATGTAAGTATTCTACATGTTGATTATATTTTTAAGGCTATTACATGCAATCGTTATTGTTAGGGTTTCTATGTGTTATTTTTGTTGAATATTTTTCTATGAAATCTTTGCAAAGTATTATATGCATTACCCTAAAAGAATTTGTGACAATCCCTTAAATGAATCTTCATGTAAAGCTCTCTTGAATGAATTTATCACCTCATTAAGTGATAGATAGGGTTTTGAAAACTTGGGTTTTTCTTGCCCTTACTCCAAACTAGGATTTGGTTCTTCCATTTGTAGTCCTCCCATAGACTCCATCTCCCAAGGATCAAGCACTGGGCTGTTGAAATTTGGTTACCGGAGGACAGGTGGTTCCCTAAGGCTTTGATCTTTGGCCTAGGGAAAAGTGTCCAAAAGAATTTAATTTTTCTCCTAAAGTGACTTTATAATTTTTATAAAGTCAAATCTAATTTAAAAGTGACTTTAAGTGATAAAGTTACTAAAATCTAATTTTAAAGTGACTTTAATAAAGTCAATGTAAAATTAGAAAGGAAAAGTGACTTTGAAAATAAATGACTAAGTGGGTCTTTATTAAAGTGGGGTGAATTAAAAAATAGAAAGTGAGATTTAAATGAGCATTTAATCTCAGCCCTAGATCTAAATCTATTTCAGCCATTGGATTTAGGGATTCCCCAAAAGTCACTTAGGGTTAGGTTAAAGGAGGAAAAGGTCATTCATTCTTTCATGAGCAGATTGGGAGAATGAGAGAAAGAGAGCTGGAGATTTTTCTGAGCAGTGAGAAGAAGGAGGGCAGCAGTGAAGAGATTTCAGCAAAGGTACGGCAACATTTATTGGCACACATAACGAGGCAGAAAATCCGTACAGCAAAGGAGAGGCAGTGTTTCCAAGTGAGGCACAAAAATCGAGGAAGAGGGTACAACAGCAAGCATGCACTCCAAGGCACAAAAATCAGGCACATTTTTCTAGGAAGAGGGTGGTTGTCATTTCCAACACAAAAACCGAGGAAGAGGACAGCAGCTACAGCTCTGATTTTTGGCACAGATTTCGAGAGAGGGTGCTGTACAAAATCCGTACAGCAAAGTACGGATGTTCAGGCACGCTTCCCGAGGTGGCTGTACAGCATTTAATGCTGTCCTAAGGTGCTGTAAATTTTCTGTTTTCTGTTATTGCTGATTTGGCACAATTTCCGAGGCGGTGTGCAAGCACGGAAATGGAGATAAGTCTGTAAATTGGTTGCTGGAATTTTTTCTGAGTTTTTCCTGTTTCACTGTAAAAGGCATTTTTCAGAAAATAAAAGAGAAGCTTTCAGACTTGTTTTCCCCAAGAGTTGTAGGGGGTTTTTCCAGGCTCATGTTGACCAAAAATATCAGTGTTTAAATGTGTTGAAAGGTTGTTTTAAGCTTGCTGATTTTTATTTCTGCATTTTCCAGCATTCTGTAAATTTTCCAGAATTTGTGTTTTCGGCAAAAAATTATTTTTCTGTTGTTGAATGTAAGGATATGGGAAAGGGCATTTAACTAAAAGGAGAAATAAGGTGAAACTGAAAACTGGGGTGGGAAACTCAAGAAATTTCTACATGGTATCAGAGCTTGAGTGCTGAAAGTGCAGTCTGGGACAGCAAGAAGAAAAATACAGTCTGCTGATTTTTCACTTAGAAAATTCCAGCAAGCTGATTTTTCTCACACAGAATTTTTTATCTTTACTACAGCAATGCTATTTTTCAGTTTTTAGGACAGCAGGATGTCATTGGGACTGAGGGTGGAGGATAGGTTGGATGGGCATACCAATTACAGCGTTTGGAAGGAGAGAATGCAGAGTATCTTTGAGGAGGCAGAAGTCTGGGACATCATGGTGCATACCACACAGAACCCTGTTGTTGTGCCTACTGATGCTGTTCAGTTGGCAGCATATAATAGAAAGAACAACAAGGGTAAGAGACTGATTCTAGACGGAATCAAAGACCATTGCATTCCTCATGTGAGAGAAAAGAGAAATGCTCATGAGATGTGGACAACATTGTCCAATCTCTACCAGAGTACCAATGAGAACCGGAAAATGGTCCTGAAGGAGAAGCTGAAGACCATTAAGATGGGCAATGATAGTGCAGTTGGATATCTCACAAAGATTACTAATGTGAGAGATGAGTTGGCAGCGATTGGAGAGGCCATTCCACCCACTGAGTTGGTGCGGATTGCAGTGAATGGCCTCCCAGTTCATGGATGAACTTTGCTGATGGGGTTTGTGCACGTGAGACCCTTCCCACATGGGAGAGGTTTTGGGATGATTGCATTCAGACAGAGATCAGGAAAGGTCAGCTTGGGGCAGCCAAGCCAGTTGAGCAGGATGAGGATGTAGCATTGTTGGCAGGACGCAAGAAAGGCAAAGGGAAGAAGCAGGCTTCCACAAGCAATGGTGGGGGCAAAGGCAAAGGTAAAGGTAAACAGGATAACTCACAGAAGGACTATTCCAAAGTGAAGTGTTGGAATTGTCGGAAGATGGGACACTATGCAGTTGTGTGTCCGGAGAAGAAGAAGAAGAAGGGGAAGAACCAGAGCATGGCAGCTTCAGCAGAGGTTGAGGACTTTGCAGATCGCTTTGACTGGGAGTTTGGGTTCATTGCGTGTGAGTCTTCTAGTGCAGGATTACCTGCCACACAGGTTCAGAGGGAGCATGCATTTCCCTCGATTAGCGGAGCATCTTCGGGTATATGGTATGTGGACAGTGGGGCTTCACGTCACATGACAGGAGTCCGTGAGTACTTCTCAGAGCTTTCAGAGAGTGGCACTGATGTAGAGGTAGTACTCGGTGATGACAGAGTTGTTAGAGCAGTCGGTGTGGGAACATTGACATTTCAGAGGGAGTCCAAACCTCCCTTGAAGGTGTCGGATGTTCTTTATGTGCCAGGGATGAGGAAGAACCTCATATCCGTCTCAGCTTTGGAGGACAGAGGATATGAGATACTATTCAGGGGAGGACAGGTGTTGATGTATCCCAGGGGCACTCCAGCTGATTCAGCTAGAGTGATAGGTGTACGCCATGCAAAGGTGTACAAGTTTGCATTCCAGTCCCTTTTGGCATTGAGCAGTAGCACTGACAGCAGAGCTAGCAGTTCTGAGCTGTGTGAGATTTGGCACCGCAGGATGGGGCACATGTATCATGGGGCCTTGAGGACATTGCGGGAGATCACTACCGGTGTGCCAGATTTCAGTACTGATCACTTTGATACTTGCAGTGGATGTGCGATGGGCAAGTTTGCCAAATCCCCTTTTCCCAGCAGTGACAGCAGAGCGACTGGGATACTTGATTTGATTCATTCCGATGTGAGCAGTCGGATGTCTCATGTTTCCTTGAGTGGATATGAATACTATGTTTTATTCATTGATGATCACTCCAGGAGGACCTGGATTTATTTCTTGAAGACCAAGAGTGAGGTCTTCAAGTGGTTTCAGGAGTTCAGAGCTCTTGTGGAGACACAGACAGGTCGGAAGATCAAGTCCCTGAGGTCGGACAATGGAGGAGAGTACACCCTCGAAGAGTTTCTTGACTATTGCGCGGAGACAGGCATCAGGAGGGAGTTCACTGTTCCTTACAACCCCCAGCAGAACGGGGTTGCAGAGAGGAAGAACAGATCCATCGGAGGGGCTGCCAAAGCCATGTTACATGATCAGGGGTTGCCATTGTTTTTGTGGGCAGAGGCCTGCAACACTGTTGTTTATTTGCAGAACAGGAGTCTGCATCGTGCCTTGGGGCATATGACTCCGGAGGAGGCTTTTTCTGGGAAGAAGCCTGATATTGGTCATCTTCGTATCTTTGGGTGTATTACATACTCCTACATACCCAAGGAAAAGAGGAACAAACTAGAGCCCACCGCAGAGAAGGGTATCTTTGTGGGCTACAGTGAGACCTCAAAGGCCTTTCGGATTTACATTCCTGCATAGAGGAAAGTTGTTGTCAGGCGGGATGTGAAGTTCGAGGAGGACAGGGCCTTTAGGAGGTCACGGGAGTTGGAGTATCTGGATCAGCCAGACCCTCAGCAGCAGTTGAGTCAGTCGCAGGGATCCAGTGGGCAGGGATCAGGAGGATCCGGAGGTACATCTATGACGATGTCAGGTCCGTCAGTGAGCAGTGGCTCACAGAGTCAGAGGGGTGGTGCTTCGAGCAGCATGCAGAGCAGTTCACTAGGGAGTCCACTGATGGACAGTTCACACGGTACCTCAGCTTCTACAGGTTCAGGTGCAGGCAGGAGGACAGCAGACAGACAGTCAGGAGTTCAGGCTCCTGATGATGATGAGGAGGAGGAGTTTCATTCTCCAATGGGAGAAGTATGCTCAGGAAAGAGGAAGCCCAAGTGGCTTCGGGACACCTTGAGAGAGGCCACATCTGTTGCTGGGCCTAAGAGGCCGGTCAGAGAGAGCAGACCACCTGAGAGGTTTTGTAGCTATATGGCAATGGCTACCAGCATCCTTGACTCTGAGCCTTCTAGCTATGAGGAGGCAGCTAGCCAGCAGGTTTGGAGAGAGGCCATGCAGGAGGAGTATTCTTCTATCATGAAGAATGATGTTTGGGAGGTGGTGCCGAGGCCTGAGGGAAAATCCGTGGTTACTTCCGGATGGCTTTACAAGGTAAAGCATGCTGCAGATGGCAGCATTGAGAAATTCAAAGCGAGGTTTGTGGCTAGAGGGTTCTCCCAGGTAGAGGGAGTTGATTATGAGGAGACCTTCGCTTCCGTGGCTCGATATACTTCGATCCGCTCCATTATATCGATAGCAGCAAAGATGGGTTGGAAGATCCACCAGATGGATGTGAAGACCGCATTTCTCAATGGCTTCATACAGGAGGAGGTGTACATTGAACAGCCACAGGGCTTTGAGGTGCATGGGAAGGAGTCCCATGTGTGCAGACTGAAGAAGGCCCTTTATGGCCTGAAGCAAGCTCCCAGAGCTTGGTACTCCAGGATAGATACATACTTGCAGGACATGGGTTTCACAAAGAGTGAGGCAGATCCGAACCTTTACTACATTGTGATAGGTGAGGAGCCTCTCATTCTGGTGCTGTATGTGGATGACTTGGTCATTACGGGTGCAGAGAAACTCATAGAGCACTGCAAGAGAGATCTTGCGGCGGAGTTTGAGATGAAGGACATCGGCTTGATGCATTACTTTTTGGGTTTGGAGGTGTGGCAGGAGGAGGGGCATTTCTTCCTGGGACAGGGGAAGTATATTGTGGACATCCTTGGCAGATTCCACATGGAGGATTGTAGACCCATGTCGACACCGATGATCACCAACTGGAAGAAGCTTCATGCTTCGGATTCCGAGTTGGTGGATCCCACATTGTACGGACAACTGATTGGTTCCTTGATGTATTTGGTCAACACTAGACCAGATATTTGTTTTGCAGTCAACACGATGAGTCAGTTTATGTGTGAGCCTAGGAAGGTTCACTGGGTGGCTGCAAAACACATTTTGCGGTACTTGCGGGGGACAGTGGATTATGGTCTGGACTACAGGCAGGGGGATGGAGTGAGATTGGCAGGTTACACTGATTCTGATTGGGCAGGTTGTGCTTCTGATAGAAAGAGCACTTCAGGGTGCTGTTTTGGGTTGGGTTCGGCAGTGGTGTCATGGTTCAGCTGGAAGCAGCAATCAGTAGCATTGAGTTCAGCGGAAGCAGAGTATATGGCAGCCAGTCTAGCTAGTTGTGAGGCCATCTGGCTTCGCAAGATGTTGTTTGACTTATTTGGTCAGCCGTTGAGACCTTCAGTGATTTACTGTGATAATCAGAGTTGCATTAAACTCACGGAGAATCCAGTATTTCATGACAGGTCAAAGCATATCGGGATCAAATATCATTTCATCGGAGACTATGTTCAGAAAGGAGCTGTGAAGCTTGAGTATATTCCCACTGATGAGCAGGTTGCAGATATTCTTACCAAAGCCTTACCACGAGGCAAGCATGTCTACTTCAGAGACAAGATGGGTGTGGTGAGGAACACCTTCCTCGGTAAGAGGGAGTGTTGAAATTTGGTTACCGGAGGACAGGTGGTTCCCTAAGGCTTTGATCTTTGGCCTAGGGAAAAGTGTCCAAAAGAATTTAATTTT